>CM053792.1:676934558-677077058 GCA_028749045.1 Cupressus sempervirens | reverse complement strand
CTTGGTGAATTTTATGCCCGCTGTGGGGAGCTCCATGATCTCTGCAATAAAATCCTCTATAAGTTTCAAAGTAACACCATGGAGGGTGACTTTGTCATTAGACCAGTTCTTAAAGAAATCTATAGTGATGTGTGGCTTAAAACCATTGAGTCGCTCCAGATAACAAGTCACATTTCCTCTCTGCAAAATTTTCCAAACATCCTCATGAGCCTTCCAGGCATCACAGTTTTTTGGTTCCTACTTGTGCGGTTCGCCTGCCATCTACAGAGAATAGAGAACACACTCAAACCAGAGTAACCAGATGCAAAGAGTGAAAGGGTTAAAATGAAAACTATTTTTCATCCCATCAAAAGAGACTCCCTTTTTCGGAGATACGTGCAAAAACCACATCGCATTCATTTGAGTGTACTTCCTTGGGGAAGAAAATCTGGCAATAATATGATCACTCCATGAAATCATTAACCTTCTAATCTTTACAAATTGTTCCCACTTGCACATGGATGGCTTCATAATGAATAATTGCTTTGAGATCAACTTGGTTAGTTAATTTATCGGTCCACCTCACAAGTTGCCCCATTAGGACAGCATAGTTGGCAATCCATTCAGCAACACAGTTTGCCTCCTGAAAGGTATGGGATATGACAACTTTTTCAAATTTTTGAATAAGATATTTGATCTCCTTTATTGTGGCCTCTATCGACCATGAGATAGAACTTTTATTATTTAGGATATTAACAATATTTAAAGAGTCACCTTCCAACCATATATTCAGACATCCCAAATCCATGACAATTATCATAGTATAAAGGGCAATCGTTGCTTCAGCAATGTGACTATTAGTCCGGCCTATAGGGATTGCTATAGCATCTTTAACATTTCCCATATGATCTCTCAACACACCTCCACAACCTGCACTTCCCAGGTCGCCCTTAGCAGCACCATCAAAGTTTCCTTTAATCCAACCATAAGGGGGGGAACTCCAAATAATGTTAATGTATCATATTTTTTTATTTAACCATGTTAAAAATGAATAATCAATTTAATAATAATTTGTCAACTATTATTAAATTGAGAAGAGAGATATTAGTAGCGATGAATTAATAATTTTTTAATAAAACTTGTTATGACTAACAAGTTATTGTTAAATTATTAATTTGAATATTAAGGGATCAGAAGATGGTTGACTTTAATATTAATTTTATTTAAGGTATATTAAATGTTATTTAATATATATTAAATGTTATTTAGTATATATTAAATAATTACGAGATGGTAATTTATGTTATGTTGATAATAGTTTAATAATGATTATTATAATGATTTAAATTAAGAGACTTAAATTCAATGATACTGGATTGATAGGGAGTCATTGTTATATTATAACAATGCTATGATTTGAATTATTATGTTATTATTAATTTGTTATGTAAATTATTGATGCACCTTAATGGTGTTAAGAGTTAGTTAGATATTAACTACTGAAGTTTATGTAAGGTTTCTCTAGATCGATTAATTATAGTTTATTATTTATTAATGTTTGTTGGGTCTAGCAAATTATTAATAAATAATAGTATAATGGTCTTAATGATTATCGATAATATAGATTAACTAAGGGAACATTAGTATTCATAAAAGAATGATGAATGTGGTCATTATAGAATTATTAATAAGATTTCCAATATAGCTTGTTATTAAATATTAACAAGTTATTATTATTGAACTATTAATATGAATATTTGTGCATTGGATTGTAGTTGACTTTTTACGTACAAACTATTGTTAGTTATTAATCAATTGATTTTCATTGGGTTGTTGGTATGGTTATCTAACTATTAATTAAATCGATTAATTAGAGTTAATTAGATTTAATTAATAATTGAGTTATGTAATAGAGTTTTTAATTAATATGATTCTTACATTGAAGTTGATAAGTCTTATTCCAATGACTTGAATAATGACTTTAGGTATTTTAATGATTGTTAGTAATGATTTAATCGAGAGACATAAGTTTTAGTGATAGCTTCAATTAAGTATTATTAGAATGATAAAATTCATGGATTGTGTACCTAGGATAATTGATTGATTTAATTGATCATTTTAATAAAGTTATAATCTTCTTATAATATAACAAATAATTATCCTCTGATTAGTTGAAGTAACATTAAAGAAGAGTTAATCAATTATAATATGGATCTTAGTTAAATAAAGAGAACAATTAAATGATGATCAGTTTAATGAGTAAAGTATTTACCCTTAAGTTATTCTTAGAATATTATTTTAAATAATGGAAGAATAATTCTATTGAGGGAACAAATGGGTTGACTTGTAGGTCAACTGATTAATCCTATACACTTGAAGTATACTTGCAAACAGAAAACATAAAACCTCTACACTTAATTCAGTTATGTAATTTTAATAAACCAAAACATGTGTCTGCATTGTGTTTTCTCTATGCTTCTGTTTTGGGTTTTTGGGTTGACTAGTGTTGACCAATTCTAGGACATCTACTAGAGGCTCAAGGGTTATGTGAATGTGATGGCATGATGATTTCTTGAATTTGATCTTTATAAACCCAACCATGGTAATGTAATGGTATGCTCTATGAGATGTTTGTAATTACTGATTGTTATTGCTTATCAGTCTTCTTGAGTCAAGCTGAGATATATGTATCTGAGTCACTTGACTTAACCATTTTTGAGTCATCGATCAGTTATCTTTGGATTACTTTCTAATTACCATGTTGGGAATGAAATGTTGATTTATTTCTTGATGATGTCATGTTGCCATGTTTTGACTCAACCATTTTAGAGTCTTCGATTAGTATTACTTTGAGATACATTTTTGGTTTCTTGTTAAGAACCAATGGATGTTTTGATTCATATTGGAGATTATATTTATGAGCTTTATTTTGTGGAGCTTTTATGTGTTCTTGGATGGGAGAACCATCTTATTATCAGGTTCCCTATTAAGGAACCGAGTTTGATCTTTATGAGTGTTGTGGTATGGGACACAACTATAGATTTATGTGCTTAGGAGAGGTTGTCTAGGTACATGACTTTGGGGGTGGCTTGCATAGGGGTTTGGGGCCCAAATTGGTCAGTACCAGGGTAACCTAATGCAAGTTATGTAATAAGTGATAATCTAGTAATTAAAATTTATGGGGGGAAACACACTAAAAAGATAAGTTAGAGATATTTGATCCACCCATGCCTTGAGTGCTTGTATAGACTAAGGATGAGAATGGGATGAGTGCCTCGTCTTCTTGAGAGGGCTTTTCGGTTTTCACATGTGCCATGTTGAGGGTCTAGGGTTCAGAGTAACCAGTCCAGGGTAACTCAATGCTTGAAGGTTTGGGGTCTAATGAGAGACCAGTCCAGGGTAACTCAAGCAGCCATGTGATTACACTCCCTAGTATGTAGCCCGAGTCTCCTCTATAGTCTTTGTTGTGCCTCTGGGAAGTTGATGTCAATTTTGTGATTGGAACCTTTGAGTTAGTATACTTTTAGGATTCTTGAACCTAGAGAGTATCTTTGCTATGTGATTTTGATAGCCTATTTGGGACTTCAAATTATCTCCTCAGCATGGTGGGAGTGGACAATTTAGGTTCCACACGATCGGGTGGTAGTGTATTTCCACTCTTATCATTTGAGATCCGTCTAAGACACTGTGGCTGATGCATTCTTTGTTGGCATCTATCTTCATGGATTATGATGGTGGACTCATATCCTTATATTGATAATTTGCATATGTTAGATGATGTTATCTTATGCTTTACTTGCATGTTAGATTTCTTTCTGCATATGATGTAGGATATTTTAGGAGTGACATTCCTACTATGTTAATACTGATGATCTCTTTGATGCTTTGGGATGTTACGCATAGAGGGATGGCTAAGATCCATGATGGTCTAATGATGCTATTTATGGTTAGGAGGAATTGTGCACTTAGTTATTTATGTTTGTGATATATGGTTATCTTTTATGATGGATGTTTGTATCTTCTATGATGATGCATCTTGTATGTCATGGGATTACATTTACTTTAATTGCATCATGGATTAATGTTGGATGATAATGTACTTTATTTACATGGATGTTTATTCTTTTAAGCCTTTCATACCCTGTGACATGTGCAGTGGATGATTGAGCATTCGAAAATGTAAATTATGAACAATGAACTTTTCATTATTATTTTATGTGGATGTAGTATTGGATGGACCATAATCAATTATGTTAGATGTGATTCAACGTTAAGGGATCCTTAAAGAATGTAACCTGTTATGTATGCTACGTTTATTTTCACTTGTATTGTTGCTATTGCTTCTGTTACTATGTATAATTTGTGAATGGTTTATCTTTCATGTTTAAAAAAAAAAAGTTTGGCAAACTTAGTGATATTTTAGATTAATTCTTTGGGTCCCTTGGTGGGGCATTGCACTAAAGAAGCAATTCATTCTTGTTGACTACGAGCTTGATTTGTTCAAGAAAATGCAAGGATTAAAGCAAGAAGGAAAATTTGTCTAGGAATATACAAAGGAATTTTACCAACTTCTTTTTAGCGAAAGGTTTACAGAAGAAAATAAGGAGAAGGTTTCCTATTACATCAGTGGGTTACAACCTAGCATTCAAGAGGAGTTAAGTCTAGTTAGAATGACTAGGATTGAAGAGGCATACTAGTTTACCCTACAAGTCAAAGAGAAGCTAAATAAAAGGTATGAAGGAAGGAAAAGATGGCATGTTCAAGGAGTAAAGGGTAGTAGTAGGTCATATGGAGGCCGAAATGAGATAGAAAAGAAAAATGAAGATGTGGGTACTAGCAGAAACCAGAGAAATGAGGGTTTCAACTGCTCCCATGATCAAAACTTTGGAGATCAAAGAGGAAGAGGTAGAGGAAATGTACAAGGATCAAGAAGAGGAGGCTTTCATGGTACCTATTTTCATTGCAATGAAGAAGTTCATCATGCATTTGAATGCCCTCAATGATAAGAAAGGACCTATAGGAGAGCTAATAGTCAAGCAAGGGTTGCTCATGTGGATGAAGGTGCATAGTCATCACATTTTGAGGATGTAGAAAGAGGAGAAGTTCTCATAAATTAAAGGGTCTTACTAAGTGGTGAGACTAAACTTGGACAAAGGAGGAGTTTGTTTCATACCAGGTGCAAGTGCGAGGATAAGTGTTGTGATGTGATTATTGATGGTGGCAGCACTGACAACCTGGTATCTTAGGAGATAGTCTCTAAGCTAAAGCTCAAAAGGGAGAAACAACCCCAACTAGGTATTAGATTGCTTGGGTGAAGGATGATCATAAGGTCTTGGTTAGTGAAGAGTGTTTGGTGAAGTTCAAGATTGGGAGTTACCATGATGAATTTCTTTGTGACATTATTCCAATGGATGTCTACCATTTATTGTTGGGAAGACCATGGTAATTTGATAGACATGTTGTATATGATGGTCATGAAAATACATACTCTCTGACAAAGGATGAAATTTTACACAAACTGAAGCCTATGATGAAGGAAGGTGAAAAGGTATACAGTAGTGCTAGGATATATCTTGTTGATGGAAGAAATTTTTTGGATGGTATCAAACATCAATGTATGTGTTATGCTTTGATTCCTAGAAGAGATAAGGAAGGTAGTAGTGAAATTCCACCTAAAGTTTTAGGCCTATGAAGTGAGTATGGAGATGTCATCTCTGATAATGTTCTAAAATAGTTGCCACCAATAAGGAAGATCAGTCATTAGATAGATTTAATCCCTGGAGCTAGTTTACTTAACAAGGCTTCTCATAGGATGACTCCTACTGAAACTGATGAGTTAAATAGAAAAGTTTAGGAGCTATTGAGGAAGGTTTTGATTCGAGAGAGCCTAAGTCCATGTGTAGTACCTATAGTACTAACACCAAAGAAGGATGGAGTGTGGAGAATGTGCATAGACCCTTGAGCTATAAATAGAATAACCATCAAATATCGGTTCCCTTTGCCAAGAATGGATGATCTTATGGACTATTTGAGTGGGGCTCAATACTTCACAAAGATAGATCTCAAGAGTGGCTATCACCAGATATGGATACAAGAGGGAGATGAGTGGAAGACTACATTCAAAACCAAGGAGGGTCTATATGAGTGGTTAGTCATGCCCTTTGGACTAACCAATGTGCCAAGAACCTTCATGCGGCTTATGAATGAGCTACTAAAGAAATTCTTTGGAAAATTTATTATTGTCTATTTGGATGATATTTTAATTTTCAATAAGACTATGGATGAACATTTATAGCACATTTTTAGTGTCCTTGGAAGGTTGAGGGAAGAGAAAATGATGATTAATTTAAAGTTGTATAGCTTTGCAAAAAAAGAGTTAGTCTACTTGGGATTTCTTGTATCATCTGAAGGCCTCAAAATGGATCTAGAGAATATAAATGCCATCTTGGAATGGCCTACTCCAAATTCTTCTACTGAGGTGAGATCATTTCATGGTTTGGTTATTTTTTACAAAATGTTCATTAAGAATTTCAGCAGCATATGTGCACCCTTGTCTAAAAAAATAAGGGGGGATAGGAAAGAGTTCAAGTGGACTACAATAGCTACAAGGAGTTTTGAATTGTTGAAGAAGAAGGTGACAGAGCAACCTATGTTGACACTTCTAGATTTCAGTAAAGTATTCCAAATAGATTGTGATGTTAGTGGCAGTGTTATTGGGGCTATATTGAGCCAAGAAGGTAAGCCTATTGCATATTTTAGTGAAAAATTGAATGATGCAAAGAAGAAGTATTTTGTTTATTATGAAGAGTTCTATGCAATCATTCAAGCCTTAAAGAAATGAAGGCATTATTTATTGCCAAAAGAATTTGTCTTATAGACTGATCACCAGGCATTGCAGTACCTAAATAACCAAGGTAAGTTGAACCAGAGACATATGAAGTGGGTAGAGTTCTTGCAGAGCTATACATTTTTATTAAAACATAGAAGTGGAAGGTCTAATAGGGTTGCAGATGCATAGAGTAGGAGACAATTGTTGCTTGCAGTAATGTAGGTTGAAGTGGTTGGGTTTGATGAACTCAAGAATCTATACCCTGAGGATCTTGATTTTTCTAAAGCATGGAAGGCTTGCAAAGAACCTATTACTATAGATAGAACTAGGTGGCTAGATTATTTGATTCAAGATGGTATGTTGTTTAAGGGTAGTCAATTATGCGTTACATGGAGTTCCATGAGGGAAAACTTTATCAAAGAGAAACACAGTGGGGGAATGGTAGGACACTTTGGCTGAGATAATACCATTGCCATTCTTAGAGAACATTATTTTTGGCCTCAAATGTCAGAAGATGTGAAGAAATTTGTGTAGAGTTGTCAAGAATGTCAAGCAGCCAAAGGATTTACTCACAATACTGGACTTTATAAGCCATTGCTTGTTCCATCAAAGCCTTGGGAGGACATAAGTATGGATTTTATTCTTGGATTTCCAAGGACACAAATGGGTAATGACTCAGTATTTGTGGTGGTTAATAGGTTCTCCAAGATGGCACATTTCATCCCATGCCACAAGGCTCATGATGTTGTACATATTGCAGATTTGTTTTTCAAAGAAGTGGTGAGATTACATGGTCTCCTAAAGAATATTTTTTCCAACAAAGATACTAAATTTGTGGGATATTTTTGGAGGACTTTATGGAAGAAGTTGAGGAAAAAATTGAGGTTTAGTTCTACACATCATTCATAGTTTGATGGACAGACCAAAGTGGTAAATAAAAGTTTGGGCAATTTGTTGAGGTGTTTAGTGGGAGATAAGCCCAAGGGGTGGGATTTGATTCTACCACAAGAAGAATTTTCTTACAATAACTCTGTAAATAAGAGTATTGGTAGATCACCATTCCAAATTGTGTATGAAAGTAGCCCAAGGACTACACCAGAATTGAGGAAGATGGAGCAAGGGGAGAGGACAAGTGTCAACGCAAAAGAATTTGTTGAACATATCAAGAGCCTACATGAGGAGGTCCATGCACACATTACCAAGATGAATCAATAGTATAAAGCTAGGGCTAATCAAAGGAAGAGACATGAGGAGCTCCCAGAAGGGTATATGGTCATGGTATACTTATGAAAGGAACAGTTTCTAGTGGGTACTTACAACAAGCTGAAGATGAAGAAATTTGGCCCCTGTAAAATTTTGAAGAAACATGACTCAGGAAATGCATATGAGGTGGAGTTGCCATACGGGATTCACATTTCTCCTATCTTCAACATTTTAGACTTAACAAAATATCATGATGATGGCACGGATGAGGGGTTGATGCTGGAACCATGTCCAATTCCTACTTCTAAGAAGGAGGAGATAGAAGAGATTCTTGATAGTCATGTGCATAGGAGTACAAGAAATATGCAATATGAAGAGTACCTAGTGAAGTGGAAAGGATGACCAATAGAGGACTCAACTTGGATATCAGCAACGAAGGTTGCCCATTTGGGTTTTCCTCTACCACAAAGTGACAGGGTCACTTTTCAATCTACCCTAGGTGTTTGATGTAGGAGCATCTAGTAGTGTAAGGGAAATCCTATATCACACAAAAATATGCTTAAAAATAGTTTTTGTTTAATTTGTTTCTATTTTTGGATACCCATTTGGGTCAAATAAAGGTTCCAACTCTCACAATTCCACTATTAGAGTTTCTAAGCACCTTGGGATACATGTAAATGCTGAAAAAGTAGGACTATAAAATTGATCCATAATTATAATGAGTTAGAGGGAGTAAATTGGAGGGATGGTTATATTTGTAATTTAAAACACTCTAAAAAATGAATCAGGTCAAAAGGCTTCATGGTTAGAAAGTTATTACAATTTTTTGGTTCCTAGAGACCTCCTAAGAGCACTTCAAAGTCAGATATGGGGCACTAAATGGCCTCGTATGGGGCCAAAAAATGGTAAGGGGCTATAGAGCGCTTTGAGAGCTTTCCAAAAATGTAAATGGTTCATCAATCGAAGTTATAGTTCAAAATTTATGCCTCCCAGAAGTTGGACTACCATTTTTGGATTCTTCTAATTTTACATCGACTTCTAAATTGATTTCTAGAACTTTCTATTCTGGTGGTAGATGCCAACTGGCATATTCTAGAATGTATTCCTAACCCTAAACCATTTGGGGCTTATTTAAGAATATTTCTAGCATTGTTAAAGGCAGTTCTTAGTGGAGTTAGAGAGAAGGTATTGTGTGGAGGATTTCTTTCTCCAGAATCATACTGTTGTAAGCCCATAGGGAATTTTTCATTGATAATAATATTTCCCATTTCATGTGTGTTCATTCTAGTCTTTGGACATGTCTCCATCTCTACTTTCCATGAGCACCTAACTAAAGTAATAAATACATGGGAGGAGCTAAAAGAAAGTGATGATACCCTAAAGCCAATTACCAATAAATGGATTAGAAGAAATAGGGATGTTACTCTTCTATGCTTTTCTATTATCAGTTCATCTTATGAGAATATAGAGAAAACTTATGATATAAGAAATGATATATCAAATTTTGATGATAAGAGAGTTGCATTGCAAAGAATAATCATAAGCTATCTTGACAAGTGTAAGAGTGTCAATTTTGAACTATTTCAACATGCTATAGACAAAAAGGATAAGTAGAAGAATAAAGATGAATGGGCCTAGGAACTAAAAAATTTATTGTGCCTTCGAATAAATAAGGTAATAAATGAAAAAGGAAATGCATAGCAGGTAGCCACTGTATATGAGAAAATGTTAGTATGCTAATAGAAACCAAATTTAAATAAAGCTTCTACAAACTAAACAAAATTCATAAACTTCAAGATAGACTAGGATGAGCTCTCAATTGAAAATATGAGCCATTAATGGGCTCTCTCAATGAGAAGCTCTCTTGTTGAGTAGCTTTGTCTAAAAAGATAGGATGTATGCTCAATATGCTTCCAAAGGCTTCAATAGATGATTGTGGATTTTTGGTGTGGATAGATGGCTTTAGTATGGATTTGGCTCTCAAAATAGCATTATAACTTTACTTCATGGATTGTGTTATTTTGCAAAGGGGAAGGATCCAATTTATAGGCAAGAGGCTTGAGGGTTTGAGGGCTAAGATGCAAGGATGTGAAAAAGCTTATGGAGGGCTCAGATTGCATAAGAGGAGAGCACATGGATTGTGCTTCCTTATAGCCAATCAAGGAGTGACACATGTCACATGGTGAGAGGATGGAGGAAAGGGCAAGGATGAGTCAACAAAGGAGGCTCAAGAGATAAAATCTTCATAAAGACCCTCATAATGACTTGTAAGAGCAATAAAAGGGCTTGTAAGAGTCATTTATGACCTAGTGGACTTCATAAAGTTTTATGGTTGAGATATTTTGAGGGTGATGAGAGCAAATTCGACTTGGACTTGATTAGAAATGTTTTAAGCTTGTTTAGGCTTGTGCAAATGATTAGAGGATGGATTAGGATGGTTTAGGATTAGCTTAAGGATAGGCAAGTGGATGGCATTTAATGAGGGTGGGTGAAGGAAGAGATATTTGTTAACTTTGGCTTGGGTTAGTAAGTTTTAACCCATGTTTAGGGAATGTGACAAGGTTAGGAGGGGATTAGGATTAGGTTTAAAGACATCTTCTAGAAGAGTCTAGATTTTGGATGAGGATAAAGACTTTCTAGAATAGTCTAGAATTTCCTAGGATGAGGATGAAGACTTTCTAGAAGAGTCTAGAACTTCTTAGGGTGAGGATAAATTAGATTTTTAGGAAATAAATAAAGTTTCATTTATTTCAAGGGTTTGGGTTGAGGAGATATTTATTAAAACTTTTTTAATAAACATGAGGATTAATATTTAATTTTAATTAAATATTTTGAGTTGGGGTTAGGGGTAGGAAATGATGAGATTAGCCTTTAATCGAAATTAAAGAAGGATTAGAAGATTTTGGAAGAGGTTATTGGTCATAAGGAAATTGGCCAATTTTTGGGCAAAAAATAAATTTTTTATTTATTTTAGGATTTTTGGTCAATTTATTAATTAAATAATTAATAAATAAGAAAATAATGTTTAAATAAGATTTAAACATTTTTGGGAGGGATTTCTTAATTAAATATTTTTAATTAAGATAAAGGGATTTAATGGCATAAAAATTAATTAATTAATTAAATAATTAATTAATTCATAAATGATGATGTCATCAGGACTTTTTCAGAAAATAAAAATACTTTATTTTCTAAAGGATTTTTAGGTGTCTACATTTTGCCCCTCTTTGATGTGATGCCGCAAGTGGCATGGCATCAAAGATAAGAAAATAAGATGCCCAAGGCTAGAGCAGAAGAGGAGAGAATGGACTGTGAGATGCCCCCTCAAGAAGGCAGCGGGGAGAGAAAGCGAGGCTTGGTGGCTTCTTGAAAAATACAAGAATCTGGGATGAGCAAGGAGACTCAAATTGGCAAAGAGAAGGGGCTGAATTAGCTCAAACTCTCACTATGAGAGAATGATAAAGGAGAATCAGATGCAGAAGAGGAAGCAAGCTTAAGACTTTAGGGAAGGTGGAGGATGAAGGAGCAGAGCGCTATAAAAAGGAATCCAGGATAGGGAGATGGATGAGGGGATTATAAAGCTGATGCAACAGGATTTCAAAGAGTTAGATTAGTGGAAGATGGGCTTCGGAGATCCCTAGGACTAGGATTGTGGATCTCGAAAGATGAGGCTTGGTGGATTGATTTGATTGGTGGATCCCTAAGACTAGGATTGTGGATCCCTAAAGCTAAGAGTGATGAATGATTCAAAGAGATACTGATGCATAAGCTGGGGTAGGAGAGACGGATGCTGGATATGGATGGGGGATAATGGAGATGAAGGAAAACCATTGAAGCTTTTTGAGCGGGGGGATACTTCAAAGAGAAGTACCACCATATAGTTGAGCACTAGATTTGCTATAGGACTGCTGGTTAATTGCCAAGGTTACCAAGAACATCAAGGCCTTCTCACCAACCATCCAAAGGACTGACGAACTGAATCAAAGCAAACACGCAAGGATTGCCCCAGCATCACACATGAATCCTAGAGGAAGCAGCATGGAAACGACACTGGAGAACCCACAAGCAGTAAAGAAAAACAAACGAAAGACCTGATCAAGACCTTACGCTCTAATTGCCCCATTCGCAACATACCATGATATGGAAGATCGTGGCAACCTTGAGGAGGGAACAAGGAGATTGCTTGGAAAAGATACTTCAAGACCCAAAAGGGAAGATCCCAAATCAAAAGAAAGTGAAAATCCAAAAGAGAACTATTTGCCAACGAGATGGGTAGGACAAGGTACTAACGGACCAAGATCAGACATGAGGAAAGCTATATCCTGCAAGGACCTATCGGAGAGCACCGAAGCTGGTGGATTTGGATGAGTGATGCGTCTGGCAAGCTGAACTAAGAAGGATAGCACTTTGGTGACAAGAGATCTAGCTAAAGGATGCATTGGAATAGCTAACCAAGGGTTGTGCGATGTGTGCAAGATGCTAATCAAGGAGGAACGAACATGAAATTTGGATAGATACAATGGTACTAAGCTAAAGAGGATGTACAAGCTAACAGACCAATATATTTACAAGCAGGCTAATCAAGATATGGTACAAGCTAATAGACCAATGATAGGTATGATACAGATGGATAAAAAGCTCAGGATGAGAGGATAGCGGGATGGTTCGATGTTGTGCAAGATGCGAAAGCTAAGGGTGGGGTGATAGCGAAAGATATGGATTTGGCAGGATGCATCCAATGATGATGAGAGATTTTGTGACCAAGGATAGCTAGAGGAGCAAGATGAGATGGCTGGATAGGATGGTAGATAGCTAGGATTATGATGGATATAAGGAGATGACATTGGGTTTGCATGAGGATAGCCTAGAGCTAGATATCAATGACAAGGGAGGATGGACAAGACAAGATCTCCAAGGAATATAGTGCCCCCAATTAGAAGATAACATGTGGAAGGAGGTCTTATGATGGATGTGATAGGATTGAAGCTAGGATGGAAAAAGCTGAAGGGGCTAGGGAGATGGATGATAGCTGGGATGATTGGCTGAAGTTGCAGGAGATTAGTGGATGGTGTGAGATGGAAGATGGAGGGTGGAGGATAGGTGGATAGATTGGAAGATGGAGTTGGATGTCAAGAGATGACCAAAAGGATGAGGGTGATAGGCTAAGCTGGGGATGGCAGGATTACACATGACGCTTGTTTGCCAAGTTTTCATCATGGTACTTGTCCAAGGCGCTTGAATTGCCAAGTTTTCACCAGTGGACGCTTTATTTTTATTTTTTTTTCTTTTTTGATTTTTTGACTTTGGACTTAGCTGGAATGATTTTGGCTTTCTTCAGCTATTTTGGCTTTTTTTTAGGATTTTTCACTGGTTGTCGGAATGTTCAATTTTGTTGCTAGCTGTTGGTACACCAGATGTGTGATTTATGCAATAGATTGGATTAGATGGGGTTGATGGTAGGATATGGAGGGATGAAAAGGTTGGAAAGGAGCATGAGATGGGGATGCTTGCAAGAGCAACATTGGCACATGTTGGAACGGGTGTGAAAAGAGCATATGGGGGATAGATGGAAGATTAGGGCGTGATGGAGGATTTGTGGAAGCGTGCTTTGGGATATAGGCACCCAAGATGGAGTTAGGAGATGGGGGACATGAGTCACTAGATGGGGGATTAGCAATGGTGGATGCCATTATGCATTGGGTTTCAACTTTTTTCTTGGGGATCCACATGGTTTTGGATTTTCTTTTCATAGGCTTTTGCATTATTTTGCATTCTTTGATTGGATTTTGCCTTTTTGGAGTATGTCTTTTAGAATAGACATATGATTGCCTAGGATGTGGATTTTTAGCTTTATGCATTTTGAAGTTGGCATTCACATTGCTGTGGTAAGCTTTGGGAAGATGGTTAGGAGAAGCTTTGTGAGATGGAGAGGATATGAAAGAGCATGTAGGGGGATGATGATGGATGATGTGCCCTGATATGTGCCTTTGTTGATCTTGCATAGAAATGGATGGAATAGGATTTTTATGATGGCTGATAGGAGGATGGAGGATGGTAGATTTTGGGACATAGGGACCCAAAATGGATTTAGCGGATGAAGGGGGGATATGGTAGGTTGTTTTTGGTTGCAAAGATAGTGGAGGGGGGATGCCATAAGATTTCTTGAAGGAGTGATGGTCGGCTGGCATGGTGGGCTTGGAGATAGGCTTGGTTTGGGGGTGTGGTGTACCAACACCTTTAGATGGTGAGCCTTTGGATACATATCCAAGACCATGAAATCCTAGATTTTTTTGTGCAATAATAGGCTCTCTGATTCCTTGCTCTTGTGGTCCTAAACCTTGACCTTGATAATGCCATCGATTGAGCATTTGAACAAGCTGAGGAAACTTTTTGCTTGCAAAAAATGGTAGAAGTGATTTATTAGGTGTATTGCAATGGGGAGATATTGTTCTTAATTCTTCTGCTGAGAGAGGGCCACCGTGGATGAATGTAAGTGAACCAAGAGGGTAGATTATAGATGGTGGAATAGCTTGGATAGGTGGTAAGATGGAATCATGGAGCGGGGGAGATGGAAGGATAGGATCTTGATGTAGCTGGTGGGATGACAAGATATCTTGTAGTGGAGGAGATATGGCTTGAGGTTTTGGAGATGGAGGAGATGGTGACTACACTATGGATGGAAGACATGGTACGATGATATCTTCATTTATGCTTTGGGGGATGTCAACATGCTTTTAGGCAGGATCTTGATAGGATTGGTTTGGAGTGGATGGTGCGATAGGAGGTGAAGGGATGGATTCTTCAAAGGCAGCGGATGGATAGATGGGAGATTCAGTAGTGGAGATGGGTGAGTAGAAGATGGATGCATAAGGGTCATTACGAGAGATTTGGGAAATGCTTGGAGGCAATGTGGATAGGATTTGGAGGGATTTGATAGGTGGTGGGATTTTGATGCTTGCGGGAAGTGGAAGGATTTTAAGCAATTTGATGGATGGTATGGGGATGATAGTTATGGGAGATGGAGGTGATATTATAGATGGGGAAGCTTCATCACTGACTACTTCACATGGTTGGATTAGATGACATGGCTTATCAACTGTTGGAGGCGACTTTTCTTGTATTTCCTCTAGGAGATTCCTTGGAGACTCATGTGTCAAAGGTGGAGGTGGATTGACAGGAATAGCTAGTGTGATGGGGGTGGAAGATTGGAAGCTTGGTTGATGGGGTGATGGAGGGGAAGCTGGAATATCGGATGGCATGACTAGATAGTTTGGAATAACTCTTGGATTTTGGGGGATGCTTGGGGGAATGTTTCTAAGGCTTTCAATATACCCGTCATAGTCAACAAGATTTTCATCATCATTGGAATAGGAGGTGGCGGGAGCAAGGACAATGCGACCAAACACATCATGATAGGATTGGTACTTCATGCTTTGATGGTGAGTTTGATGGGGATGGGGTCTTGCATATGGATGAACACGGAAGCTCATGGTTGGATTTAGATTAAGCACAGATTTTGGATTGGCTGATGAAAGATTTCCTAGGGAGAGTCAAAGCTGTATGACAGACCTAAGGAGGATTGGCTGGAGATTTTTGGCTTTCCTGTGGATGGAAGACTTCAAGAGAATGCTATCAAAAAGTGAGAGTTTTGCTTTCCTATGCACTGGATTGGTGAAGATTGTGTCAACTTAAGGATAGACTAGTGATCCTATGGCATGACACGAGATTGACCACTTGTGGATCCCAACCTTTAGCTCAAGGTGATGAGGGATACAAGTGACAAAGCTGGATTACCCTAGACAATGCTCTGTCAAAGGGATAACCTTGGTGAGATTGGTTGATTGGTAGGATAGATTGATTGGATAGCAAATTTTGGCAAAGTGACAACAACTCTTTAAAGGCTTGGGTGATTTTGGATTGGGTTGCTAGCTAGCTGGGGGGATGATTTGGATGGACTTTGGATTTGGGATTGTTCTAAGGCAAAGAACTAGATAGATTCGGTTGCAGCGGAGGAGCTTGGATGATTTTTTGATAAGGCAGTGACTACGCTAAGTAAGCCTTGAGTTGGGAGATTTCTGCTTTTCTGGGATTTCGACCAAAATTGGCAAACATTCATTCAAAAGCTATGAACAAACAAGCAGACAAAAGTTTTCAGCAAGCACGTCAAACACACCAACATCCTAGGAAGCTTTCTACAAGGATGAAATTTGGTTTAGCTAGGGAGTCCTCGATATACGCAAGGTACGTGAGGCCCAAATCCGTAGATGAAACCAAAAAGATGTCACACAGCCGAGAGGAGCGGTAACCCACTTCTCCTCTTTCACTTCTCAAGGGTATAAAGTTCCTTGAGGCTTAGCCCGAGTGACAAAATTTTGATCCCAAGAGAGGTGTCTTTGGATTCACCTCCCAATCTTTATACTCCGCCGGAACGCTGGAGTTGAGGTCGTCCCAAGGGGTGATGAAATCCCCAAGCAGGCCTCCTAAAAAGCTAAGACAAGATTTTGGATCCTAATCTTATGCACCCAAGATGGCCTCGAAAGACGACAAGGGGAGAGAAGACTTGGATGATCTTGGGCTAAAAAACACGCTTGTTCTTTTCCAATTGATGATTAAGTTTTCTGATCTAGACTTTGCAAGCACTCATGTTTAAGATACAATGTTTATTCCAACTTTGAAGCGTCGACAAAAATAAAATTGATCGAAGAATGCGAACAAGAAGAAGAGTTAGGGTCAACAAGAAGGTAAACCCGTGCGCCCGGAGGCCCTCCATGTCAAGTATCGATTGATTTTTCTTTAAGGCATTCAAGATTGAGTGTGAGTTTATTTTAAGCCCAAAACAAAGGTGTGTGAGATTCGATTTCAAGCGCGCGCCCAGAGGCCCTCCACGTCAAGATTTGTCCCATTTTTATGCCCAAATGAAGTGTGAGCGAGATTAAGGTGCATTCAAGAAAAATTTGATTTTAATCCATGGCATTCAAGAGTGATTTTAGCAACATGCATTCAAAGACAAGTGATTAAACATTCAAGTTTTTTCCTTTGAGCATTCAAGATTGAGATTTTGTGTGTTGTTTTAAGAACTTTGAAGTGCTTTGTTTTAACCTTAGATCATTCAAGATTGTTTTGGACTCAAAAGTGAAAATGACTCTTTGGACTTTGCTTTTCATTCAAGATTTTGTGTGCTAGTTTGCATGTTTTAAGCCCAAAAATGATATTCCTAGATTGTTTTGATGCATGAAAAACCTAAGAAACATTCAAGATTTTGCAACAAGACATTTGTTTGGAACAAATAACAAAGCTTTTTAGGACAATTTTGGCAACCATTTAGGACTCTTAGTTTTCATGAGATTTTTTAAAAGAACTTTAGTGTGCACTTAGTGTTGATTTTGAACCTTTTGAAATGGAAACTTGAAGTTCTTTTTAAATTCCCAAAAATGAAGTGTTCCTGATTTTGCATGAATGCATCTAAAACCTTGATGTTGCAAGGATGCAAATGATTATATTGGTTTAGTTTCACTTGTTAAAAGATTTTTTCTTTTTTGCAAATTTTTAATTTTTCAATGAATTTAAGTATGATTTGGGGGTTCATTTTAAGCACTAAAAAGAAGTGTGTATGATTTTGCTTCCTTAAAAAAAAATGGCCAAGATCTCCCACAAGAAGAAGAAGAAGAAGTAGATGGAATAAGAAGAATATAGACAAGAAGAGGAAGAAGAATTTCAAGGTCTTTGTCCACCTATAAGCTTGAAAAATCTGCAAACACTATGAGATAGATTATGAGTTCCTTTGTCTTCTTCATGCTCATGTGGACCTACAAAACCAATTTATACAATCCTACCAATCACAAAAACAAGCAAAATTAGCCAAAATCAACAAATGACATACAAAACTTGACTAAAAAAGATAATGAAGATGACCCATGCGGGGTCCCACCGGGCGTGCCAAAATGTATATGAGAAAATGTTAGTATGCTAATAGAAACCAAATTTAAATAAAGCTTCTACAAACTAAACAAAATTCATAAACTTCAAGATAGACTAGGATGAGCTCTCAATTGAAAATATGAGCCATTAATGGGCTCTCTCAATGAGAAGCTCTCTTGTTGAGTAGCTTTGTCTAAAAAGATAGGATGTATGCTCAATATGCTTCCAAAGGCTTCAATGGATGATTGTGGATTTTTGGTGTGGATAGATGGCTTTAGTATGGATTTGGCTCTCAAAATAGCATTATAACTTTACTTCATGGATTGTGTTATTTTGCAAAGGGGAAGGATCCAATTTATAGGCAAGAGGCTTGAGGGTTTGAGGGCTAAGATGCAAGGATGTGAAAAAGCTTATGGAGGGCTCAGATTGCATAAGAGGAGAGCACATGGATTGTGCTTCCTTATAGCCAATCAAGGAGTGACACATGTCACATGGTGAGAGGATGGAGGAAAGGGCAAGGATGAGTCAACAAAGGAGGCTCAAGAGATAAAATCTTCATAAAGACCCTCATAATGACTTGTAAGAGCAATAAAAGGGCTTGTAAGAGTCATTTATGACCTAGTGGACTTCATAAAGTTTTATGGTTGAGATATTTTGAGGGTGATGAGAGCAAATTCGACTTGGACTTGATTAGAAATGTTTTAAGCTTGTTTAGGCTTGTGCAAATGATTAGAGGATGGATTAGGATGGTTTAGGATTAGCTTAAGGATAGGCAAGTGGATGGCATTTAATGAGGGTGGGTGAAGGAAGAGATATTTGTTAACTTTGGCTTGGGTTAGTAAGTTTTAACCCATGTTTAGGGAATGTGACAAGGTTAGGAGGGGATTAGGATTAGGTTTAAAGACATCTTCTAGAAGAGTCTAGATTTTGGATGAGGATAAAGACTTTCTAGAATAGTCTAGAATTTCCTAGGATGAGGATGAAGACTTTCTAGAAGAGTCTAGAACTTCTTAGGGTGAGGATAAATTAGATTTTTAGGAAATAAATAAAGTTTCATTTATTTCAAGGGTTTGGGTTGAGGAGATATTTATTAAAACTTTTTTAATAAACATGAGGATTAATATTTAATTTTAATTAAATATTTTGAGTTGGGGTTAGGGGTAGGAAATGATGAGATTAGCCTTTAATCGAAATTAAAGAAGGATTAGAAGATTTTGGAAGAGGTTATTGGTCATAAGGAAATTGGCCAATTTTTGGGCAAAAAATAAATTTTTTATTTATTTTAGGATTTTTGGTCAATTTATTAATTAAATAATTAATAAATAAGAAAATAATGTTTAAATAAGATTTAAACATTTTTGGGAGGGATTTCTTAATTAAATATTTTTAATTAAGATAAAGGGATTTAATGGCATAAAAATTAATTAATTAATTAAATAATTAATTAATTCATAAATGATGATGTCATCAGGACTTTTTCAGAAAATAAAAATACTTTATTTTCTAAAGGATTTTTAGGTGTCTACAGCCACAACTAAAGAAGTTGTAAAAATTTAGTTATTCTTTGATTCTTTAAGACAAGGTTTTGTTGTGATTGACAAAATTAGAGGGTATGTAATGAAAAGGTAGTATGATATTCTACACTTCAATTGGCTAGATGACACACTTTTTGACAAGTGGACGACATATTTAGTTTATGCAAAGTAGTTAGAATATGCTAAAATTGATTATGAAGAGATGGAACAAGATGAAGTATAGATAATTGACACATTAGTAAAAGTAGAAGATGACAAGGAAAAGAAACCAATTGCAGTTACTAGAGTGGAGCCCCAAAAATGATGACTTGGCAATAGAGAAACCAATGGTGATTGTCAATCTATCAATTTAAGAGGGCATAGATGGAATATCTCAAGTCCAGCTTAGCTTGCACGTACTAGAACAAGGCCCTCCACATGCAGAATCAGTAATCATACACTCCAAGGGTGAACAAAAACAAGGCCAATCATGAAATCCTCTTGGCAACAAAGGATGCAACATAAAATGGTTCCCCCAAAGAATATTCATGATGAAGAACAATCTATTGCACAATCTTTTTTCCTTTATGATAGTAACAATGTAAAAATGTTTTCTATCTTAAGGACAACTATCAATTTCTCTATGCCTAAAGCTTGTTGCATCCCACCCTATATAAGTGAGATTCCAAGGCTAGAGGAAGGGTTTGAGAATTCTACATATAATTTTTCTTTTGTTCAAAGAATAGTTAGTCCATTTATGTGTAGTTTTCTAAGTTTACTTTCAAGCTTTGTAATATTCTGATGTTTTCATACCAATGATAGAATCAACAAGATATTTTGAGTTTCATTGAGTCTCTATTAGTTATTGTATTAGTCTTTTCAAAGGATAATAAAAAAGGGCATTTACATTACATCTATGTTATCAATCTTTGTCTCCATTTTATGAGTTTGTTTATTTTGAGATTAGTTAAATAAGGTTTAATTGATTGAATACAATTTGGATAGGTTGTACATTGATTCTATTGTTTCTTTTAATTCAAGGAGCTAAGGAAGTGCTTCAATGAATAAGTAGGGTCTATGGGTTTATAAAAGGGATTTTTCATAAGAATGGTAATTGGTGATTATAGTTGATAAGATTTATTTACAAGTTATTTGAATTAAATCCCTTACTAATAGTTGACTCTATGTAGCCATGGATAATGCACTAGTCATATAAATAAAAAACTAACTAAAATAGATTTTTCTACATATATCAAATTCATATTCAATTCTAAATCAATCACATATTGTATCAAGTGTATAATGGTGGTCATCATCTATCTGTGGGAATTTATGGGTTATTATTAGTTGTTGTAGCTCATCTTTGTTTCACATATATTACAGAAATTGGACCATATCTTCTCTTTCTAAGGATTAAGGGTAAGAGTCAAGAAGTTAATTAAATCCCTATGGTACTCTCAGCTTGGTTTTTTAGAGCCAGAAGTGTGGGAAGCATTGTGCTTTGTGTAGCTAGCCGAGAGACATAATTTATTATACTAATCATGAGCATTGGCTACCTCTAGGTGTAATAAATTTTGTTGTCTATTGGTGATAATAATTAGCATTAAATCAGGAAGCAACAAAAACCATGAAGGATTTTGTCTTTAAATTTAATAGAAGTGTTGGTAAAATCCCAAGAAAAATTTTCGTCCAAATGAGAAAAATCAACTATGTATTTTTATTTCTGTCATGCAAACTAAAATTAAATTCTTTCTTAAGTAGATGAAGTTGCAAAGGTTGCAAGATGCACAAATGGATGCTATTATCCTGGAGGATGATATGATCTTAAGTGGAATAAAGTGCACAGAAGACATACAAACAAATTTTTTCCTTTATGAGTAGCAATATTACCCAAAGGAAAAACTTAAACAAAATAAACTCATGTTCAAACAACAAAATAAATCCTCCCCATCTCTTTACATCAAAATTTGACAGTTTTGAGTTGTGAATATTTTCTAATGCTGCATGTGATTGAAAGTAGTCCCTACAATATGGCTAGAGCATATCATTTACATGTTGAATTGATGATGAAGATTTTCAAGAAACCCTATCAGCTGAAAATAATTATTTTAATATGTCAAAAGGTCATTTTCACATTGAGAATAATGATGAGGACATCTCTCAAAAAGAAGATCTAATGACTTGCCTTGGTGTGCCTCCTATTGAGGAAAAGCTTGGTGGTGATAAGTTAAATGAGAGTTTACCAATGGCTTCACCATTTTTATAATTTGAATCTTTTTCCTTTGAAGCCTTTAATCCAATTTCAGCCACTAATTTTGTTTAGGGAGTTATGACAATTCAGCAACACCAAGAAAGGTGTGGCAGTGATAATGGTAAAATAGAAAATCCCTTGCAAACTAATTATGAATATTTTCAATTTGATTGCATGAACAATCAAGAATTTCTACAACCCAAAGCATCCCAACATCTTGAGAAGACTAAAATGCAAGCATCATTTTGTTTTCAAGCTGATATGGGTCATGAACTCTCAGAATATGAGGTTTTTGATTTCCATGAAATAGTGAATAAATATGTTCTTGAAATTATAGAATATTGTGATCACCCTATTCTAGAACATGTTTAATTTGAAAATAGACTTGGTGTTGATGACAAAGGAAAACAAATTTAAAAGGTTATTCTCATTCTAAAAATATGATCAAAAAATAAAATCAAGAAAAAACATTTTAGCATCATTACAGTCAAATCAAAATGTTGCAGCCATCTGGAGATCAAGCATTGGGAAGGAAATATTGTGTAAGCAAAGAAGTTTTTTTTTGGTACCATTCTTTTCCATGAATTTAAACGTACTAAAAGTTATCCTTTTTCTAGAATATTTGAAAATGAACACTTTCAACCTCATGTACAATCTAACTATGAGGTTTTCCATTCTTCTTGGCATATGGATGGATGTGATTTTTTGAACCAAACTATTGTAAAATCTATTTGCTTGCATAATTTTTTTTTTGCTGAAAGTAAAACCAACTCATGCCTTGCTAAAAGATCTTCTAGTTCTATGAATCTAAAAAGGAAAGAACAATCCAAGAAATATATAGAGCTTAATGATGATGAGATTATTAAGATATTGCAAATCCAAACACCATTGGCCTACTCGAGTGGTGATTTAATTGAGGTGAACGTCATTGAAAATTTATCATCTATAATTAAGTAGGAGGATTCTAATAAAAAAGACTCGAGTACTAATCCATTTGGTGCATCTTAATTGGATTAAAATGTAGTTGTAGACAAGAACAACAAAGAATTTTTATGAATGTTGATCCTATGGTTGATGAAGACTATTTTGGCTTTTAATATGTTTTAAATTCCAATCATTCTTCACAAGATTGGGTTCTTCTAGATGTTGATCATGTAAATGGTACAGTCTCCTCTTTAAGAATGTTTGAATTTAATATTTTTTAGTCACTAGTGGGAAGTGACCATGAGAATCTCATGTTGAATACTCAAGGAGAATTTGAAATCTATGATGAGCTATGGCTTTTTTGACATGATGTTGGATTGATGAGGTTCATATACTTGATAAGTTTGAGATGCCAAGACAAAGAGTTTTCCAAATAGAGTTTGAGTTTGGTTCATGTCATTGTAACTCATTTTTCCATAAATCTTCATTGTTCTCACAACTGGTAAATGGGTTTATGTAAGTCTTTCCTAAATTAATCTCTTATGGTGAGATCTCCTCACCTATGGATATTTTTATATAAGTTTTAGTTTTGTAGGCTTTTGTGGTGTTGGTAGCGTAGTTGTGTGACATGTTGCTCTACCTTGTTTTCCTCTTTGTGAACTTTTCCTCTATCCTCTATGCTATCATGACTTTTTTTCCCAATGGATATGATAGTAGCTTCCTACTAGAGGATTTTTGGATTCTTTATGTCCTTTACATTCCACATCCCTAGTCAGAGTCATTTGTAAGCATGCTATTAGCATCTAACTTTTAAACTTGGATAATCAACTTGATGTGAAAAGATTCTAAAATTGTTTGAGCTTCTTATTATTATTTGTTACTAATTATGTCTATTTAATAGTTTATATATGAAGAATTAATTATTGACATTAAGGTTAGGTTTGTTTATTAGTGACTCAAACTTAGTCAATTGGTTAAACAACTAGTGAGCTTATCTTGTAGTTTTCTATGTTAACCGAGTAATTATGAGACCTCATCCCAACTTGTCATAGCATAGATATTTTACTTGGATTTTGATACTTAGGATTTGAATATTTTAACATTTATTTGGGACTTAAAGGGATAGAGGATTATATTATCTATTGATTTTGGTATTTACAGTAGTGATTTCCATCTATGATATGTATTAAGGACCAAATTTTTGTCTAGGATGGTCGAACAAATATGGATGCAAATTTACACATGGTTGGATAGAAATATATTATGATGTGATGAAAAATGTTAATTTGATCATGTTTATTTAAGATTAAATGTGATATGCAGATTTTGATATTTTAATCTTTTGAATGGTTTTTCTCAAATGATTAAGAAATGAAATTTAATTGAATTATGCATTATTGGAATTTGTATGCATTTATGATATGTATTTTACATGACTACCCTTTGGACTACATATTCTTGAGTTTAGTGTGCATGAAGTGGAACCATGGAAATTTATCAGGGAAACAAGGTCCAAACTCATGTGAACATGGTTTAGCCAAGGCAAATCTTTGGAAGATTCAAAAGACTCATTGTGATATATTTTATTTTGTAAATGTAAGATTGAATGTGTGTGAAAATTTTAATCTTAAAGATGCATTAGGGACATGTTGTTATGATATGTAATGTTCTTTAATTTGTCACTTGACACTTGTAGATTATTGTGTGTTAATGACATGTCACCTAGGGTTTTGGTCATGGTAACATTTAACCTTTAAATGAATTACCTTTTTAAAAATTAAGTAAACACAATTGATAAGGGATAGGATGAGTCAATATCAAAGTGAAATTCGAATTTATACTTGACTAGGGTTTTAATGAGTCATTATGTGGTCCCAAAGTGTCTTTTTTTGTGAAAATAAGCCACCCTTATGTAAGTATAAAATGTTAGGGTCCTAAATTTGACCGTGTTAATGCTTAGCTAGCCTGGGGGGGGGCCTTTACCAATGCATTCTTCCATTAACTCAAAAATTGAGTTGTCCCATGAGTTCTTCCCCATGTCTCCACTAAGTCAAAAATAACAAACTTGGCAGGGACAAAGTTGTAAGAGAAAGTGGCATGATGTTTTTTGCCAAAAAAGATAGTGAGAGAGCCTTTTTAGGGAACCTTTGACAAACAAGCAGTGTGTTCACTCACTTTGTAAGTTTAGAGATAGTTAGGGTTTTGGAAAGGAGGCTAAGGAGAAGGGAGCTCTACATTAACTATCATTGCCTTTAGCTCGGATCAAGGTTGGTGCTCAAACCATGACCATCTTTTGAATTTTCATAATGATGTTAAAAGCATGCATTGTTGTTTTGGATTCATATATTGTCATTATTATGTTGTGATGGTGTATTTTTTATTTGTCTTACATGTATTTTCTTGGTTTTCCTACTTGATCTATTTAGTTTTTTTTGGGATGTTGAATTGTTAATGAGTGTGAAGGCTTCACTCACCCTTGGGAGGGAAGAGCAACCTTGGGTGAAGGGATTAGTTGGGCTCAACACTGTAGAAATTTACCTCATAGTTATAAGTTGTTTCTTCTTTCATGGTGTATGGGCTCCATTGAAGCCATATGACTTTTGTGTTTTGGGAGGTATAAGGGATTGTGTAAGAAGGAGGAGATTTATAATAGACTTGAGGAAAAAATGCAATTGTAGTTTGATATTTGTATTATGGATAGGGTATTCTCCTCTTTGAAAAGTTTGCATTCACCAAATGCATTCATGATTCCAATGGTGAATCAATGTGTATGCCATGGGA
The DNA here is from genome assembly GCA_028749045.1 of Cupressus sempervirens. Lineage (NCBI taxonomy): Eukaryota > Viridiplantae > Streptophyta > Pinopsida > Cupressales > Cupressaceae > Cupressus > Cupressus sempervirens. The sequence continues at coordinate 677,051,659 of CM053792.1, read as the reverse complement.
GGGAGTGTTATCTATTATGTTGTATGGATGTATGCATTAGCAAATTCCTATGTGTATCCTATTTGGGCTTTATTTCCCCAGCTCGATGGGTGGCCTCTTGGGAGGTCTAGGATGTGAGGTGACCCTGCATAGTTCCCAATTTTGTGTTTTCTTTTTTTGCAGGTTTGTGAAAATGAACCCTATGAAGGAGTTAGGATTTTTATCCTAGATAGTGTTGAGGAATCAAGTGTTGTGAAGAAATCATCCTTTTTCATGTCATTCCATTATGGTTTATGATAGAAAAAATACCACCTTTATGTTCTCTAAAATATGAGAGAAATTTAGACCTCATTTTATATCATTGTCAATCTATAAAATGAGGTTTGATAATATTCATATAGTTGTTCTTGTAAGAGAAATTTTGTACCATTTTCATAGTGTATAGAAAGGAAAGAAATAGTTCATATAGAAGAATAACCATTGTTGTGAACCCATGTAGAGGTATGAAAATTAGTTAATCTTCATTATGTAGATTCATCCTTCAATCAATGGCTAAACCTTATAGACATCTCATGTGAGAGAAACATTGTAAGAGTTATTCAATGTAAACTTTATAATTTCTTTGGGAGGTTCTCTATTATATATCTTGATGATATGGAAAAGAAAAGTTCATGTATTAAAATAGTTCATATGAATAATGACTCAATATATTTCAAAAAAATAAAATTAAACTTCATATCTGAATTCATGTATCTTCTAGTTTAGTTATATTTGATCTTGTGTAATGTAAAACAATATGCATAACTTTGAGTGTTCTAGTACCCATAAATTCTTAGATTAATAAATGCAAGAATAATATCAAACTTGCAATTAGAAGAAATAGTGAAGTCAAATTAGACCATTAGCAATCCATGATCCTGGTCTCCAAAAATAGAAATAGAGGAAAATGCATAAGTCTCATAGTGAAACCTTGTTGTAGGTGCACTTTTATTTTCTATAATTTGTATGGAGAGTAGAAACTAATTTCACCTTCTATTACAGGCCAAAAAAAAATTCAGAAAGGATATGCCTTGGAATCTACTAAATAAAAAATTAATAATATAATATGGACGACCAAGAAAAAAGACTTAAAAATGTACTAATTAAATGCATAGGAGGCTAAAACATAGCTAGCACTCAAAGACAATAATCCAAGAAAGAAAAATGTACTCAGTAATTCACATGCCTAGAGGATGGTCAAATCACTTCATCCAAATAATAACATAAAATAAGAAATCCCCTTATATTTCCTTGTTCCTATGGAAATCGACCCCCCCCCCCCCCCCCCCCCTTAAATGAAAAGGAAATCAATCTTAAAAGTAAAAAGAAAATTATATATATATATATATATATATATATTCTTTAAAGTCAACATGGAAGGAACCCCTTTAGGTTAGTGGTCCCCTCCACATTCCACCTTTACCTCTTTCCTAGGTGATCTGTATATTGTAGGAAAGTTCCCCATCGAAAGCCTAAGTCCTCTCCCCATCATACCACCCACCTTGGGAAATGAATGGGGGAAAGGGCTTGGAGGGTAGTGCCATGATTAGGGCATAGTAAATTAGGAAGGTCAGTTAGTTAGGGAAAAAGTGGGATTGAGATATGTGTTATGGGCTTAAGGGTGATTGGGATAGTTAATAATCAGATTAGTAGTTAGAATTTTTTTTAAATGGTTAGTTAGTAATAAGGTGAATACCATAGTAAATAGTCAAATTTTGGGGGGGGGGGGGAATATGGTTAAATTTTGTTAGAAGTAATGAGTGAGTAGTTTGTTAGTTGGGTAAGTATAAATTAGTTAGTAGTTATATTAGTTGTTAAGTAGTGTTACATGTTAGTAGGTACTATAGTTAGTTGTAGTATTAGTGGTTATTAAAATTAAATATTAATGAATCTTAAATGGTTAGTAGATGATAATATATTGTAGTACTTTTAGGAATACAAATAATTAGTAACGGATTAAAAAACCTAGTTTGTAAATACATGCTTAGTTAGAGTATAATTAAATGGTGGAATGCTAGAGTTCCTTAAGATATGAATATCTATATAATTAATAAATAAAAGTAAAAGAAAATAGAGTTGGCATAGTAACAAATTGAATTAAGGCTACCTTATAAATTCTAAAGAAATATATATATTGCAAAGTGAGGTGAAATCAAAACAATTAGAACAAATGTGTATGTCTACATGTTCTCTATTTCCAAGTTGATGGACTTATATTTGATAAAGATTTGGTGTCTCACACAATGTTTATTTTCAAGTTAGGCTACCAAATTTTTAAAAATAATATCTCACATCATCTAGCCCTTACGTTATTATTGGAAACGTTAATGAATGTAAGCATTATGGAATATTATTGGTCACCCTTAGATTTTGGGGACTAGAGTTTCAAATGGAATGAATCCCCCTACACTATCAAATTATATAATCCCCAAACTATATCTCAAAATACTATAATTCTACCCATGATACATAAGACTATGTTGAAATGTTAATTTTTTGCAAATGTTGTTAAACAATACCTTCAACTTAATGATTGATGTACGTATAACCATAATGTAATTTATTGTATCTTAATAAACATGAATTATGATATTTCAAACACCTTATAGTTTGATAGAGTATTCATTGTGTGTGTGTGTGTTTGTGTACAGTTCTCTATAGTTCACCTTTCAAAACAAAAAAAATTGGTTGTATTTTTTCCTTGTAAAATTTGGGAATGATAGTAATCTAGGTTCTACCAAATTTTGTACTTACTACCAAGTTTTAGAATTAGTATTTAGTTCATATTGAGCAGTATCTATCGAGTTGATCAGTGATAACGCAAATCAAGCTTCATAGTTATTACTGAGTTGCACAGTGTCAACCATGGTCTCCACTATCTATCGAGCTCACAATGTTAGTGACATGAATCTAGTGTTGACTGAGCCAAGGAGTGTCAACCAAGTGATTCATTTTATACTAAGCTAGTAGTATTAGTGTTGACAGAGCTATGCAGTGCCAACTAAGTGATTCAGTTTGTATACCAAGTTTCACAGTGTTCATTGAGCCACTAGTACTAACTGAGTTTAGCCTACTTTGAAGTGATTAGGTTGAACTGAGTTTCTACATCGATTGAGAGCATGATGATGTTGAGTGTTGACAATGGTTGCCAAGTATCAGAACTTCACTGATTTTTTCTTTAGAGCCTGAGTGCCAGCAATTGGGCCAACTTTGTGGTTTTTATTGGTAATCTATGTCACACCCAACTTTGATGAATTATAATTTGGATTGGTATATATGTAATGTATTGTATCACATCCAAAATAGATATGTAATAAGTAATGATCCAAATATAGAGAGAGAAAAAGTGTGAAGTGAAATGGCTACAAGTAGTATAAGGAGTAGAAAAGATTTATCTATCAAATCAAGGTGATCATTAGATTTTAAAGGAATCTCAACCAGTAAATTAGAGTTCTAGATCAAAGATCAACCACTGGTTCATCCTAATAGGTGTATTAGTTAAATCATTTAACAAGGTACACTTAACAGTCTTTTGAAAATCTCTTTACCAAGTGCATACTTCATTATATGTTTTGTAAATCCTTTTACAATGTGGATCTAGCAGTCTTTATTGTGCCTAATAGGGTTGATCATCAAAAGTGATCAATTATAAGCCTTAACCAAAAAAAATTATATTGCAGTACTAAAGCTTGTGGGTATCATCCCCACCCTAGTTTTACTTTCTATTTGGAAGGTTTCTAGGTACCATATCTTGTGTAAATATGTTATGAATGTTTTATTGCTTTCAATTTTTCATATATGAAATTAGATCAAAAAATATATGAAGCATTAATTGGTGAAATACAATTAAGTTTTATTGGTTCTTGATTCACCCCTCCCCTCTCAGTAACCTATCCTATCCTATATTTCCAACAATTGGTATCAGAGCATTTTGAGGCTCTCAAAGAAGTAGTTTAATAGCTTGAGCAAATATCAGAGGCCATGGAGGTATACAGGCTAGATAAGGCTATTGACAATGGAAATTTGGATTTCGAATTGGCTATTGGACAACTAAAGAAATAAAAGGAGAAACTATCTCAATTATTTAAAATAAGAAAGGATATTTCAATATAGATAAATGATAATCTCTACACTAAAGAAAGAATTGAACACATCTATCAAGAAATTTTTTTAGATGAAGCTGATGAAGCAATCAAAGATCTATTAGAAAAGAATTCCAATCTTCAAGAAGAAGTAAAAAGCTAAAAAGGGAATAATAAATTCAGTCAGTAAGATTGTGTAAAGTCATGAAAGAAAAAGACAAAGCTAAAGAAGAGATGGAAGAAATAAATAATGAAATTCAACATCTATCCCTTCAATAGATAGACTTTATTGATCAACTTACTAATGGAAAAGAAGAAATTGTGAATTTAAGATTAGAGAATGAAAGATTCAAAAATGATCTAAACACTAAAAAATAAACCAATGAGGGGATGGTGAAATCTCAAATAGAAATGAATCAATTAAATGATAAAAGTCAATATAGATAGAAAGGTAAAGCAAGAATATGATACACAAAAGAAGATGAATCATCCAAGAAAGGAGCTCAAAAGAATTGAAGGCCTACTTGCAATTACTATAGTAAGTTAGGTTATACATCAAAAAAATGTTGGAGTAATGGTAAAGAAAAATTCAATAGAAAATATTATAATTACAATAAACAAGGAAATAAATCTTCTAAATGCAAAACTAAGATATTGAACCTAGGAGAATAGATTATGAAAGCTATATTTGGATGGGACTACAACACTTGGTGTAGATGCCACTTCTATGGAGAATTCAAGCACATTCGAGCAAATTGTGTGAAACATCACATGAGGAAAAGAGTAGAAGATATTTTATTTGTATCAAACTTGGACATCTTGCTAAGAATTGTATGAACACTAGAAGGATTGAAGATGAAAAGAAAGCCAAAGCTAACAATATCTAAAAGTAGATGAGGAAGCAATGCATTCCAAAATCTTGTGAGAATGCAAGTCCAAGTTTTGAAGCACATGTCACTCAAGAATTGGGTGACTCAAGAATTTCAACTTGATTTTCCATAGGAATGACTAGAACTAAGACTCTGAAGCAAATATCTTACATCAGTCCTATCTAGCTGGAAGGAAAGATCCATATCCGAATTCAAGATGAAAAGGGATCATTGAGTGGTTGAGGAATTTCAAGTCCTTACCAAGCTAGGTTAGCTTGCAAGACACGACCAATCAAGGTTAGGTTTCACTAAAATATTGAGTGGACATTGAGTTGTGAATGACTCTACTGAGCATTAAGGGTAAATTGAGTGGAAGATATTCTATCACCAAATGAGTGATCGTACCAAACATTTATGGCAATTGAAAAGTGAAAAAAATTCAAAAGAAAGGAAATCAAATTCATTTTTCACCGTGAATATTTGAAGAGCTATTTGCAAGGGAGATTTCTATGGTTCCAAGTGATCTATGTGTTTTTTGCTAAAGACTTTTTTATTTTCATAAATCCTACTAAGCATGGCATCTTCGAGCAACAAAAATAGGAAAGGATTTGAGATGTTGGTTCATGGAATTGAATGGAAGGCACTAGACTTCAAGTTGAGTCCAAAATTTGTAGAAGTTCTTGAACTAACTAGAGTTCAATCATAGATTCCACCCAAGGTATTACTTGTTAACGATATCCATTCACATTTTCATTGTTCAATTCGAGAACTTGGAACCCTAGAGATGGATGAATCTTTGAACAAGTTATGTCTTAATGGTGTTTTGAAACTCGAGCATCAACATTTGGAGACCAAGGGTTTGAAAAACATTCCACATATGCCCCAAGATTTTCAAATTAAATGGATTAGGTTTATTCTTAGTTGTATGCACAATGGGTAGTTAGGGTTGGAGTAGCCTATCAAAATCTCAAAGAAAATGATTCATAGGATAATAGGGCTCCTAATGTTGAGAAAAGAAAAGACTACTAAAACCCTAAGTCAAGTAAAACTAGAAAATAAGACTCTTGCCGAGTGTGATGGGAGAGAAACGATGATCAACAATCTGATTAGCATGGAGCTTCAATTTGGAGTTCATGTGATTACCCATAAGATCTAAAACTCCAGTCATCTCAATAGTGTGTCATGTGAGACAGTTGATCTAGCTCTCAAGGTAGTAAAGAACAACCTATCTTTTGACCTTCTTGAGCTAATGTTGAATTAGTTCAATAAGAACATGGAGAGCATACAAACTTCAAACAATAGTCTATGTAAGTTTGGTTCACTCTTGACTTGTTTATTTTTTATATGCAAAAGTTTTTCCCTTCTAAAGGCTTAGTTGTATGGGGAAAAGATGTACCAATATTATATCAAATTGATGAATATATAGTAGAGATGGGTGAGAACTTTGTTAGTATCATGAAAAATTATTTTGATTCATTTAAGGAAAATATGAACAATAGATATAGAATTCCAAAGAAACTTGTAGAAGATTAAAAGGATGATGTTTGTTTCATGGTGGACTATAATAAAGTCTACATTCAAGAAATCAAACCTAGAGTGGTGTGGGTTAAGCCTCTAAGCTATGAGGTTAACATTGATGACACCAAAGATATCATTGGGGCACTATTTAACAAGGTTGTGGATCCCAAGGTCAAATATTTTGGTACTTATGATGAAGCCAAAGCTAGAATAGAATTTGAAACCAAGCTTCCTCAATTAGTCAGTAAAGGAAAGAAGAGGATAGAAAAGATGAGGCAAGCAAGTTATACACTCTAGTTGACTAAAGGAAAAGGAGATGATGTAGAAGAAGATGAAATATAGGATGAACCAAAAAAAAAAAAAGTCTAAAGAAGAAGAGTCAATTAGGAAGAAAGGTAAGCTTATCATAACTAGACATACCAAGTCATCTACTATAGTATTCACTAGAAGAGCATCAAGGTCTAGAAAAAAAATGAAAATAGGTGAGGAGGGTATTGAGGAAGTCATTTTCAAAAGGCCTCCACCTATATTTCAAGAGAAATTAAAGGAAATTGAAGGAGGAGCTAGAATGAAAAAATTCAAATCCCTCAGGTATGAAACCAAGAATGCAAATGAGAAGAAGAAAATTGAGAACATGATGATGTCAAAATTAGGTAAATGGAAATACACTCCTGATCAAATTGTAAAAAAAATCTCCAATGAGCTTATCCAAGTAATCAAGCCAAGATGGGAAAATGATAAGAAAATTTTGAAATACATCTATGAATAGACACTAGGGCAGCTCATGTTGATTCTTAGTAACAAAGAGGTGAAAGACTCCATGAAGAAAAATGAGGCGAAGCTCACTCTGAAGTTTAATACATGTCTTGTGTTAATGAAAGACATAGAATCCATAGTGAAGAAAACTACTAGAACATGGAAGAAAATTTACAAACTTCATCAACTAGGTGATTTTGTAAACGATGATGTAAATCTAGATGATGACAAGTAAGAATAGGAAGCTACAAAGGAGAATCTCCCTAAGATTTAGAGTATTGAGGAAACTAGTCTAGAAAAGACTGTAGTAGCAATAATGGCCTCATTTCCTCATTCTTTGAGCAAAGATTTAATGCCATCAAGCTCAGATAAGTCTCCTACCAAGTTTGTTGTGGCAACCACTATAACAACAAGCATTCAACCAGACTACACCTACTCAACCGAGTACCATATTGAATGGAGTGATCAATACTTTATCTACTAAGAGGCTAGTACCTCCACCATCATCAAATTAGTCTATGCAAAAAATAGGTATTTCTATTATCAGTGCAATATATACTTTTGTTTGTAGACCTTCTATTTGTACTATCGTTACAATTCCAAGTGTGTAAATAGCAAGTACAAGGATAGTTGAGAACAAGACTCAACTAAGCACTAAAGTTTCAATTAAGCTTAAAGATGAAGAAGAAGACATTGATCTAGATGAGGATATAGTTAACCTAAATTGGGATATCTCTACTCTAAATCTTGATCAAATCAACATAATGGGTGAACTATTACAAAAGAGAGTTAAGAAAAAGAAGCTTAGAGATGAAAAGAGCAGAGAAAACCAAGTACTTGAGGATGTAAAGAACATACTTGTAGATGCGCTAAGAATTGAGGTTGATAGTACACAACCCATTTAGGTTCAGTTAGTAGAAGTTGTCCAAAAATTAAATGCATATTTGAATGGAGAAGAAAAGTTATTACAGAGAGCAGAGAAGAAATTTGAGAACAAAGTATTGGAGCAAGTTGCACTAAAAATTGCAATCAATCAAGAAGAATTGCCTACAATTCTTAGCTCATTGGAAACCTCTACAAATAATGTTACTTTATTATTCAAAAATTTGTGTGATACATCTATCTCCACTTAGGGAATCAAAGATAAATTATCTAAGATAGATGAAGACTTGAAGGGAAGTGCTTGCTAGTTGTCACTTAACTCGAGCTATAGTTCTGCTCACTACTCAAAGATTATATTTATGACTAATTTATAAGAAAAATTATTATGGGAAGAATCTAGGACTAGGGCCACACCTGTATACATCCAAGATATGATTCTTTCAAACATGGATCCATTGTAGAAACACATTGTACATGCCAAAACTCACATTTTATGATAATAACTTCTTCATAGTTGATCACATGATGGAGTTATCAGTAGAAGTGCATATTGCACTTCATGCAAGTAAGTTGTTAAGGAAAAATTGGGACAAGACTATGGAATTTATTTTGAAGTTACATTCTAACTTCCTATCACATTTTGGCATTACTATGCAGTATACACCTTTGGCATTTATGTCAAAAATGGGGAGAAGATGGGATGAAAAGATAATATATATTTAGAAAAGTAAAATAAGTGTATATATGTATGGGGGACCAACATAATATTATAAAAATACATGTATAGATAGTTAGAAAACATCTTTTACAAAAGCAATTTTGAAAAATCTCAAAATAGAGTATGTTACTGAGTTGAAGACACAAGATGGAGAAAAAGAATGTTTTGGACTTGAAATTTTGAGAATTAAATTTTGGATTGATAAGTATTTTTGTCACTAATTCCAAAGGGGGAGATTGTTGACATTAAGGTCAAGTTTGTTTATTAGTGACTCACACTTAGTCAATTGGTTAAATTAAAGTCAAGCTTATCTTGCAATTTTCTATGTTAATCGAGTAATCTAGGTTCTATCAAGTTCTATAGTTGCTACCAAATTTAACTATTAGTATTTAGTTTATGTCAAGTAGTATCTACTACATTGATTAGTGCTAGTGCAAACTAAGCTTCATAGTTATTATAGAATTACACAATGTCAACTATGGTCTCCAGTATCTATCAAGCTCACAATGTTACTGATGTCAATCTATTGTTGATTGAGCCAAGGAGGGTCAACCAAGTGATTTAATTTATACCAAGCTTGCAGTATTAGTGTTGATTGAACCATGCAGTATCAACAAAGTGATTTAGTTTATATGCTGAGTTTCATAGTGTTCATTGAGTCACTAGTATTGACCGAGCTCAAACTTCTTTGAAGTGATTAGTATGAACTAAGCTTCTATGTGTACCAAGAGCATGATGATGTTGAGTTTTGATAATGGTTGCCAAGTATTAGAACCTCAACAATTTTGTCTTTACAACTTGAGTACCAATATTTGGGCCAACTTTTGAATTTTTATTAGTAATCTATGTTGTAGCCAAATTTGATGAATTATAATTTGGATTTTTATATATGTAATGTATTGTATCACATCCAAAATAGATATGTAAGAATTAATGATGTGAATATAGAGAGTAGAACTGTGAAGTGAAAAGGCTACAAGTAGTATAAGGAGTAGAAAAGATCTATCACAACAAGGTGATCATTACATTTCAAAGGAATCTCAACTAGAAAATCAGAGTTGAAGATTAGAGATTAGCCATTGGTTCATCCTAATAAGTGTATTAATTAAATCCTTTAACAAGATAGATTTAATAGTCTTTTTCAAATCTCTTTACCAAGTGCATACTTCATTGTATGTTTTGTAAATCCTTTCACAAGGTGGATCTAGTAGTCCTTATTGCTTCTAACAAGGAATATCATCAGAAGTGATTAATTATAAGCCTTAACAAACCAACTTTATACAACAATACTAAAGCTTGTGGGTATCATCTCCACCCTAGCTTTACTTTCTATTTGGAAGGTTTCTGCATCAACATATCTCATGTTAATATGTTATGAATGTTATATCACTTGTAGTCTTTCATGCATACAATTAGATCAAAATATATATGAAGGATTGATTAGTAAAATAAGATTAAGTGTTATTAGTTTCTTATTCACCCCTCCTCTCTTAATAACCTAGGTTATCCTATATTTCCAACAATAGTATTCCAAGATCATGTTGAACTTGAACTTGAACCTCAAGGTTCAAAATTCAAAGTTCAAGGTTTACAAATTAAAAGAGTCAAGATCTAAAGTTAGATTCAATATGTAGGCTTGGATGTAACTGTATCATATTGAAGTTAAGCATTAATCCACAAAGTTCAAGTTCATTGGTTCAAAAGTGCATGTCCAAAGTGTAGTTCTAGTTTAAAGTTCAAAGTTAAAGAGTTTAGACACAAAGTTTGAACTTCAAGTTCAAGGTTCAAGTTTGAAGATTCAAAGTATAGGTCAAGAATCAAAATTCAATAGTTAAAAGATGAAAGCTCTAATCAAGTTTAGGATTTCAAAATTTAGAATCAAAGTGATTAAGGGACTAAACATTGATAGAAAATCATAGATGGTGGGTTATTTAAAGTGACTAATAAACTTGGTGGGTCTCCAAGTTTTATTTCCATCCATTCATCTTGATATGGGAAATGACAAACCCAAACCATGAGTTGATTCATGATCATGGGTAAAATTTATGATATTTTGAAAGTAATTAATTCACCCCACAATTATTATGGAACAAATCTAGTAGATTAAACAACATAATAGTGTGATGATTCAAAGGAAAAATATTTTGCACATTATTGATCTTGTTGGCCATGGTTTCTTTGTTGTTACAACCTAGAGCATTCTAGTGGAAAAAGTTGTTTTGTAGAATCAAAATGGTAACCACTTTTTTTGTTTCCAACCCTTATGATAGTTTGTATTTCATGAAAACAAAAATGTGTCTTTAAAGAGGCCTACAAGGAGGGTTGCATATCATGTGAATGTTACTGGAAACTCTATTTTGCTAATTTTCATTTTATAATAGTCATATAGACCCACATTCAATAGATCATATATTTTTGACTCAGTGATTCTTTTTTCGGTCGATTTATTGAGAATTCACAAAATTACATTTGGAAAAACATATCCAAAAATGAGCATGATCCAACAGTTGAGTAATAAGATATCCCCCCCCCCCCCACCCCAAAACATGACCCAATTTTACTAGAAAAAAACATTTTGACTTTGATTTAACATATTTAAATGCCAATTATCTAAATATGATTTAAATATGTTAATATATGTCCTTATAAATTTGAAAATTCGTAGTTTATAAGTATATTAGGCTATAAGAATTGAAAAAAAATAAGGGTCTTGCCAAGAATTAGTTATGCTGGTAACTAAAAATTTATGAGAATGTTAGATGTTAAATAGACAACAGATCAACAATCTCAAGAGATCTTCCTTTTCTGGAAATTCCTAAGGCAATAGGGGGAAGATATGTTTTAAATGTTGATTGTAATAGAGAATGAGTATTACTTTGATATTATGTATTTCAATTTTTATTTATAGGAATAGGTTAATCTTAAGGTTTTTTGTTATGTGTTTATAATAAAGATAGGTTATGTTTATCAGATCTTGTAGTCTAGAGATGTTATTATTAGATTGGAATGAGTCATATGGTAATTCTTTTCATGTTTTAAGTGCATTCTTTTAGTGTCATTCATGGCTTAGAGAATAGAATTTTATTTCCTCTAATTCTCCTCTATGATATTGAAAGGTTAAACAAACAAGTATTGTGGCTTCTTGCCTACTTTCAATTCTATTTAAGTTATCAACTTCTATGAACACATTCATTTCATGTTTATGAATGAATCTTGAAAGTGTTTTGTATCTTCAAGTTAAAGATATGCTCTATTATTTAATTCATTGAAACTATTTCTATGAGGGAGTTGTACCCCATAATTCAAAGGATGGTAAATGAATCCAATGATAAATCATCCAACTATTGGTAGTAATTGTGCCTTCAATTAGGCATTTTGTGTCATTATTTGTATTTCTTCTTGAAGGAAAAATATTTTTACCAACACCTATGAAGTGAAGTTACCTGCTAAAATAAATATTTCTCCTCTATATAACATATCTAATTTGACAAAGTATTATGAAGGAGGTGATAGAGATGAAATGGCAGCAATGCAGTGGGTAGTTCTAGCAGCGTGTTTTGATACAAAGGAGATTGAGATGATATTGGACAATTGTGTTGATAGAAGTACAAGGGAAAATACTTATGAAGAATATATTAGTCAAATAGAAAGGGAGGAGGTTAACTATCTTTATTTTTCCTTGAAAACCTAGGACATGATGGGGTCACTTCACAAACTACCTTGGTTGTTTGATGCAGGAGCATCTTGGGTGTAAGAGAAATCTTGCATCACCCAAAAATATTCCAATACAAGGTGATCCCACAATAATGGGTTCTACTTTTTGACCAATTTTGACATTGAAATCAATATTTTTGCAACAAATGTCACGTTCAACTCAATATATCTCGAAAAGTATAAATAATTTCAAGATGACATAAACTAATGATTTTGAGTACTCTGTTCCTACTTTGTAACCATATTTTTTAATCTGAAAAAATTAATTATTTAGGTCAATTTTTTCATCTGCTTCGAAAAGTGCTACATAGTAAAATTCAATATTTTTAAAGAGTGACAGTCTGTTTGACACACATAACTTTTCTTGTACAAATGATAATGACATAATTCTTTTGGTGTTAGATTTGTAACATCAATATCCAGAGGATGCATTTGATTTGATTCATTTTGGTTGAATATTGTATAGTTTTTGAAGTTTTGAAGTGACACAAATAATAATTCAGACATATGTTCCATTTGACACAGATAATTTGAAGTCAATTTATCAAAAAAAAAAAATTTGAATAGAAAGGTATCTCAATAAGCTAGTTTCTACATATTTACAAAAAAAAAAATTGACCTAATTAACTAATTTTTCTGAGGTGTCAAACTCGTTTGATGCTGAATTGATAATGAACCTATAATGAGTTAAACTCATATTTGAAAGTCTTAATGAATATAATATGTATTATAATTATAGTTGTTGGAAAGCTTGCTCCGAGTAACACAAATTGACATTTTTTATTTTATAGTAGGAGATCATTCAATCTCAATTTTAGGGGTCAAAAGAGCGAATTTCATTTTTTGTCCAGAAAACAACACTAAAAATTTGTAATTTGAGGTGTTTGCACAAACACAATGTTCACACGAACTTGTCTAATATGTTCGTGGGAAAAAATGTTTGCACAAACATATGAGAGAAATAATCCAGTAGCCAAAAATTCAATTTAACATGTTCACGCGAACATTTACAATAATTTGTGTTCGCACGAACATACAAAAAAGGCAAATTTATGAAGATCTCAAACAGAAAAGTGGAATTTTAATCGCAAAATCATCATTGCAAATATGTTTGCACGAACATATTAACAAGGTATGTTTGCATGAACATAGAATGCTTATATGTTCATGCGAACATAGTTAGCACGTTCGAGTGAACATATGTAAAATTCTATATGTAAATTTTTAATCATTTCACGATTTCCTTCATCCCGAAAAAGTGGTACCTAGTATTGTGGGTTCACCCTTCAGTTGTTTGAATAAGGGTTGTCTTAATGGAAAGTTGTTGTTGATCGAGGCTTGGTATGTAGTAAGTTAGTCATATGAGCTCAGAATGTCTTAATTTTAGAGGTGGAGATTCATCTCAATCATATCAATTGGCCTATTAAGGTTCAATGCCATATCATAAGTATTGATGGAATTATTGTGGATTTTTGGTATAAATTTTTAGCACAAAAACTTTGGGCTCACTTTTGAAGGCCTAAACATGCTTGGCTGAGACCTAAAAATTTGATAGATGGCCACTTGCATGGATTTGAGCCTATAGATTAGAAGTTAAGGATGCTAAAAAGTGGTTATAATAGCCAATTAGAGAAATGGCTCGAAAGTTATGGGCCTTCAAAAGTTGGGCTGACCAAAACATCAAAAATAATGTCAAAAATTTATTTGGCCAACTCTATATGATTTTTAGGGCCTGTCAGCTCTAGATATTAAGTTTGAGTGCCTAGAACCTTCCCAAGCGGCATAAAATTGCTTATTTAAGAAATTCTCATACATTTTCTAGGATGGCTCTAGATGATAGTTTGTAGCTTTGTCTTGTAGATTATTGTAATGAAGGTACCCATGTGGGTTGGCATATTGTAATTTTGAATATTGTAATTCCACATTTGTAGTGATAATAAGGAGCTCATTTTTTGTTTCTATTATTTGTTATGGTATTAAAGGGAGCACCCTTTATTAGTGATGTCTGAGTGTTAGATAATTTTTAGTTTATGAAAGCATGGAGTTTGAGGCTGACATAGTTGAATTTTTGGTTTAGTCAAAATGCATGGATGATAATGATTATTGAACTAGTGTATTTAACGCATTAATTGAGTTTGTTATGTGATCAAAGGTAAATATTTAAGGAGAAGCTTCTAAAAGTATCAAGAAATGAGTAGAAGGACAAAATTATGGATAGACTCATTGAATCTAACCAAACCCTAAGATCTACAATGATGTTTAAGAAACAAAAGATCAAAGCTACCTATTTAAGGAGGCATAAGTGATGTCTTTTGAGATTGGTTTGTTGATGATTGGCCTTTTTAAGGAGAACTTGAGAAGAATAGAGTAGAAAAAGAAAAATGAGAAGAATACTAAAGTGTGATTGCTTGAAGGGTTGCCAAGAAAATTAGTAAAGAGATGATAATGAAGTCTAGTCAATGAACCAAAAAATGAGATGAATAGAGATATGACTTTTCAAAGTGAGTTGTATTTGAACAAATCAAACCTAGTTATTACTTTCTAACCGTTGTGGCAGTAAAAATCCTTTAATCAAGGTTGAACTATCACTCATTTTGTAAATCCTTTTATGAAGTTTGATCTAACACTCATTTGGTAAATCCTTTAAAATCAAGGTGACATTCTAATGGAATGATTGAAAGTCCTCTAACCAAGTCACTACTAATAGGGTGATTAATCCTTTCATGGTGTCATATCTAACACTATGTTTTGTATCCTTAAAGATGGTTGAATCTTAACTGAGCTCACTTTAGAAGAGTGAAAAGTGGTAGCATGTTACTTGGTGGTTTTTCCCAAATTAGGTTTCCATGTTAATTCCTAGTGTCATATATGTGTGAATTTTATATGTGTGATGTATGTTATTTACTATTGTATATTTACTATTAGTCAACTTACATTGAATAAAGATTTAAGTGATGAATGAATATGTTAAGGTTTTGATGAGTTACTATATAGATTGAGTGATTTTACGAGTTTAAATAAGTTGTTTGAAGTTAGAAAAAAATGAACTGGTAGATCAAGACCCTAGGATAACCAATTCAACCCCCCTCCCTTGCTAGTTATTTTGAATATTCTAACAACTGATATTAGAGAATTTGGTGCTTGTATTGAAATTTTGAAAGACTTAAGGAACAAGGAGAACTTCCTAGCATGTCAATGACTAATTAAATTGCCTCTATCTAGAGTTGGAGATTTTGCATTGTATTACATGGAAAAGAAGTACATTTTCATTCCTAGACCAATGACTATTGAAAAAATGAAGGAGAAGTAGGAGCATAATCAAATGATGATAGATTTTGCATCTTCCCTAAGTTATGTTGAATTTGAAGATGTGAAAGAATGAACTACTACAAAGAAAATGTGGGACAAGTTGGAAAAAATCCATGGAGGAGACAAAAATGTTTTAAGGGCTAAAGTAGAATGTTTGAGAGGCAAATTTGATGACATGAGGATGAAAGAAGGAGAAATTGTTGAATACTATTGTGGTAAAGTAAATGAGCTTTTGAATGTTATAAGAGGTGTTGGAGGAATCAAATCTAATGAGACTATGATAAGTAAGGTATAGAGGACTTTACTTCTGATATATGTAATTAAAGTATCTTCAATTCAAGAACTGAGATGCACATATGGTAATGATTTGACCTTGGAAAGTCTAATTGGTAGACTCACTACATTTGAATTGTCATTTTTCGATAACTATACACCACCTAGTGTTGAATGTCCTTTCAAGTCTCAACTAACCCTTGATGGATATAAAATAAAGAAGAAGATTAAGCATATGGATAGTGATACTGAATGAGATGATGATCTTGAAACATCATTGGCAAGAAGGCTACCAAGAGGAAAAGGAAAATACAAAGATAAACTTCCTATTATTTTTTTTACATGTAACAAAGTTGGTCTTATTGTTGCAAGATGTCCTGACAGAGATGAGAAGGAAGAAAGGACAAAAAATACTGAGGAAGGAGCAATAATATAGACATTCAAGGTAATGAAAACTATAAAGGCAAAGGTAAGAAATATTGATAAATTTTTGAAGAAGATGGTTTTGATAGTTATTTTGATGAAAATGATGAATAAGTTGTTTATGTTGCAATGAAAGAAAAATTTGATGAAAATAAGAAAACTTCATTGATTTCACATGTGAATAAGAATCCAAAATGGATAATTAATAGTGGTTTGTCACATCATATGAATGGTGATACAAGTAAGTTTTAAAAAACATAACATTATAATGGAAGTAGTGTTAAGTTTGGAAATGATGGACCATATAATGTGAAACATAAAGAATGAATTATACTAAATGATAAGATAAAATGTGATAATCCTTATTAGGTTGATGGTTTGAAATATAACGTGTTGAGTGTGGCCCAAGTGAATAGTTTAGGCTATTGAGTTAAATTCCAAAATATAAATGAAAAAATATATGATTGTGCTAGTGAACTAATTGGAAGTGGTGATCAAACAAGAGGTAAGTTCTTCTATCTAGACCTATCTAAAGAAAGTGTTCTATTTGAATAGTCTAAAGATATCTAGTTGTGGAATAAGAGGCCATGTTATGTGAACTTTTATAATTCGATCACAATTAGTAAGATGGATAGAGTAAGAGGATTACAAAGATTAAGAAAACCTAGTAAGTTAATGTGCAAACAATGTCAAATGGGAAAATTGACAAAGTCTAGTTTAGAGAGAAAGACCTATTCTATTGATGATATTTTAGAGTTGGTTCATACTTATTTATTTGGTCTTGGTGGAGTGAAAATCTATTATATGGTGAAAAATATTTCATTCTATTTTTTGATGATTTCTCTAGAATTATCAATGTGATGTTTGTAAACTAAAAATCTGATGCATTTTATAGGTTTAAGTGGTATTTGGCAAGAGTTGGAAAGGAAATAGAAAATATTTTGAAGTGCTTGAGATCAAATAGAGGAGGTGAATTCATATCAGATGGCTTCACCATATTCTACAATGCCAAAGGAATTAAGAGGAAAATGAGTGCATCAAGGACTCCACATAATAGAATAGTTGAAAGAAGGAATAGATCAATCATGTATTGTGCATGGACATTGATGATGGAAAATAATATTTCACAAAAGTATTGAAGAAAACTTGTAAGTACTACATTCTATACTCTAAACCAAATTTAAGTTAAGAAAGGTAGAAACAAAATGCTTTTTGAACTTTGGTATGGCTATGCACCTAATGTCCATTATTTCAAAGTTTTTGGAAGAAAGTGTTATATATTTTAAAGAATACAGGGAAAGGAAAAATTGTTGCAAAGAGTGATGAAGGTATATTCCTTGGATATTCCATTAAAAGGAAGGTATACAAATATTTTAATTCTAACACTAAAAAATTGTGGAAGTACGAATGTTAAAGTTGATGAATTGTAGAAAAAAATGAAGAGGAATGCAAGAAAGAACTTGAAGATTACATAAATTTTGTCTACAACTATGAAGGAGAACCAAGTACTTTATATGAACCAAAGAAAGAGACTCTTGAGCATTAGTAACAAGGCATTGGCAACATTCAATAGAAAATCTTTGTTGAACATTGACATGCTATTGAGCGTAAGGTTGTAGGAGTTGAGTCATAGACAAAAGAAGCCAAACATCATAGAGAGGAAATTAAACACCATAAAAACCATACTGAGTTGTAGCCACAGACAGTTGAAGGAGATGAGAAAGTAGAAGAAAGTGAAATATATGAAGAAGAAATAAGACTTGAACGTATCTTAACAAATTATGTAATCAGGAACATATGCCTAACCAAATCATTAGAATGAAAGGTTCAGGAGTCATGGAAAGAAATAAGTTGAGGAATGATATATGTTTGTTATGTGATGTTGAACCTAAATTAGTTAAATATGCATTGGAGAATGAATATTGGATTAAGGAAATGAATGAGGAAATTGTTCAAATACAGAAGAACAACACATGGACATTGGTACCAAGGCCAAGGGACAAAAATGCAATTGAAACAAAATGGGTATTCAAAAAAAAAAATGAATGAGAAATGTAAAGTCACAAGGAGAAAGGAAAGACTAGTTTGTAAGGGATATGCACAAGAGGAAAGAGTTGACTATGGTGAAAATTTTTCCATAGTTTCAAGGTTGGAAGGAGTGATAACATTTCTTCCATATGCTTCTTACAAATGATGTCAAATCTATATTTATGAATGGAATCTTAGAAGAAGAGGTCTACATTTATCAACTTGAAGGATTTGTTGTTCCTAAAAAGAATAATATGGTATAGAAACTACATAGGGAATTATATAGTTTAAAGCAAGCCCCTAGAAGTTGGTATGAAAGGTTAAATAATTATTTGGTGAAAATTGGTTTTGCAAAAACTAATGACATTAGAAATTTTTACTTCAAAAGTGAATCTCAAAAAATGATATTGTTTGCTAAATCTTTTGTTTGAATTTGGAGGACACATGATTTGTTGTACAAATCATTTTCTAATGAGGTGAAGAAAGAATTTGAGATGTCAATGTTTGGAGAGTTCAAGTTCTTTGTTAGTTTACAAGTTTATCAGATGAAGAATGATATTTACATTACACAATAAAAGTATATTGAGGAGATATTGAAGACCTTTAGAATGGAAGAATCAAGACTAGTTGGAACACATACAATTACTAATCACAAAATTTCAAAGAATGATGATTCCATTGAAGTGAGTCAAAAAATGTACAAGTTAATGATTGGAAAATTACAATATGTTGTACACAAAAGACCTAACATTTCATTATCAGCTAGTATTTTTGTTATATTTTTTGCTAATACTAGAGAAAATCACATGATGGTTGTGAAAAGGATACTAAGATATCCAAAAGGAACATAAGACTATGGATTATGGTACAAGAAGAGTGACAAGTTTGACCTAAAATTTTACACATATGTTGGTTGGAAAGGAAATATTGATCACAAAAAGAGTACAAGTGGAGGCCCATTCTAGGAAGGAGACTCATTTCATGGATACACATGCGAAAAACTATATTTCTCAATCCATGGCAGAGGTTGAGTATGTTGTCACAAAATTCAATTGTTCAAACATTGTGTGGATCAAGAAATGTTGAAAGGTATGATGGAAGATATTAATGAACCTATTGTGATATATTGTGATAACACAAGTTCTATAAATATATAAGGAAATCATGTGATGCATAGAAATAGTAAGCACATTACAATAAAATACCATTACTTCAGAAAGTTGGTACAAGACAAAGAAGTGATGTTGGAGTATGTAAGTACAAAGAAGAAGATAACTTATATATTCACTAAGGAATTACTCAATGATGCATTTAAGTATGTAAGATGTAATTTAGGGGTCATTCCCCTATTTGAAGAAAGTAGAGTAGAGATGTTGCATTGCATCAAATGTTATTATTAGAATATCTTACACATTGATGCATGAGATCACACTCTAGGAGCTTCCTAAAGTAATGAAAAGATAAAATGAAGCATAGAGTAGATGAGATTTCAAGGAATCAAGTCAAATATGAAAGAGAAAGTGATCTTGAAAATCAATCAGACATGGATAATGTCTTTGGCATTAGTGTTAAGGAGGGAGAATATGTAGAGTTGCCATCTTATACCAGAATGAGTGAGGAAGAAGATATGTAGTTACCATGCAATATCTATAGATGATAGAGGGAGAAGTAGAATTACAAGAAGTGATATGATAAAGGGAGAAATTAATGATAAATTAGGTGAAGTATCTTACATTTGCATTGTAACTAGAGGTTTTTCCATCAATGCCAAAGAAGGATATTGTTAGAAACTAAAATTGAAACAAATATTATGTTATTATTGATGTCAAACCTACTAGAGAGACATTTACTAACAATGTATAGTGTCATATTAGTTGATTGATGAAGAGGATTTAAAAAGAAAGATAACTAGATGAGCTAGCACAGAATTGTTAAGTAAAGTAGAAGCAAGTATGTTGGAATTACAATGGGCACTTGATTAGTTAGTCTTTCACAAGATAATTTATTGTTTAATTATTATATTAATTAAAGAAGACAATTGAATTGATGTGTAGAAGAGAAGACAAGTGATTGAGTAAAACACTAAGCTTGACCAAGTGATAATTTTATTGGGATAATGAAGTAGAAGAATAAGGAACTTAAGAGTTGGTCTAGTAAACATTATTAGCCGAGTGTTAGTTATTGTCGAGAAATATAAAGAAGAAAATGTAGTAGCGAGTGAGTATATTGAGGACCAAGAAGGCTAGTGTAAGTTGAGTGAGACAAAATAGTAGTAATCGAGCTACACAGTGTTGATTGTGCAAAAAGAATATAGTGATGACCAAGTGAAATTAACAGTTTGTGAAAGAATCAAGTTTGAGGCCAACATAGTTTAATTTTTGGATTAGTCAAAATGCATGATTGATAAAGATTGTTGAGCTAGCATATTTAATGCACAAATTGAGTATCTTATGCTATCAAAGGAAAGGATGTAAGGAGAAGTTTCTAGAAGTATCAAGAAAGGAGTAAAAGTATAAAATGATGGATAGATTCATTGAATGTAACCAAACCCTAAGATCTATGGTGATTTTTAAGTAGTGAAAGAACAATGATACCTATTTAAGGAGGCATAAGAGATGTTTTCTAAGGTTGGTTCATTATTGATTGGCAATTTGAGGAGAACTTGTAAACAACAAAGTAGTAGAGGAAAAGTGAGAAGATTAGTGAAGTATGACTTCTTGAAGGGTTGGCAAGTAGATCAGTGAAGGAGATAATAATGAAGTATAGATGATGAACTAAAAAATGAGCTAAATAGAGATTTGAATTTGCAAAGTGAGTTATATCTAAATAGATCAAACCTAGTTGTTACTTTCTAAACATTGTGGTAGTAAAAATCCTTTAATCAAGGTTGACCTAACAATCATTTTGTAAATCCTTTAATCAAGGTTATATTCTAATGGAATGATCCAAATTCCTCTAACTAGGTCACTCCTACTAGATTAAATCCCTTAATAGGGTCACACCTAAAAAATTTTTTTTATAACCTTTAATAGGGTTGACTCCTAATTGAGATCACTTCTAAAGAGTGAAAAGTGGTATCATGTTACTTGGTTTTATTTCCCAAATTGGGTTTCCACATAAAATCATAGTGTCATATATGTGCGAATGTTATATATTTGATGCATGTTACTTACTATTGTTTATCTACTATTAGTTGACATATACTAAATAGAGAGGCAAGTGATGAATGAATACATTAAGTTGTTATTGAGTTTCTATGTAGACCGAGTGATTTTATGAGTTCAAATAAGTTGTTTCAAGTAAAAGTTGGAATTTTACATTTGGACCTAAGGATATGTTATTCACCTTCCCTCTCAGTTATTTTGAATATTCTAACAAGATTAGCTCTAAGATAATGTCTCTTTATATCTTATAAGAATTACTTCTATTGATCCAAGTCCAACACAATTCTTCATCTCCTTTCTTTCATTCCTCAAATTTAATTAGTCATAATTTGAAATCTTTATAATTTAATTAAAACTTAATGTTATAGGCAATGGAAAGAGAGAATTCAAGAAATTAATATTGATACATATATTGAAATAATAAGAGAGAAAAGAGATTTTAACAACAAATACACAAAGGGAAAGAAGCAAGAGGGTAAACATGTTTTATTAAGAGAAAATTTGAGGGTTGGGATTGAGTAGTTTTAATGGTTAGGCACAAGGTGAATGTTTGAAGACACAAGAAAATATTTGTGAGAAAAGAACCATTGAGACAAGGAAAAGTCAGAACTAATAGAGATTTGATTTCATTCAAATAATTCCATGAAGAGGAGGTGGAATAAATTGAAAAAAACCCCAAGTTATATTGCAAAAAAAAAAGGTTTTTCATTAAAGAATGAGAACTTCAATAGCTATATTTTGTTGAATTAACTACTTGCAATAGTAGAATAAGAAGAGGAAAAAGAGATGCCATCTTCAATGGATGAAGATTAAGATGTATGCAGTTCTTGAATAGGGGAATGTGCCTCTAATTCTTGTATTTGTTGTAATGGTAAATATAATACAAATTGGATTTTCTTCTCAAATAAAATTTTCCCATTTAATTTTTGTGTTCAAATTCTATTTTCATTACATTTTAATTGGTTGATATCATGAATTGTGCTCAATTTTTTGGTTCTAGGTTTTATAATCATAGATCTATTTGCCAATTGATACACCTATGGTCCTAGTGGAGGTAAGAAATAAAGAACATGAAAACTTAAGATGAGATGAAAGAGGAAAGAGGAAAGAGAGAATAGTGGGATATAGTTCATTTTTATGATGCTTGCAATTTCAATGGAGATCTTAAGAAACGTGAGAAATGTATGATCCTAATATTGTAATGATCTACACAATTTCCATACCCATGAAGGGGAAGAACATGGCATCATTAAAACAAAAGTGGTTTGAAATTCGTAATAAGTTTTATAAATTATTTGGTTTGTAATTAGACTTGATTAATGGAACAAGCTAATAGTATCGATGGTGTGAATGTTAGATCTCGCTATATAAATTTTATTGAACCTAAACATATATGTTCCTCGAGATAAATAGTTTGGGTCGTATAAATGTGTGATATGCTAAGTAGTTGACTAAAGAGTGTGGCCTAGGCAACAATTCCTCTACTCAAGGATCTATTTGTCCCCAATAAAGATTTCCACTCATTTTAAGATGTTAAAAGCTTTAAAATGGCATTTTTTTAGAGGTAGAGAATGATGACATGTTGTTAAAATATCCTACACCAAAGGTCATAGTTGGGGAGTTAAATTTTATAATTTTCCATAGGTTTTTTTGGTTTGCAGTTGCAATAATGAAAGTGGTTTTTTGAAGGCATGGTTCTTCACCATTACTTGTTCCATTTAACAATTCCTCAATTTCTATCTTGCAATGCCACACTACTACCACACCTTTTCACATATAGAAAATTATAAATTAGTTCAACTGCTTCATTCTTTGTGGTTTTGGTGGGTCTTATAGTGCCTATGTATGGAGATGGAGAATATGGAAATACCCTTGTAGACCCTAGGCACCCTATGCTTGCTGTCATGCAATACAAGAATAGATTTCCTTTATTTCACTTCGATGCTTTGATTGTATCAAAGAACTCAACACCAAAAATGAATGACTATGCAGTGTCTCTTTAAAAATAGAGATGCAATACACAAGGAAAAATAAATAAGAGAAGAAGAACTAGTAAGTTGATATTATTGAATAATGGGATTCTATTTATACAATTGAATGAACAATCTACATTTGAAAAATATTGCAAAAGAGATTGGCAACAAACTGTTAAGAGTTTGACAAAATAGTAAGAGGATTTGACAACACAATAAGAGAATCGAGACATGTGGACTACTCTAGATAGCTAACTAGATCTAAGAGAAAGATCTATAGTTAGTCATTTGTCAAAAAAGAACTAAATGATACAATTACAATTAAACTAGACTCTTGCTACTAACAACTCAAACTTGAGTTACTACATGTGCAACAGAGATTACTGATTATTCTAACACTACCCCTTAAGGAATAATCTGATTTTGTTTGACTCCTAACATATTTCTAATGGTTATAATCTTTATTTTTCCTAATGACTTAGTAAATATATCAGCATTCATTGGTATTACAATAGTTCAACTCTATCTTTTGAGATTGATTTTTCTCTCTTACAAAATAATGTTTTGTTTTCAATATTCTTTGATCTTGAATGATAAATAGGATTTATTGCAAGTGTCGTTGTACTTTGATTGTCACACTTGATTGGAGTAGGCCCTTCTTTCTCTTGTCTTTTATCTTCAAGAATTGTCCTTAAACAAATTGCTTCATAGGTAGCATCATATTGCTTCATAGGTAGCACTACATAATGCTTTATACTCATGAACTTCAATAGATGAAAGACAAATAGTAGGTTTCTTCTTGCTACTCCAAGAGACAACACCCGATCCTACATTGAATGCATAACCAATTGTTGATTTGTGATTATTTGGATGTCTTTCCCAATAAGGATTAGAATAACTTGTCAACTCAACATTCAAATTATTAGTATATTCAATTCCAAAAGATATGGCTCATGCAAGTGTCAAAAGACTTTTTTTGTTGCATTCTAATGAACTTCAAGAGGATTAGCAATGAATTGGCTAAGTATGTTGATAGAATATGAAATATCAGGTCTTTTCATGGTCAAGTAGTTTAGACTTCATATACAATGTTCCATTGAATTCTGAAGTGTCACTATCACAAGAGAACTTGACATTTTTTCTTCTAATGGAGTACATGCTTCTTTACAATCTTGCATATTAAACTTCTAGATTAACTTTTTTACATACTTACTTTGAATGATCAAAGTCCTACCATTTTGTTTCCACACTTCAATTCCTAAGAAATAGTGCATTTTTCCAAGATCCTTCATTTCAAATGCATGTGATAGAGTTTCCTTGATTGCATCAATCAACTCTGTTGAACTTCTTGTTATGATTAAGCCATCCACATACAAAGAAATCAAAATAACATTCCCATGTTGATCATTCTTTATGTACAAATTTGTATCATTTTTACTCTTGATATATCCTTGTTGAAAGAAGATTTATCAATTTTCTCATTCCATAATTTTGGTTCTTGCTTGAGATCATATAATGCCTTTTTTAACTTACATACCAAATTCAATTTTCTCTATTTTACAAGATAAATTTCTTATTTTAAATCACAATTTAAAAAATATTAATTTAACATCCATTTGATAAAGAACCAAATCAAATTTAGTAGTAGGTGAAATCATTAGTATAATAGTTAGCTATTGGTGCAAAAGTATTTTTATAATCAATTCCTTATTTTTGTTAGTACCCTTTTGCAACTAATCTAGCTTTGAATTTATCAACAATGTCATTATCAAACTAAGATTTTTTTTGAACAACCATCTATAGAAAATAGGAATTTTACTTACTAGTAGTCTAGTTAGTACCCAAGTGTCATTATTCATAATTTCAACATATTCTTCTTGCATTTCATGCATTCGTTCTAAAAATTATGATTATTATCATCTTGAAAATTTTGAGGTTCATCTACACTCATTACTTGAGTCATTAAACAACAATCATTATACCTAATTAGGGCCTTGATTTTCCTTGTATATATTGTTACTACTTCATTATTGGATGGAGTTTCCTCAGCTTGACTTGTCTCAAGCCCAATTTGATCATGAGTTTGTTCATCTACAATATCTGAACTTTCATTCTCTTCTTCAAGTAGTTCAATGAAATAGTTTTGTCCACCTTTTCTTCTTCTTGAACATCATCTACAAATTCATGAAATATAACATCTCTACTACAAAATATCTAATGAGTAGTAGGATTATACATCTTATAGGCATGGTGATTAATATAATAACCAACAACTATACATTTGAAAGACTTTGCATCAAGTTTCCATCTATTATCTTTTGGAATATGATAATATGCCTTACTTCCAAAAATTCTTAAATGACTAAGAACTATCTTCATTGCAATATACTTGGTAGGTCTTCTATTTAAAAAATGCACAATTGTATTGACCACTTCAACCCACACATTATTAGAGAGATTCTTTTCTTTCAGCATACTCTTAGCACATTCAACAATTATTCTATTTTATCTTTTAGCTACACCATTGTGTTCATGACTATGGGAAACTACATATTGCTTAAGAATTCCTTTATCTTTGCAATATTTCACAAAAAATTCAAAGGGATATTCCTTCCCTTTGTAAGGTCCCTCCTCATATGTAATTATCAAATATGAATTCTCTGTTAAAACTATTATAGAAGATTGAAATGGATATGAAGTAATGTTTTATGTTCTGATTTCCCTAATGAAAATTGAGATCAATTGATACATCCATGTTTTTAATACTCAGTGATTCAAGAGCTACTACATTATCTCAACTATTTAAACTTTAAAATTTCACTAACAATGATACGAGGTGTTTTCACCCAATGATGATGACATTAATTATGGTACCTCGATGATTAGGTTATACACATTTAGATAGCTTAGTATACCTTAATTGGTGATGTTTATGATGTTTAGGTATATGCATGCCTAATGATGATTATTCTAGTATCTTAATATGAATTAATTAATAAAGTTATGTTATATTGATTATGTAATTACTAATGACTAAATGTGTGTGTCAAAATTAGAAAGGGTTATTTAACTGAAAGATTTACGTTTTGATTTATGCGACTATCCAAATAAGTTTTAAATATATGCATGTGATTTTCTCGAGCTACTAATGTGTGAAATGAGTGTGCAAGATTTATTAGCTAAGAAATCTAATGAAGAATCAGAACTGGATCCTATATACTATTTTTGGAAACTAGGGCTGAGTCTAATAAAAGATGCAGTCCCCAGTGTTCCTATTTTATTTGTATTGTGAATTGAATGAATGTATCATTATGTAAGCATTATGTGTTAATGTTTTGTAACAATGATTTTATAGTGTCACTTGACACTTGTGACTCATATATGGATTTCAGCTTGATAGTTAGGGTTAACTAAGTAACCTAAAGATCTAAGTTTGACTAGGTTAGTTACCTTTCTGCTAATCAGTTAGTAATCGAGATTAATTACCCTGATTAGGATTACTGATTAATTTGCATTTTTTAGGGTTCTTAGGAAGTCCAAATTTTCAAGCTTTTTGATAGGTCCCTAAATAGTCCCAGAGGCTAAAAATTATGAAAACTAAGTACATAAGGGGTATAGGTATGGGTTGGGGGAATTTTACACCCCTCTAGCCCCTTTTGCTGACTTTTATGTCACCCAAATATCCCATTTTTTATTTATTGCGAAAATTGAATGTTTCACCATGAGTTGGAAAAGTTAAACTCCATTTTGAGGTTAACCATATGACAAGTTGAGTTAGAAGACTCTAGAACCTTTAGGTAAATGAGGGAGTTATTACATTTTGGAGGTGGTTGATTTAATATCCTATTTAGAGGAAAATTTAAGAGAGAAAGAGTGTTCACCCAACATCTTCTTTTAGAGAGAAATTTAAGATTGAAGGAGAGGGAGAAGGAAGGGAAGCTCATCTCAAATTTTTTAGTTGTCATAACCTTATTGTGAAGGTAGGAATCCCTCAAGCTCAATTTGTTCATGTTGTGTTTCATGCTTAAGTAGTTTTCTTGCATATGTATGTTCGTGTGTTTGATGAATATGTTTGGGAGGGATTGAAAGGGGGTTTTCTTAAATGTTTTTCCTCAATATTTTGATTTAATTTTTGAAAGGATTGTATGGGTTGTATTGGCATTACTCACCTTGGAATAGGGTAGAAATGGCCATGTACGGGAGGAGGTCTTTAGTTGGACTCCAACAATGCAGAGTCTGTCCTCAAGATGAGGAGAGGGAGAGAGTAGGGTGTTATGGGCTCTTACTCATCAGTACAAACCATGTTTTGAATTTTGGAATTTAGGAAATGAAAGAACATAAGTTCTTGTGATTATAGCCCTAAAAGGGCACCTGTTATGGTGTTGTGGCCAATGACTCCTATTGGAAAAATCCACTTTCTCCCTAGTCTGGTTCAATGATGAACTTGTTGTGCAAACCTAAATAGGAGTGGATGTTTGAAATTGTCTTCATGTTAAGATTGGTTGTCTCCCGATCAGTTTTTGTTCTCTCCATGATCATCTTGATGTGTTGCAAACTTTGTAATGGTTTCCCTATTGTGGGGCCAAGAAGGAAATTCAAAAATGTTATTGAAATTCAAATATGGTGGGAGATTTTTCCTTGGGATAGTAATCCTATGTAAAAATATATATATTTTTAACTTAATGTGGAAATGGCTACGATGTCAAGTTTTCTTCCTAGTTCTTTCCCAACGGAGCCTTTGAATCAGGTGGTTCAATAAAATAAATGAGAAGAGGCTAGTCTACCTATATTAATTAAAAAAATGAGTAGTATCCTTGCATATGATATTCTGGTATTCTAGTCTTTGCATATGTTTACTTGAAATTTGATGTGATGATGTTTTACCATACTATAGCATTTATATACTCTGACATTGTATTCATTGGATTAAGGTTAATTAGGTAAAACAATGATATATAATTATGCAATTTGAGTTCAAAATATGTTAAGAAAATTTGATGTTATGATTGGTACTTCATTTGCATTCTCGTGTTTATCAAGAAGCATAACACTCCTATTTTGAATACTCAAGCATTACATTAAACCACTTTTCTGTAAATCAAATTTTTAAAAGAAAAATACTCCCCTTGCTATGGAAATATAATTTGCACTCAAAATTTGATAGTTAGAAAAAAAAATGTCTTTAGAAAATTGTTCATTCTTAGAGCTATAAGCTTTCTGCCTTTTTTATCAAGAAAAAAATTAATCCCATTTTGCAACAGGGCATATTCCCTTTTAGATTCTCTTTAAATATCTCTTGACAACTTTTTGAATAATTAGTATGAAATAAAATTAAAAATTAAAATCAAATTTAAACAAAAACTGTGTGTGTGTGTGTGTACGTGTGCTATCCTATACTAAGCTGCAACTACTATACTTTTAAACATAAAGGTTCCTATGTCTTGCTGATGTCACCAAGGTCAACATAATAACTACAAAAGAAAAGAGGCAAATTTTATTTTGGTTACCTTTACTACCTCCAAAGTGGGCACAACTTTTGAGAATGTGTGGGCATAGTCAACAAAGAGGGCAACTTAAATACTTCACTCTCCATTAAAATCTCCAAAGGAAACCTCCCCACCTTTTTTTCTCAAGCATACATCTTGCATGGGAATCCATGCCACTTCATGGAAAGATTTGATTGGGCTGCCCACCCTCCTTGGATTTTGTGCAGATTTTATGACATTTGGGAAAATCATGTTTTGACTTTGGAAAAATCAGCAAGTACCCATCTCAAGAACTGATTGGTTTACTTACCTAATTTTGCATCCTATAGGTATTATTTAGTATTAAATGGGAGCACTTTTCAATGTTAAATTTATATTTTATTTATGTTTTATTCCTTGTGAATTTTTAGTTGTTTTGTTAGTTTCCATGTAAGGTTAGTAACTGTTAGTATATTTTAGTGATTAGATTATGACTAGTAAATTAAGGTTAAATTATTTGTTAACTTTCATTGTTATAATATGATATATGTTAGTGTTAATAAAGTTAGGATTTAATTTTAAGTTGTAATGTTAAATTTTAGTGTAAAAATATTTTAGTATTAGGGTATGTTAGTATGTTTCAATGTTAGAAATCTTAAAGTATAATTAGTTGTTAATTTTGTTAATGTTAGAATATGTTTAGACATTAGGAATTTTAGTAAAGTGTAAGCTATGAAGTTAGTATTTAATAAAGTTAAAATTAGCTAGTTAGTGGGTAGTCTTTATTTGCAAATTGTTTTAGATAGTATTTCAGATTTTTCATTAGTTGTAAAAATATTCAATTGATTTAGTAGATAGTAAAATGAAGTAACTTAGTTTGAAAATAAGTTAAATTAGTTAGAAAGAACGTTAAATTAGTAAATATGTTTAATTTTTGTTTTAAAATTGTATTGGTTGGTTATAATTAAACTGTTATAGCTCTAAATAACATTAATTGTATTCTTATTATTATAAGGCTTCTCATCATTTAAATATATTTGTACTACTAAAGATTTTATTTTTAAATAGATTTTCCTCTTGATATTAAGAAAAAGAAAAGATTTCACTACTAAAAGCAACAAAAATTAATCTCTTATGGAGTTATTAAATATACTTAATATAACTCATAATACCATTTTTTGGTCTATTTTACCTCCTACTAAGGTGGAGACAAATTTCATTATGGAAACATTTTTTTCTATTTTTCCTCCCATACAAGAGGGGTAAATCTATTTAAAGGAGAGTTGAAAGTAGAAAAGTATAAATAGTATTATTATTATTATTTTAAAATAAACTTGCTTATATATTAAATGAAGGTAAATATATTTCAATAATGAGATCTCTAAATTAAAAGTATAAATAAACTTAACTAATTACTTTTGAATTTAATAAGCTATACTAAAATTAAATTTAAATGCTAATTATATTGAAGTGACTATGATTAAATTAAATAAATTAAATTATACTAAGGTTACTCATTTAGTTTAGATTCCTTGAATTGTGGTTTATCAAATTTAAAATAAACCTTTACTTATTTAATTTTGACTATAGACTTGTTCATTTCTTAATCTAGTAATTCAAATAGATGGTCAAACCATGCAAAATATTTATTCAAGTAAATATTAATAAGAAGGGTTAAACTAGTATAATGAATTAGGTGTAAAGGTATTTAATCAAACCTAACGTAACATATGTTACTAATTAAATGTTCCTCAGAAATGGTGTCACACCTTCCTAAACATGAAACTATGGTTTAATCGATCGACTTAATCAACCCAATGCAAGTGTTCCTATAACACTAGGACTTAGGGTTTCAAACCTATGCATTGTGCTGGAATACTGACTCGCCATCTTTAGGATATGTATATGAAACTCACTTTAATCCTTGGTCAAACTTCCATAGGGTTCTTTTGAGTAGAATGTATTTTTATAGTGAATTAAATTTTTTTTTTTTAAATGTGTGTTTTTGCCACGATATTTTGGGCATGACACCCTTGATTTGATCTAAGAATATTAACATTATGGGATATTTATTTTTCTACCATTGTTTTGAATTATTTGAAATATTCAAAAACTTAACTCATATTCCTTAAGAAATACACCAAAGTGTATCTAGTGAAATCATCAAAAAATGTAAGAATGTAAGATGCTCTTCCAAGTGATGGAGTGTGCATAGGACTACACACATTTGAATGCACTAATTCAAGAATAGTTCTTTCTTTTACATTGGTTCTCATTAGAAATTCATTTCTATGGTGTATTCCTAATGCACATCCATCACAATTGATTTATTCATCCTTAAATATTGGAATGCCTTGTACCATCTCTTTTCTTTGTAGAGAAATAAGATCTTGTAAATTTAACTGACCATACCTCTTATTCCATAGCTCTTCAATAGA
Source organism: Cupressus sempervirens (assembly GCA_028749045.1). Taxonomy (NCBI): domain Eukaryota; kingdom Viridiplantae; phylum Streptophyta; class Pinopsida; order Cupressales; family Cupressaceae; genus Cupressus; species Cupressus sempervirens. Next base: position 677,020,029 of record CM053792.1, on the reverse strand, counting down.
TACACATGTACCTATCACTGTATGATGAATTTCTATTTTGACTTTAAATTTATACAAACCTCCCATCTTGATTCCTTCAACAATTAAAATATTATGATTTTCCATATATTTAAATTGAAAACTTATCTTCAAGAATTCAACTTTTAAACCTTGATCAACAATTACTAAAACTAAAATCAAATTCTTCTTAATTCTTGGGACATACATAACATTAAAAAAATGATTTAAATGAACATTAGGTAGTTTTACACTTATATCACCACATACATCATGTGACATGTATTATTCCTTCAAAATAAATCTTTCTACCATCATCTTTCTCTTGAATTTTGTTTAACCAATTATTATGGCATGACATGTGGATTGATGCTCCTGAATCTATAAACTAATCATTATGATCACTTGAATCATCTAAAAGAGCATAATAAGATACAAACAACTTTAAACCATAAATTTTATCACTTTTTTTATCATCGCTATTCACAAAACCACCCTCATATTTGTTTTTTTGGGACTCATCATTTTTATTCTTGTAATATTCATATATGCATAATGACCAAGTTTTCCACAATAATTAAAAAAATTATTTTTCTTTACATTTGATTTTTATGTTTCCCCATGGTTATATCATTTTTGTTCTTGTTCCTTTGGTTGTCAAATTTACCCCATCCTTTTTTATTTTCCCATTTATTTCTTTTAAATGGCTTCTTGTCTTTCACCATCAAAGTTGACTCTACACTTTGAAATCTATTATCAACTTGCTTCTTTCTCTCTTATTCTTGTAGAGGAATACCTGCCAAATGCTCAAAAGAAGGTGTATTTTCTCTTGCATCCAAACCAATAATGAATAATTGATAATCAATAATCATTCTGTTCAAAGTAATTGTTACTAGATCACTACTAGATAATTTCTCACCAAGATCAACTAACTTATACTTCAATTCCTTAACTCTTGATAGAAATTCATTAACACTTCCATTTTGATAGAGAATAATTTTCTCTTTAAAAAAAAATCTATTTGAGTTTGTAATCTCATACAATCCTTTCAAAGCTAACCATATACCACTAGAAGTAGCAATTTCTCTTATGTAAGGGATAATTGAGTCTTTCACTAACATGCACAAGAGAATCTTGGATTTTAGTTCTCTTTTATTCCAATCTCTAAAAATAGTTGGTAATGTTGTAAGTGATGTACATTGGGCCTCTTTTCCATTTACAATGTCCCAAACATTATCCTTCTCCATTATAATCTTCATCTAAAACTTCTAATTAATATAATTTGTATCATCTAACTTATTTAATTTAGTTAGATAAGAATCTACAAGATTGGCCACCACAACACAAGAGAAATCTAATAAGAATTTTTTGTCAAAAAAAAATCTTACACTTGAGAGTACTTTCATAATGAGTACTCTTCCCAAATAACACCAATGATATCAACACACTGTATGATATTGCTTGTAGTAGCTCCTTCTTTTACAAACATATTGCATCTTCAACACTCCAAATAATTTTGAACAAATACCAAGTTGAATGAATCTCAAACTTGGCTCTGATACCATCTTTAGAAATAGAGTTCCAATACACAAGAAGAAAATAGATAAGAGAAGAAGAACTAGCAACTTGATACTATTAAATAATGGGAGCCTATTTATAGAGTTGAATGGACAACCTACATTCCTAAATTATTGCAAAAGAGAGTGACAACAAATTTTTAAAGAGTTTAACAACATACTAAGAGGATTTGACAACACAAGAAGAAAATGAACAAGTGGACTACTCTAGATAGCTAACTGGATCTAAGAGAAATATTTATAGTTAGTCATTTGTTCAAACTAGAACTCTATGACACAACTAGAATTAAACTAGACTCTTGTTAATAACAACATAAACTTGAGTTGCCACGTGTACCAGAGATTATTTTGCATTCTAACAGTTTCATGCTCTCTAAAGTTTCTTGAAAGGCTACAATAAAGCATGAAATAGCAATCACCATCTTAAAGCATTATAATTATTTATTAATGTTTTCTTTGTATGTATGTTTCTTCTCTTGGAACAGATAATGACATGGCGCTCTTATTCTATTTTGCAACATACACTTTTCCTTGAAAATAGATGTTTTGTCCATAATAAATGGAGCAAAGGGGATGATCATAGTTTGATCATAGACCCCTTATTAATAGCTACTTAATGGATTGTAGTTGATTCACTTGTATCCAAGCAACTCGATGAGCAAACAACTCACTTTCCATATCCTAGGGCCACACAAACCCTCACTTCCATGCAAACATCACTACATCGTGGAGTAGTTAGAGGTGGGAGACGTGGTCATAAAGTAGAGTTTCGATCAGCTTCATTAAATGATTCTGGCAACTTGTTGCTCTGATCAAAAATCCTATTAACTAATAATATAATTGATAGATTAGATTTTAACATTATTTTGGAAACCAAAAATAATACATTAAAGTTATAAAAGATTGACCATTTCTATTTGTATCTAGTCTAAAGTCATGTTATGATATATAAGTCCATCATCATCATCTTGAGCATATAAATGGATTATAGGATTCACATACTCAATTTTGTTAATTCCAAGCTTAAATTATATCAACTTGAAAAATTCTACATTTCACAATGGTATAATTATAATTAAGAAGCAGATAGTCCTAAAATGTGAAAAAATAATATAGGTTAAGGTGGAGAACAAAGAATGAATGATCAATGTCAAACTACAAAGAAGGAATGATCATTGTTACTCTTTAAAATAATATTATTATCTTTAAGTATCAAATCTATGATATAGTATCTCTCATGTTAATCTTTTAAAATGTATTTTTATGTACACATATATGGCTCATATTGAAAGTGACAAGGAAATTCAATTAATTTGTTTTTCACATAGATTTAGTTGGTTCATATTTAAAATAATAGTGTACTAATGGAAAGTCTTGTAATAAAAGAAAAGAAAAATAATGAGATCAAATAAGACTTTAAAGTGATAGTTTCAAAATTATTAACACTAGAATATTATTTGAAATATTGACAATATAAAGTTATTGAAAAAACATAAATATTTAGAATGTGACTTTAATATTTCATTACTAGATCAACAAAAGAAAATAACAAAAGAAAACAATAAGATAAATACAAAACCTTATTTTGATATTTTCAAAATTATCAAAACATCATAAAGTTGAATGGCTCACAAAGAGCCTACTAGGGATCAAGTCTTCTTGAGTGCAAAGCTCTAACATCATAAGGGATGAGGTTGGGATAGCGCCCCAAGCGAATTTGGCTCTGTGGATGCTCCTTAGTCCTTGGCTCTTAGTCAAAGAGGTTTCAGACACGCGTGGGCTTGTATTCGCGTACCTAAAACTTGTTTTTGGATGACCTCCATCAATTTTATTTTATTTTTATCAAAACATCATTATTTGAAATATTGACAATTATTAAATAAACATAAATACTTAAAATGTACTTTAATTGTTCACAATTGAATCAACAAAATTGTTTGGAATATGAATTTAAGAACATTATTGTGGTATAAACACACTATTATCGAATAAACAAGATTGTTACAATATATTTAACTCGTCAAATATTTTTAAATTGAGAATAGCCTATTTTAGCTCTCTTCATTGATCTGAGAATTTAGTTGAAGGCGCAACTCTAAAGAGATCTAACATCCAACAGTAAATATAATTTTGTGGTAATATCTATGTTGATATCGATTGAAAGAGATCTAAGTTTCACATTTTTTGCAGTTTCTAATAAATTTGAACTTCCCAATGTGCGGTTGCTTAAATCCTCATAATGGTCAAGGCATCAACATTTGGAAATTTAAATATAGTTTAAAAGGAGATTTATTATAGCTTTCTGTAGTGGTAGGCTATGTACTATTGTAGCATATATTGTATTTTCAAAGTTAACGCATTATTAAATTAACTTGGATATACCAATCTCAATTAAATTTTTTAAAATTATTTTACTATGTTTCTATTGGTTGGTTCAATTAGACTATTATATGTGCTCGCTGAAATTTATTCACTTCTCTTCTTTACTTAAAAAATTTACAATAACAATTTACAACTTGTGATGTGAATATCAGGATTTAACTGTGTGATTTTGAGTCAAACTCGATGACCCATGTTTCATGAGTAGTGATTCAACTTGAATCCATCTCTCATGAGAATAAATGGAACACTTAGCACTCATTGGATCTAGGTGATGCTCACAGGGGTGAAGCACCGGGACTTCCCGGGAGGTCACCCATCCCAGTACTACTCCAGCCTGAGCGCGCTTAACTACGGAGTTTCCTCCACAATTAAACCCAAAGCTTGCAACCCCATTTGCAAAACCTTCACCAAGTGTTGTGCCTTATGAACCATTCATTAGAAAGCCCCTTGAGCTCATCAATTGATAAGTAGGAGATGATTTCCACAGCTAGTCAAATTGTGATATGAATATCAGGATTTAACTGTGTGATTTTGAGTCAAACTCGATGACCCATGTTTCATGAGTAGTGATTCAACTTGAATCCATCTCTCATGAGAATAAATGGAACACTTAGCACTCATTGGATCTAGGTGATGCTCACAGGGGTGAAGCACCGGGACTTCCCGGGAGGTCACCCATCCCAGTACTACTCTAGCCTGAGCGCGCTTAACTACGGAGTTTCCTCCACAAGTAAACCCAAAGCTTGCAACCCCATTTGCAAAACCTTCACCAAGTGTTGTGCCTTATGAACCATTCATTAGAAAGCCCCTTGAGCTCATCAATTGATAAGTAGGAGATGATTTCCACAGCTAGTCAAATTGTGATGTGAATATCAGGATTTAGCTGTGTGATTTTGAGTCAAACTCGATTACCCATGTTTCATGAGTAGTGATTCAGCTTGAATCCATCTCTCATGAGAATAAATGGAACACTTAGCACTCATTGGATCTAGGTGATGCTCACAGGGATGAAGCACCGGGACTTCCCGGGAGGTCACCCATCCCAGTACTACTCCAGCCTGAGCGCGCTTAACTACGGAGTTTCCTCCACAATTAAACCCAAAGCTTGCAACCCCATTTGCAAAACCTTCACCAAGTGTTGTGCCTTATGAACCATTCATTAGAAAGCCCCTTGAGCTCATCAATTGATAAGTAGGAGATGATTTCCACAGCTAGTCAAATTGTGATGTGAATATCAGGATTTAACTATGTGATTTTGAGTCAAACTCGATGACCCATGTTTCATGAGTAGTGATTCAACTTGAATCCATCTCTCATGAGAATAAATGGAACACTTAGCACTCATTGGATCTAGGTGATGCTCACAGGGGTGAAGCACCGGGACTTCCCGGGAGGTCACCCATCCCAGTACTACTCCAGCCTGAGCGCGCTTAACTTCTTCTGAATAAATTGGCCACCTTTTTTTAACAAAATAACTATCAAGTTTTGTCATGGATTTAAAAATTATTTCATAAACCAATCAAAAATTAGAATTGCATTTTAACTTTTATTTATTAAATAATATTTTAACTCCTAGAATAGATTTTTTCCATTTGCATAATATATATGTGTCTTCATTTTAAGTTTTAATTCTAAAAAAAAACTAAAAACATATGTTAATAGGATAAAAAAAATATTATATTATATTCTTTATTGTTTTATATAAATCATCCAACATAATATTTATTGGATTAAACTCTTTCTTTTATATACTCATTTTTTTTTTTATCCTCTATACTATTTTAAATTGAATAGTACTAGTTACAAATTAGTAAAAATTAAATATCTAAACTACATTCAAATTTTAAAAAAGAAAAAATCTAATATCTATGCTTATTTGAAAACAAGAGGTGAATACTTAGCCACTCAATGGCACATGTTCTAATGGCTGGTCTCTATGCCTAAATTTTATTATTTTTATAAAGAGGAAAATGTATTTCTCTTATAAGTGAATTTATAAATCTATGATGTTGTAAATAAAGAACATCATTTTTAAAATAATGATTGAATAAATATAGTTTAATGAGGTTTGGAGCATATTCATATTGACTTTTTATTGAAATGTTTATATCTAAAATTCAAGTTTAATATATAAGGTTCAATTTTTTGGTCAAGTAATTCAAGTACTTTATAATTTAACAAACTATACATTTTATATAATAGAATTTCAATTAATCAAAATATTATTATATTATACTTTACGAATTTAAATAATAATAATCTTATGATTTTTTTAAAAATATTTTCTTTTTAGTATTTGACTATAGACTAAAGACTATTGGAACAAGTGCCACGTAGTGACTTGTATTTGCCTTAAGTTATAATAGTTTATAGAGATATAATGACAAAGATTAAAATTTAATACTTATTGAATTACTTGTTAACATAATTTAATTAATATATGATTAGCAGAAAAATATTTATAATTAAAAATAGTTTCTAATTTAATATATAAATGTAATGTTAAATATTATATTTTCTTAAAATATTAAATCACTAAAAATTCATTCAAATTCATGTGTAACTATTTTTAGTTTTATTTGTTGGATATCTTCTTATTAGTACTTGCCAGTAGGCTAAGTACGATTGTGCCATTTTTAAGATTTCTCAAATTAGCTTGTTATTAAATGACCTCTATTCTACTAATAAAAATTTACTTCATTCTATATTTTTCTATAAATATTATGTTTATGAAGAAATACATGTTAGTTTTTTAACTTTACAATTTATATATATTAATTTTCTAGCTTTTAATTGGATGAAAGGATTAGAGTCTTATATGTGGATTTGTGAGTTTGCAAGAAGTGTTTTTTATAAATTTTACAATAGAAAACTGTATATTATAATAATATGATCAATACTTTGATATTTCTAATTTTCTAGAATTATTATAATAATTTTTTTAATTATAAAGAAATACATTGAAATAATATTTTAAATATTTACTTTAATTATTTATTGCAATAGTTAGGTGAGTGTTATTCCCTTCAACTCTTGAACTTTTGTTTGAATGATTTATTATATTAAAAAATTTAATACTATTTTTAAATGTTTTATATTGTATTTATTTCATTCATCCACTATTAATATTTATTAAACAGTTCTTTCAATTTTTATTATTTAAATTTTAGTATTATAGTATACAGTTTTTAAAAATAAAACAACACGACCCACTCTATCAGGTGGAGCTGGTGTCATGTTGATAAGCTCTTTGGGGGCTTGGGACTTAAAGACCTAAGACTAAGTGGTCTTTCTTTAGCCTCCAAATGGATTTTTCATACCTTGGAGGGAGATGACCCTTGGAGAGTTCTTATTTGTCATAATATTGAAAGGGGTTATCCTAAAAATGCCAAATTCTAGAAAAATCTTCCCCTCACTGATCTTATTTGTGCTGATTTTCCTATCATTGTTCAAGGCTCAGTTGTTTTCAAGTCCATCTAGAAGGCCTAGAACCATGTTAGGCACCTCATCACAAAAAAAGACTTTGTTGATGATAAGACCCTCCATGGTGAAAGGTCCATTTGGTGGAACCTTAAACTCAATAGTAAGCCCCTTGCTCTTATCCAAGGTTGTTTCGCCAAGATTTGGGCCGATCATGGTATCAAGCAACTTATTGACATCTTTGAAAATGATTGACTTATTCAGCGAGATGAGTTAAAGAGTAAATTTAACCTTCCTCATTTTCATAAGAAGACTTATAATATGATTGCTAAGGTCAGTAAGAATTTTCCTAATTTATGCCAAGTTGATTCCAATAGTTATTTGAAAATTAAATGGCCTGGTGATATTATTGTTTCTAGTCTTAAAGCCAAGAACATTTACTCTATTATTAACTGCAATGATGAAATTATCAGTCATATTAATAATACTTGGTATACTAATTTAGATGTTCCAACCTGGAATAAGCTTTTTGATAATCTTTGGAAAAGTTTTATTAATCCTAAAATTAAATATTTAAAATGGTTACTTATTCTCAATAAGCTTCCTATTAGGAGCACTTTCTCTGATACTAACGTTTGCAACATTTGCAGAATCTCGAAAATGGGAAGACATATATTTTTTGAGTGAAATTTTGCTAAAGAGGTTTGGTTGATGTTTGATATCTCTATCCTTACTACTTTTAGTATTCTTGAAGTTATTACTAGTTTTATTTCTAATGCAAAAAAATATGTTAACATGTTTTGGGATATTCTCTCAGCTAACATTTTGTGGCAAATTTGGAAGTGCAAAAATGAAGAAAGATTTCAAAATATTCCTAGATTGCTTACTAAGTCCTTTCAAAGTCTCACATATTTCAAAATTTTCTCGTAGATTTAGATCATTATGAAAGTCAACAAATCTAAGTTCAAAAAATTTCTTAGAGATGGATATGCCACATTCTTTGCTAACGGAGTGAAGTATGGTTATCTATGGAGGCTACACTTGGATAATATTCACACTTTCAACCGATCTGTCAACTACATCAGCAAGGAGATTAAAAGAAACCCTCAAAACACTACTAATGAAATGATCTACATGCTTAAGCAAAACTAGGATCAACGGAACTTGGTTTGGATGGAAGGTGCTATGGGTTGGACTGAATGGGTGGTCACCTCTAAAGATGTGTTACATTAGTTGTTACTTCATGTTCTAATCCTTTCTTTTTTAGCTCGATTATATGTAAAGTTTGGGTTTTCAGCTATGTGAGGCTTGTCCCGTGATACTTTGATACTTGGTGGGTTTTTTTGTTTCTCTTAAATCCTTATACTTATTACAAAAAAAATTTATGTAGCATAGTACACAAAAAGTATTCTTTCAATTATTATATTTAATTATATATTGTCAAAGTTAAAATTATTATTTGACTTATTTAATACGTATTATAATGTGTGAATTATATATAAAATATATTTGAAAAATATTAAATATTTTTATTAAAAATTATGAAAGTACACATTAATATATTTCATACAATAATAAATATATAATAAAATTATGTAACTAGATTTATATCAAAATTAAAACTAATGCAAGGAAAGTACTAAATCACTATGTGGCACTTGCTAGTACTTGCCGGTAGGCTAAGTACTATTGTGATACATTTTGGATTTTATACTTTAACTAGTGATTAATTGTTTTTTTAATTTCTATTCCTTCGAATTAATCATTGTTAAAAATTTCTTTATCAAACTATTACATTGCATATTTGTCATGCCCAAAACTAAGGGCAAAACACACATACAATATTTTTTTAAAATTAATAATAAATATTTAAATTCACTAAGTTTGATAAGTTAAAACAATTAGTTAAATAAAATAAACCAAATTCAATTAATTAAAGACCTAGCACTTGATATACTTAGTTGCTCTCAAAACATTACATTCATATAACATTAGGACTCAGCTTACTAGTTAACATATTTCACCATTAATTTAAAATCAAAACATAAATCAATAAAAGTATATATTAAGCAATTGTCTATTAACATCATGAATAATTGATTCCAATGACCATTTAAATAATATAAACTAATTGTTCAATGAACTCGCAAATTAAAATAGTGTCTATCATGAAATCAATGAACTTTATTATATCTTAAATTTATGTTCTACTAAAAGAATAGAAAACTATTAACATAACAAAAATTAAAATAAACTAAACCATACAAAAAAAAATTTATGTAAAATAAAATATATCAATCAACCTCCTAACAACTTAACTAAATTTCCATTAACCGAATTCTTGTTGACATTAACCATAGTTCTAACACTTATTGATATTGAAATTTATATCACTAACCACCTTTTTATAATCAAATCCTAAACTAAATTTGATTTAAACCCTTTGAAAATTATCTTAATTAATATCCCAAAGGAATATATAATTAAATAATATAAACTTTATTTTTAAAAAAAGATATTTTTATATCACTAAACAATCAAACATACTAAAACAAAATTTAATTAAACGAAAGAATTAATAAACAAATTCTAACCACTATTTTAATAGTACTCAATGAATCTAATACTAAAACTAAACTAAATTTAACATAAATTTAACTAACCTTAATCTACCACTAACTTAAATTTAACAATATATTTATTTAACCCAAAGAATTACCACCACCCTATAGCTTCTAACTTAATATAACACTAGGACTTCACTAACAATTTAACTAACCCGTCAAACAACTAATCTAAACCTATCCTATACTTACCTAGACTTACCTAGACTAACCCCTATACCATGTGACACATGTCACATCTCATCTTCCCAACACTTGGGTGCCTTCCAAGACATCTTCTTATCACTTTGGTTTAATTAATGCAACATATTAGTAATATCAAGTTTTATTGATTGTTATTTTAATATATTTTAATTTCTTAGTTAAATTTTTTAACTTATTATAAAGTTTATCATCTTATGTCATTATATACATATATTTTTGCTCTAATCTAGTTAGAAAATATATTTTTGATAAAAGGAAAGAATAAAAAAGTTTATTTCTTAAAAATTTAAACTTACTATGATTTTATCATCTTAGATGTCATTGTTGAAATTGATGCAACAACTAATTTGAAAAATTATGAGATTTTTTATATCCTTCATATTCTATATATATTCATCCTCAAATATTGGGTAGTGCTTCCTCACAATTCGCTCCTATAACACTAAAAATATATGAGCCAATCAACTTAGGGTAAAATGATTTAAATGATTTTAGAAATTATAAATCTCACATGTAAAAATTAGAAAAATCAAAACATAATTTTAAAAAATAAAAATCTTATATCTAATTTGTTGTAATTGATAAAATTTATCATTAGATAAGAAAAATTGATTGCAATAGTATATTGCCTACGAAAAATACAATAAGTTTTGTTATTTTATTAATAAAATAAACTATATCAATCAATTACAATAAACTATTTTTTCATTTTTAAAATTTTAGATTTCTTTACAAAGTGCATTTTTTTATGTTAGCAAATTACCAAAATTAATTTTCTTCATATATTATATGTTACAGAATATATAGAGGGATAATTGAGAGATATCAAGGTTTTAATTTTAAAATTTGAAACATTTTTAAAACTACATTAAAGTCTCCATATCTATAGACTTTCTCTATATATTTTATGTAACATTTTTTGTGTGTGTGTGTGTGTGTGTGTGTGTGTGTGTGTGTGTGTGTGTGTGTGTGTGTGTGTGTGTGTGTGTGAGAGAGAGAGAGAGAGAGAGAGAGAGAGGAGTCCAAAGGATTGAATTTTATAATTTACTATATAACATAATATATTATATTATATACCATCAATTTTTTAATCAATTAAAATTCATGTTCATGTTGCGATAAGATTTAGTTTATCATTATGGTGTAATATTATAATTTTTTCATAATATATTTCAGTGGATGGTTAGGTTTAGGTTATAATTTGTTATTATGAAAATGATTAGACTTCATTGTCATTTATACCTATGATTTTTAAGTCATCTTCATGTAGGGCAATGTTGAATAAAGTTCAAAATTGGGGTACAAGTGGGGTGCTAGATTTCATATATACTTAATGTTAAGATTAATAATTTTTCTAGTGAGTTAGGATTTATATGATTTATGAATATCATTTAATTTTGTTTATTGTTATGATTTTTTTAATTTTTTTAAAATTTTATATTAGTTTAGGGTTATGTTTAATTGGTAGTTAAGTCTAGAGAAAGGTTTCCTTTGAGTTACATTTGCCCTAGTAACTTGTGTTCCCTTTAATTACCTCCCATCTCTATCTCTTGTCATTCCCTCTCTTCCTTCCCCAATCCCTATGCCTATCTACTTGAAGCCCTAATTACCCTCCTCTTAAAGCTCTATCTCATTTCTTTCTCCTTCCCTTTATTTTTCTCTTCCACATCTCTTTCCCTCTCCCTTGTATGTTTCTCACTTTCACCCTCACCCCCCCCCCCCCCCTCTCTCTCTCTCTCTCTCTCTGTGTGTGTGTGTGTGTGTGTGTGTGTGTGTGTGTGTGCATGTGCGTGCGCATGTGTGTGCATGTGTGCATGTGCATGTGCGCGCATGCATCTGTGCATGTGTGTGTATGTGTGTGTGTGTGTGTGTGTATGTGTTCTCCCCTATTCCTTCTAAGATCAATATCTTCATCTTCCCCTCCCTCTTCTCAACATCTCTTACCTCTATTTACCCTATATATGTATATCTCATGTCTCTCATTCTCTCTTCTTCTTAGTTTCACTTTACCATATTCATTTTCCCTTAATTACCCTCTGGACTTCCTTTATTACCTACTCTCACCATCTCATCTCCCTTTTAATCTCTTTCTTTATCTCACCTATCCCCCTCTTCCCAGCTAATTTCTAGCTTGTGTTCCCTTCTCTCTATTATCTCACTATTTTCTCTATTGTATCTCACTCTTTCATACTTCTCTCCCACTACTCTCTCTCTTTTAATTTACAACGTGTTATAATTTTCTAATTAATTTAATTTATATAAAATTCTAAATAATTTTAATATTTACTCAAATTTTTAAATTAGTTTATTTTATTAAAGCAACTAGTCATTAATATCAAAATGTTCTAAATTTTAATAAAATTTGCATATTTAAAATAATTGAGTTGTTATTCAAATATATATTGAAAAAAATATATTTATTAATGTGAATGTTTTCAATCCTTCAAAACATCTATTTAGTAAGCTTGAATTTAACTTTAAAAATGTAACCGTTATTTTTTAACTTTGAATTTAACTAAGATGACATTATAATTGCTAATAGTGATAATCGTGTATGAATAAATTATTTTTATTTTTCATATTAAATATTAATGTTGTTAAATTAATTTAATTTATAACATTAAGGTTAATCATTTAGTTCTTATTTATTTCCTTGATTCATTAATTGTTCCTTGAATACTACTTATCTTGTATCTCTATGTCATGTCTTAAGGTTAGAGTTTATTTTTAAGATGTAGGATTTAATTTTATTTATGTAAAATTCTAAATACTTTTATTTATTCAAGTTTTTATAGTATAATTTATAAAATATTTATTCATAGTTTTCTTTAAAGTTAAATTAAATATTCTAAAAAAATATTTAAATTTAATAAAATTTGTAAAAAAAATTTCCCCCTCAAAATAGTATATACCAAAACAGATTTATTTATTTATTTATTATTATAATAAATTGATTCAATGAAATGTTGAAAAATAACATTTAATTGTAAAATATTCTACAACAAAGAATTTAATTTATAAATTCTAATAATAAGTCGATTCAGCTATAAAATCCATCATTGAAAAGCTTGATTTTCCCCCTTAAAGAATTTGATTTGTAATTAACTGAAATATATAAAAATAGAACCTAAAAATCATAAAAAGAAATTGTTTGCAATTGACAATAATGTGTCCACAATCTCGCTACAACTTTAATGTTTCTTCTTGATTGCCATGTTAGTAGAACAAAGATCATATGCATAACTTTTTCTCTAAGCAATGCTATGTAGCCTAAAATACAAAACAAACTTCAATAGCCCCAATTTAAAAAGCTTTGTCTAACTAAAAAAACTTGACTAATTTTATATCAAAATTGAAGCTTCCATAAGAAATTGGGTGTACAAGCTTCCATAAAGATACCCTCACCAAAACATACCAAAATTAAACCAACGAGTGACACTGAATACATATTTATAAAAATACATTTCAATACAACGTAAAAAATAGAATAATTGACGTTTCTTCATCGAATATTCAATTTCTCTGAAAGACATGGAAACAAAATCTGCAAGATTAATAGAAAATGCTTGTTCACAATGATTCAGTGGACAACAATAATGAAAATAATGAAAATAATCAAATGGCAGTTATTTTCTCAAGGCATCTGCAACTTCTTGACCATCATTTTAAATTTCCCTTCACAATCATAATTTTCCCTCGTAGCATACGGGTGAGAAAATTAATAATTTCAAAACTTTTATGTTTCTCCACATTTGTTTTTATTTCTAGAACCGTCTTAAACGGTTTTGTGATGGTGCAAATGAAAGTGAAGAAGATGATTTTGTTGGTAAGGATGACTCAACTATATGCAAATTCAAAGAAGCAGATCTTAACATTGTTAAAAAAAATGATCTCTGTCTATTTCAAATATATGAGTGAAAAGATGAAAAAATATTATAAACACTCAACATGATTTATTAGAAATGGTTAGGAAACAATTTAGTTACATTTTTCATACATCCTAATAATTTAAACATTGTTTAATCATTAAGTTTGATGTATTTTCAATCTTTCATGATTTTTTGATCCTTCACATATTTAAGGGTCCTTGTGTGATTGAAGAGCCTCTTGGCTAAATAGTATAAGTGATGGACAAATGTTTTTTAAATTATATAAATTTGTAATCAATGAAGAATGGATTCTTTAGTAGTTCTTCTATATAATTTTGTAATATTAGAGCTATTATTCAGTAAATACTAGAAAATATGTGAGACTACTATGTTAAATTAATATATGATATCACTAAATTCAAGTTTCCATCAAATTTATACTTTAACTATCAATAAAATATTAGTTATATAGTGAAAATACAATGAATCAAAATTTTACTATCCTTATGTAATCATTTATAAATTTTAACAATAATAATCTTTAAAATTATATAACTTTTAAATATTATTATAGTAGATATCATGAAATATATAAAATTATTGTGACTCTGTCTAAACTAGTTTATATATATATATATTAGTAATAGGTTTTTGTATTAATTTAAATAAAATAATTACATCACTATAAGTTCCAGTAAACATCTAGCACTACCCTTCAACCTTCCTATCACATGAAAGCTCCAAACAAGCTTTGAATCCCTTACATTCTTCACATCAAAAGAACCATCTTAAAAGCTTTAAAAAAACCTATTCTAAATAGTGAGACATCACCCACTATACCCAGGAGCTTTACTATGGTTATAAAAACAAGCTTTGCCAAATTTCTATTCCTTTCTTCTACCTATCCATGCCCTTGCATAGTAGCAACAACCCAAAAAACAAAGGATCATGAGGCAACAGGGGGGATGTCAAGGATCATGAGGCCAGAGGTAGTAAAGACCAGGTGGGCAGCCAGAAAAAAGATAGAAGCCAGGACCCCAGAGACAATCAGGAGGACAGAATCACTCGGCTCGAGCAGAAGGTCCAAAGGCTAGATTCTGCCCACCAGGTTGTGACTAAACAGATTGTGGATACCCTCCATACCTTGAATGAAAACATTGTTAATCTAGGGGACTATCTTACCAAGGCCGGCCTTGTGGGGAATGTGGAGCAGAGTACAGAGCACAGAACCAGCCAGGAAGATCCTCAGAAAGAGACTGGAATCCAGGAAAGTCAAGGGGACCAGATGCATTTCCTCCCCATGATCCAGGAGGAAGAGGCCAACTAGAAGGAAAGTGACGCTACAAAAACCCTGCAGGCAATGGAAAAGAAGGGACACCAGTCTACCCACCAGGCTTTGTTCCTGGCCTTTGTTTCTCAGGCTTCGGGCCTTTTTGTTTCTGGCCTTTTGAGGCAGCTTTTGTTTTTTCTGTCTTTTCTTCTTTAAGTTGTTTTATGCTATAAAACTTTGGGTTTCAGGATCCCTGTAAAACCTTTTTTCCTAATCAAAAACAACCCAAAAAACAAAAACCACCTATCACACCACACCACTAACTCACGACCTCCCAAAATTATTCCTCCTACCTTCCCCTAATGGCAAGTCTCATTCACCTCCCAAACCAGACCAGGACCTAGCACCACGTCTATGGGAGTAAGAGACATCACTCCAAGTCCCCAATATGGCTACTCTCTCTACTCATTCCACTCACCCTAGCTCACGCACAACCCTCATCCACACATCCTCATCGCTTTTTTAGATTAAAATTTTATCAAGCCCTATCTTCCACCTCAAGAAGGGCACATATCCCTAATTATAAGCTTCACCCTCATCAAAAAAACACTCACTAAAACACTCACTAATGTCTTGACCAATCCTAGGGATCAACCATTCTATTATTGATGTTAGCCCTTCTAACATGTCATCCGCAAATAGTGCATGTGTTATAATTTCTAGCTCAAATGTTCTTTTCATTTCTAGGCCCCGCACTATAAATATTGATATCACATCCGAACTTATTCTCCTTTTGACCACTCTCTTGAAATTTGTCTCCAATAACCCCTAGAACTATTCAAACCATTTCTTCTATCTTAATTTTAATTAATCCCTTCATCATGTCCTAGCCAGCTAGTTTGTTGAAAGCCTTCATCTACCTTGTTGAATCCATTGAGAATGTCACCTCCATCTTTTATTGTTCTTTGCTTTAGTTCAATACAAGTTTTTCCTTTAAATTTACTTATTTATAAGTGCATTTTCTTTTCTTTCCCTTCACTCTATCTTACACATGTATCACCCCTCACTTTCCATTAAATCTCTATGATTTCATTTGCAATCGATGGCAACATCTTGTATTTCTAAATTTAATAAATCATCATTACATGGTGTTGGTATGCTTCCCACCTTCTTAGAAGAGTGTCGTCAATCTTTCTCCTTTAACCTTTTGTCTAGCCTACACTAAATATATCCATCATTACATCTCTAATGTTAGGTAGCAATATTTCTTTATTAGCTAGCTTATTTTCTTCCTAATTCACCTCTCAGTAAGTGTGGCTAATGATGAAGTTGGTAAAGTTATCTAACATTTCTATAATCTCTTCTATTTGACCCTATAAAAATCAACTATGTGATCTTCTATTTTTCAACATGTTAACTATAATTTCTAAATCACCCTCCAGATGAATATTTTCCACTTTTAACTTCTCCCCTAATTGCACCGTAAGGAGGATGCCTATTCTTCCACAACATTATTAGTCCCATTTTGCAAAAATTTTATCGTTGTATCTAATACTTCACCATTAGCCATTCTAGCAATCACCTTTACTCTTGACACTCTTGGGTTCCCTTTAGATGCTTTGTCAAAATTGAACTTTACCAAATCTTTATCCAATGGTTCTTGAATGACATTCTTTCTTCTTAGTTTATTGGTCACTCTCCTATTTCCATCTATTGTCCAATTAATTCTAACCTCTATCTAATGTCTTTGAATCAAGCCATCCCAAGAATTAATTTTTTTATTACTTTTCCCCTAAGGAGTAATAACTTGCAAGGTTTTGTATATTGATCTATGAATTCAATCCTAGACTCTATCAATAGATTCCTCCTTATCTTGAGAAATTCTCCTATTTCTCTCCTTCTACACACCTACCATATTAATATTGAGGGGATTATAATCCATACTTTTGAAAAGATTAATTTTTTAAGGTCTTTTGGCCATCCTTGAAACAACATCAATAGCTTATTTGGAAGTGGACATGACCAATTGAGATGTGATTTAAGATTTTTCCAACACTTATCTACAAATTCGCATTGGACTAATAAATGATCAGAATCTTCCTCCCCTTGCTAACATAAAATACATTTTGTTGGCCAAATGAATCTATATATTTTCCACCTTTGACAAAGTTAATATCCTTCCTTGGATTGCTAACAAAATGAATGGTCCCACCTTCTACAAATAGTCCTTATCCAAACATAATGTTGAAGGCTATTCCTCTATAGATTCTCTTCTATTTAACATCTAAAAACCCACTTTTTATTGCACATGAAATTATCCTATCCTCCTCCTTGACAATCACACCTCTATCTCCACAGATCCTTTGCATCACCCTACTCTAATCTACAATGAGTGCCAGTTGCATCCAATCTTTCCAACCCTAATAAGAACCTATGACTTATTCCTTTATTTCCAAATGATCCACAACTATACCCCCCCATTCTCTAATAAATATGTCTTTCAAACCTAAAACCTCAATAGAATTTGCAAGAATAGGGTTCACCATTCCAAGAATTGTCCCAAAAGGAGGCCAAATTACCATTCCCTATTTGCCATGGAGGATTATCTATTATAACTAGTTTGCATTCCATAATCAAATTCTAGATAGTAGAGCCCTTTGGTGGATTTCTCACTGTCAAAATTCTTGAAGCCTCCCTAGAATCAAGATATTTGGCTTGTAGGATCCACACCCACAATTTAGAAGGGTTAGTATACATCTCCCAAACCATTTTTTCTCGCAATGTTTTTTTTTACTAGATGCCATTTTCTGAGACCTGCTCCCCAGTTCTTCTTTGGACTATAAATCCTATTCTATCCTATAAGTGGAACCTTCTCCTCCTCTTGAGCCCCATTCTATACAAAATTCCTCATTCCTTTTTCTATATATCTCAACACTTATAAGGAAAATTTAAGATAGCTCATGCAAAGACTAGAATAGCTGAGATAATAGATTGAAGCAATAGGATTCTTCTAGCATATGTTAACCATTCCCTTTCCAACTATCCAATCTTTTAATGCATGCATTTATAAAAATATTTCCATAGATTGGCCTTGTTAACTCCATTGAAAAGATTAATCCTAAGATATTTATTAGGTAATGAGCCCTATTTTATACCTAATATTCTAGTAGTATTCTCTTGGGGGGGGATAGGGGTATTAAACAAATGGAACTTAGATTTAGTCCAATTGATGGACTATCCTGATGCTTCACTATATAGTTCCAAGACTAATTTAATACTTCTTGCTTCCTGAATAGAAGACTCTCCCATCAAAAAGGTATCGTCCACAAATTGCAACTGTGTGATTGGGTCAATTCCTCTAGCATTAGTTCTTCCCTTCAACACTCCACTCTGCTTAGCCTATTTTATAGACTACCCCAAGGCCTCATCCATAATAATAAAAATAAAGCGAGAGAGATCCCCTTGTCTAATAATAGTAGTAGTCTCAAAAAATACTTGTGGACTACCATTAATCAAAACTAGAATCCTTGGTGTAGAAATACAACTACTTATCCATTTGCACCATTCAGAGCCAAACACAAACCTATGAAGAACTTGAAGTAGAAAGGCCCTATCTAAATTTTCACAAGCTTTCTTGATGTCCAACTTGATCATCATTCCCATTTCTCTAGCTAATTTAAGAGAGTGAATGGCTTTATGTGAAAAAATAATCCCTTAATATATAGATCTACCCAATGCAAACCAATTTTATTCTCCTAAGATGATTACTTTTTTTTTTCAAGAAAAAGTGGCAAGCCACTGTAATATTTTATTAATCTGATTCAACGAGGTAAACTAGGAAAGAATCTGTGAAGAAAACCTAGCATTTTCCCTAATGTATAAATAGCTTTAGATATTTTGAACAAATAATTACAAAGGGTGAATCAAGTACCACCCATCAGTATATCTAGAACTGAATATCACCTTCCTTCAAACTGGTATACATGAGCATGATCCAACAAACTTATCTTCCTGACTTAATTTTTTGACGAAAATATGTTTCTCAATTATGGATAAAGGGTGAAGTGATGAAATCAACAACCCATCACAACCCAAATTCGAAAGAAAATCCACAACATGGTTTCCTTCCCTATAGCTGTGTGAAATACAAACATCCAAGCACTCATCTAGGAGCCTCCAAATTTGAATAAGAATATATTTTAACTTCCAAGAGAAGATAGTCCTATGAATACAGGCATTAATAATGACAGAGGAGTCCCCTTCAATATGTAGCAACCGAAAATTACCTTGTTTTGCTAAAATAAGACTAGCTAACATAGCTTGTGCCTCTGCCATGTTATTTGTATTAATAGGCAAAGGGGATACTGTAATTGCCACAACATCTCCATATGAATTTTTGATACATGCACCAAAACCAGAAGGGCCAAGATTATCTCTTGATGCACCATCAAAATTCAATTTCCAATATCCCTCATCTGGTGGCCTCCATCCTATTTTCTTATGGGATAATGAAGAAGTGGAAGAATTACCAATTTTCCAACCATTTGGAATGAATAAATGTTTCCATCTTTGAATAATTTGAGAGTCCCAAGAAGTAACAACAGGATTAAATTTTGTCTTTTTCAAACTTGAATTTGTCACCTCTGTGATAGATCTTTCAATTCCCTCCAAAGTAATTTCTAAGGACTGGCCAAGCTTGAAAAAGATTCCACAAATTATTTTGGAGAGGAGTACTATAGTGCAGCTTATTCAAGACAAAACTCTAGCATTGATAAGAAAATGAGCATGACACAAAAAGATGATCCACTGATTCTTCACACTCATCACAAAAAACATAGTTAAAAGAGGAGGCAATGTGCAATCTAATCAATCTGTCACTGGTCAAAATCCTATGTTTTAGTGTAAGCCAAGTGAAACAACCTACCTTTGGAAGTACAATATGATTCCAACAAAATGAAAATTCCCTACAAGTAACTTTATGTGAAACATTTTTTTGCAAAATTTTATAAGCCTCTTTTACTAAATAATTACCATCCTTAGCTAGAGCCCATAAAATCCTATCTTAAGATCCAAAAAAGAAGACTTGCCTGGAAGACAAAATATCTTTGAATCATCTTCTTTCCTGAGATGAAAGTGGTAAAACTGCTAGATCCTTCCAAAACACTTTCCCTAAAAGTTCACAAACATATGCCACATACTGATAAAGTTGAGTACCCTAGTGTAGTTTTGACACTTCAATAATATTTAGAGAAATCAACTTATTGGAAAGTGGAATTTGACCATTCCAAGAATCTCTCCAAAAGTTAACTTTAGTACCATCATTAACTTCCCAAGAAACATAATTAACCACAATATTACAAGAAGTTGTCATGAAATCCCGTATAACTGAACCTTTAGGAGGATCCAAAATAGAGAGAATTCTAGAAGGATATTTATTATTTAGATACTTTTGTTGCATAATTTTGCACCAAGTGGATTGAGGTTTAGTGTACATTTGCCAATCCAATTTCCCACCAAATGCTTTATTTCTTTTAGTAAGGTCATGCACACCTACCCCTCCTACTACTGGAATTTGTGACATGTCCTGTAATGAAATAAGTGGGATCTTACGAGAATCAGCCATATTACTTATCCATAAGAAGCCCTTAATCATTTTCTAAATTTGAACCAGAATTTTGGGGGGAGCTTTAAGAATAGCAAAAAAGTAATTTGGAATTGTAGCTAATACTGATTTAATAAGAAAGACTTTCCCAACCAAGGATAACCATTTGACTTTCCAAGCAGTGATTCTACTCTGAATACATTGAATGACAGAGTCCCAGTATGAAGATTTATTTGAACACATAAAGAAAGGGATGCCCAATTAGATAGAAGGTAAGAAATCTTCTGAGAAACCCAATATTTGTTTAATTTTATCAGAAATCACTTTTTTTGTGTTAAAAAAATAGATTTTTGATTTCTACACATTAATGGCTTGACCTGACATTGCTAAATATAGATTGAGAACATGAAAAATATGTCTAGCTTCTTGAACATTTGACAATCCACATAAAAGTGTATCATTTGCAAATAAGGAATGTGTTATAGCAATATTTGTATCCGAAATAAGTGTGCCATGCCAATTACTGAGCTTATGTTGATGTGAAATGGTCCTGCTAAAGGCTTCAACCATAATGATAAAAAGAACTGGGGATAGGGGGTCTCCTTGCCTAATCCCTTGAGTAAAAGAGAAGAAGCCTGCCAGTTTACCATTTATTAATACTAAAAACCAAGCACCCGAAATACATGCCTTAATCCATTTGCACCAATTCTTTGAAAAACCCATTTTGGAAAGCACTTGCAGCAAAATTTCCAACAAACCCTATCATAAGCTTTCATCATATCAAGTTTTATTACAAAATTTGAGGAATGATTTGAATTTATAGAATGTAGAACCTCATGCGCCACTATAGCCCCTTCCATAGTTTCCCTTCCTAGAACAAATCCACCTGTTTTAGGAGAAATAATGCGAGGGATAATATGTTGCATTCGAAGATATATGGCTTTAGTTATAGTGAAATTGGCCTAAAATCTAAAAATGTTTGAGGATCCTTGATCTTTGGAATAATTGAGATATTTGTGGTATTAAAATATTTAATCATGGTTTTGCACCTTCTTAATTCTTCAACAGCTGCCAATAAATCCCATCCAATGATATCCTAGCAACTTTGATAAAACCTAGCAGTGAAACCATCCAGGCTTGGAGCTTTATCTGGAGGAAAAGAAAAAATGACCTTGTAAATTTCTTGAATAGTGAAAGGTGCCATCAACATGTCATTATCTTGAGATGAAATCATATTTGGAATTGAATCAAGAAGTGCATTCATTTGTGAGTTAGAAGGAGAAGGCATGCTATTAGGTGCAAGGAGATACTTAAACCCCTTCATTCTGAATAAGATTTTCATTAGTAATAAGATCACCTAAAATAGCATCTTTGATTTAAAATATTCAATTGTTAACTCTCTTTTGTTTAGCTGAAACTTAAAAAAAAATTGTATTTCTATCTCCATCTTGAAGCCATAACTCTCTAGACTTTTGTCTCCAATAAGTTTCCTCCCTTGCACATAACTCATCCCAATCTCACTAAAGATTCTTTTGAGAAACATATGTATCTTCATTCATACAATTTTGAATGATATAATTATATACATCTTCTAGTTGTTGTTTGACTGCTAATTCTTTAGAAAACACATTTTTAAATACATGTTGATTCCAAATTCTAATTTGAGACTTGACATATTTCAACTTCATAGCAAATTGATGCATTTTAAATCCATGCACATGAGGAGCCTCATTCCACCAATGCTAAACATTCTTCAAAAAATTTGGATGACGAAGCCACATACTTTCAAATTTGAAGGATGAATGGAATTGATTTTGACTACTTTTGTCTTTGTAATTGAGAGTTAAAGATATAGGAAAATGATCAGATCCTAGTGATGAGAGAATATCTGAAGAAATATTTGAGCAACTCAATTTCCAGTCAAGTGATAAAAGAAATCTATCAAGACGAGCAACGATATGTGCAAATCCAACCCTTTTATTTGTCCACGTAAAAGATCCATTCCTTGGGTGAATATCCATGATATTGTTATTATCCACAAAAAAATTAAAATCTTGTAGAGTTTTTGGAGGAGGAATGATACCTCCTTTTTTCTCTACCTGAGATAATAAAGCATTAAAATTACCTCCTATAACTACTTGTTGTAGTTCTTGAATTTGAATAGAATGAGTGATAGTTTCCCACAAACATGCTTTATCCTGAGATGAAGAAGGTCCATAGACATTAATCAAAATAAATGATATGTCAAATGCAGATATATGCAGCATCTACCAATTATTATCTTGCTAGATGAGCTGTGCATTAACTGTGAGAGGATTCCAAATTGTAGCAAGACCCCTAGAAGCTCCTATTCCATGAGCATGAAAAGATTTCCATTTTTTCCATTTTGCTACTATTTTGTCAAAATTATCTTGAGATAACTTGGTTTCCTAAAGCAAAATAATATCTACTTGCATAGAATCAACCACTTGTTTAATTCTATGCCTTTTGTTAGAGGCATTGATACCCTGACATTCCATGAGTTGATTTTCATTGTGGACAAGAAGAACATCTTATTCTCCTTGTCGATCTTTTAGAAACAATAAAACTACTATCTAATATTTTTTGGATACCAACATCAATCTCAGTCTTAGTCTTAGAACCCTTTGGCTTGCCTCTAGACTTAGGAGTTTTTATATTGGAAACCACTTTGGATGGAGTCTGTAAAATTGATAAGGGCTAAATCTTGAAATTGTCTTGACCTTCAATAATAGTAGCATCATCCTGCAAGGGTTGCACTTGCTCATGTTGATAATAGGGATCTTGGGCAATCAAATCAGTAGATTTTTGTACTTGTTGGTAGATAACTATGTCTAGCCCCATAGAGTCTTCTAGAGATACTAATTCGCCTACAGCACCATTAAACTAAGATACTTGGACAAACTCACTTTTGCTATCAAGGATCTGACTTAGAACCAGTTTATTCTAAAATTGAAATTCTCTAAGCAATTTATCAATCATAGGTGAGATATATTCCTCATCATGAATACCTTCTTCTCTTGCAATACCAAAAATGATTGAATTGGCAATTTCAGTAATAATTTGATCACAAATAAAGCTCAATATTACAGGAGAAGGTTGAATAGATAAGTGCCGAATAGGCCATATTAATAAGGAGAAACTCCTATTTTGGAAGGTAATCAATTGCAATGAATTTGGAACCAATAAATGATGAAATTCAAGAAAAATGGATAACCTTGGGGTCACATCAATAGGAGAATCCAAATTATCAGCCGGAGCATCCAACAAAAATAACTTAGATCTATAAAAAGCCTGCTGGCAGAAAACCATGATCCAAAACATTTGTTGAAAGTTAATCATATTCATATGGTTGAATGCAGATGGGATTTGCATACCTAGCCCATTGTACAAATAATTGTGTTCAACTGGCATTAATTGATGATCCTTAGGTAGAAATTCTAACATACACTGAACATCTTGATTGTAAACTTTTCAAGAACAGTTGTTTGGATTAGAGCAATGATCTGAACATACTGCTAAGACATCTACATGCCTTGTTTGGCACATATTGTTTAAATGATCAAAGATTATCTTGAAATTTATTGACTACACTTGCATCCTGGATCTTAATTGACTGTGACCAATTTCCCCATTTAGATATGAGAGATATAGAAGAGGGAAAAGATTTGTGCATATAAATCAGCAGAAAAACTCTAGCTTCCGAATTTGGGCATTGAAAAGGAATAAGGTCATGTTTTAAGAAAATACCCAACTTATTAGCTATAATTTCAATGATCTCTGGGTCACAATATTCTAGTGGCAAGTGGGGAAAAGAAATCCAACGAGGAAAAAATTGAATAGATATATCATGAGTATTAAAATTTGGAACCCAAAACATAGTATATAATCCAACTCCATGACAAAACCAACCTTTTTGCTTATGAACAACATCTCTCTCTATTTTGGTGGTAAAAATGGCAATAAAACATTTGGATTTCAGATCAATGTAGAAAATATCCTTGAGACTAGACCAAGAGTCAAATGTTCATTTCTTAATATCAAAAAACAATAAGGAAGAAGAAGAAAACTTACCAATGATAGCTGATTGACAAAGCATATCAATTGAATGTTGTAACATGTGACAAGGGAAACTGACATGCAATTGATTGAGATCATGTTTAGGATTCTATGGAACTTGATCGACATTACTCTAACATTGATCAACATTATACTTAGAAATTTCTTCCACCAAACCTTTTTTGGAATCAAGGGGGCTCATGTGTTGACATTCAGAAACATCTTAGAGTTTGTACCCATCTTGTTTTGATTCAAACTATCTTGCAAGTGATTTGAAGAATCAAAAGGAGCTCCTTCACAGATATCAAATATGGGCTACTTATTAATAAGCTTGTGATTAAGTTTTCTGTGTGCCGTGGATGGATGATATATTTTGGATTGAAACCTCTTAACAGGCTCCATTAAATCAGAAGTTAATCTTTGAGAAGGTATAGTTTCTCACACTGAATTATTTTGAATCAAATTTTTTCGCCCAAGATTTTTTTGAATGGCAGAGTTATGATTTTGTGATGAAGACTCAGCTTTCTCAAGTGGATGGTTCTATCTAAATCTTGGAAGTTACATTACTCGGAGCTTGAGATTTCAACCCCAACCATTGATCATGAAAATGTAGGTTAAGGAAGAAAGATTTGGCTAGTTGAACAATTGTCTTCCCCCTAAAAGTTGATTTATCTCTAACAATCTGCATCCGTCTAGAATTTATATTCTAAAAGAGAATTTTTGGAATGGAATACGAACTTGGGTAGATTTGATTGGCTGAACCACTAGGGTTGAAGAAAAGATTTGGGTAAAATCATAGTCCCATGCTGACTAAACTATTGTTGTTCTAGAAAAAATAGAAGAAATGCTAGGGAGATCTGAGTCATTTGTAGGCAGCGTGCCTTTATTCTACCATTGGGAAGGAAGCCTATCCAAATTTGAAGTCTAACGGTCCTTGCCATTGCCCAAAAAATCTTTCTTCTTTGTTGGATGGCAAAACCCTAAACCTAGATTTACACCTCTTGGTTTGATACCACCATCTCCACTATCTAAGCACCTTCCTCTCTGCTTCGACATTGCTACTCCTTTCATGTCCAGCAATATGAAATAGATCTAGTTTTATTGTTCTTAATAGCAGCTTGCTTGCTCTCTTTTTTCTTTTGTGAGATTTTGCATAAGTTTTGACATCTCTTTCATTCAGCTTACCCTCCCTCCATCTTCCTCCTGAGATGATTATTGGTAGAACACTTTTTAGTCTATTTGCAAAATTATCTTGGTTATGACTTTGTATATAGTGAAACAAAGGGAAATTGGTTTGAAATCCTCAAAGGATTTCTTAGCACCTCTCTTTGGGATCAGAGATTAAAATAAAGTATTATTAAATTCTTTAAATACAAAACCACCCCTTCAAGATTCCTCCACCACCTTCCAGAGGTCATTAAAAATCACCATCCATGTTTTTTGATAAAAAAACTATTGTGAACCCATCTAGCCCTAGGGACTTATCACTTCCCATACTAAATATAATATTTTTAACCTCCTCCTTTGAAATAAGTTCATTAGCATACTATTTTGATCCTCATTTATTAGTGTAGGAATTCCCTCCATCAGAACCTTATCATCATTATCTTCCTTACTATCTTTAGCAAAAATATCTAAGAAGAAGCCTATAGCTTCCTTATAATATCCTCTATCTCCTCAAGTAGCCTACCCTTTCTATCCTTGATATTTAATATCTTGTTAACTACTCTTCTCCCTTTGACAGAACTATGAAAAAACTTTTTTTTCATGTCTCCCTCTCTTAGCCATAGCTCATATGATTTCCATTTCCAAAAGGATTCCTCTCTAAGAAACACCTCAATATACTTCTTTATTAAACTCATCTCAAGTTTATATAAGGACTCATCCATTCCCCCTTTCATAACTGCATCATTAACATCAGCTAATTCTACATCAATATTCTACTTCTCCTCAATTTTTTTTTTGAAAACCACTCTATTCCAAATTTTTAATTGACCATTTAGGAATTGAAGTTTCTTGAAAAATATGGAAGCTAAGTTTCCAAATCTTGTTGGTGCATTAGTCCACTAACCTTGAATGAAATATATAAACCCCTCTTCCCTTAGCCACATTTTTTCAAACCTAAAAAGGGCCCTCTCTGAAAAGGAATCATCTCATAATTTAAGACAAATTAGAAAGTGACATCAACCACTTAATGGAAATACCTCTACTTATTGTAGCCATTTTGAATCATTCCAAGCCCCCTACCCCCTCCCCCCTCCAAGTAGAGATCTATCTATCCTTTCAGCAATACTAGTAAAACATTTACAATGGTTAGTCCATGTGAATTTAACATTTTTTAAATCTACATCATGCAAACCATTTATTGAAAAAAATCTACAAATTCCAAGTGACTCAAACTAAGGCACCCTCACCCCCCCCCCCCCCCCCCCCCCCCACCAAGTTTTTCTAGAGGTGATAAAATAACATTCAATTCACCACCTAAAAGAAATAAACTTTGATTAAAATTTATTTGTCAAAGTTTCCCATGCTTGAGCCTTCAACTCTCACTTGCAAGGTCCATACACATCGAAAACAAAGAAGATTACATTTGGCTAAAAAGAATGCACTTTAACCATCTGCTAATAAGCCTCTGACTCTATCAAATACATGATGACTGAGGCCTCCTTCCATAAGATATGCAAGCCTCCTAAATCTCCCTCTACCTTCACAAATAAACTTCCCAATATCTTAAACTTTTTAGCAAAGGATTATAAATTTTGCCCACTTAATTTTGTCTCTTGAAGAAATATCAAGTCTAGTTGGGTTTGATCAAGACCTCATTTGATCAAATTCCTTTTGTTAGAGGCATTGTAGGCTCTGACATTCCATGAAAGGGTCTTCATTTCTTGTAGGAAGAGGTATAGCCTCTCATTGATCTCATCAATTTGGACTAGTCGATTGCATTGTGAGCTATAGCTAATTTTCCTTTTGTTAACTTAAAACCTCTCTTCTTCTTCTCCTTAAGATTTGGTTTCTAGATAATGGAAGGTGTTTGAGAGATAGTTCTATTTTTTTCTATTTCTACCTGATCCTTCATCCTATATTCATCATGATCATTATCCTCCTCATGAGTAATATTTTGATTTTGTCACTAAGCTATCTCCCTTAGTATTTCTTACACTCTGCATTGTAGTGCCTCTCCCATTTGACTTTTGTTAGTCGTTCTGATGGATGCAACCTTTTTGATCTTTTGTTGTGATGGATCATGATTGTGACCATGAGTGGTCTACACTATTGAGGCATTTGTATTTATGTTTCTTTATCACTTGCCTTGATTATGCTTTGCATGAGTTATAAGATTATGATATGATTTATGGTTCACTAAGGCTTGTGCCAGTGCTTACCAAGATCAATGTTGTATCATGAGGTTGTTTCATGATTACCTTGAGATGTGTGCGGAGATTGCACTGTGTACTATTACCATGCTACACTAGACTAGGTTTCTGTAGTAGTGGATAGTCATGTTTAAGACTATGTTTGCTTATGTGTTTTAAGTGCCTTTTTAATGTTGTTTAAAAAATCATTATTAAATGCTTAAGTAATTAGAAATGGATTGTTCACGATGGATTATTTCATTATGTGTTGTGAACATTTACCTTGTTATATTTTGATCTGAGAGATATTTGCTACTTATGTGATGTTTTATATTTGAGAGGACCTGAGGGTTAGATGTTATACTTTGATTTTAGTATCATAGATTTTAGACTACTATGCTATTCAGTTGATCATATTGCATGATGATGCCATTTTGAGATGATAGTGTGTTTTATGATGATATCTAGTTATCTGGTATTTGGACTTACCTCTGATTATGTTACGTGATGGATTTAATGTTGTGGTTATTTACTTCATTCTTGTGTTGTTATGCTTTATGCAAACATGAGTGATGTAAATAGATTATTTTAATATAATTAAATAAATTGTTAAATTAGGTGATTTAATGCATTTATTTCTTTCACTATGTTACTATGCAATTGCACTTGTTTGTGTTGTTTAGTGTGCAAGATTTATAGCCCTAGCAGTGGCACATGGAGTTAGCGATTCAGCCATTCATATTTTACCAATGGAATCCTTGTATGGTCAACGTATTCTTATTATAATTATTTTATTAAACATTTTAGTGATTATTAAATCTAAACTCATTTGCATTATGTGATTAGACTAGTGAGCATGTCTGTGCATTTAGAGTTTCAAATTGTTGTGAAAGTTGTTAAGGTAATTTCTGTGTTTTTCAGTTTTTAGGGTTTTTAATTGATTTATTTTAATTTTTGGCAGCTTTTCCATAGATGAATTCCAATTTAAAGGAATAGCCTATTTTCATTTGGTTCAATTCGAGGTTTAACTAGGTTGGCTGGTTATTTGCCCTAATAGATTATTTACTTGAAAAGTGAATAAATATTGAAAAAGGAATTTAATTCCTCACTTCTCACTTTTGAATTAGAAAGTTGGAGAGTAAAACCCAAGATCCTCTTCATGAGGATTTACTATTTTGTTCATTGTGGGATCTGCAGGCATGGGAATGTCATGAGGTTGAGCTCGTTGGATCTAGCTTGAGGAAACCTTAGATTGCCACAATTTTCAGCTACTTCTGTGGGCTATTTATTTTCTGGTTTAGATTTCTGTTTTGCCCTTTTGGTTGTGAGGTAGGGCTTTCTTGTTTTATTATTTCTACTTTGTTTCAGCATCTATTTTTGGTAGTCATTTGTTTGGAGGTTGAGAACTAGTGTTCCCCTCCATTTATGTATGTTACTTCTGCCTGGTTTGTTGGGTATGAGCATTTCTTTATATTTCTAGGATGAGGGTTTGGGCTTTTGCACGATTATGCTGACTATTTTTGCATACAATGTCCAAACTTTTTTATTTTGGATTTTTTGGGGTTTTTGTACCCAAAGGTCAAATGGGTTTTAAATTTGAAGTTTTTCCAAAATTTAGGTTTTATACCTTGTTTTATGTGTCACCCTATTTTTTCAAGTTTTCTTGGCACAATGTGAGTTGTGGACCTTGATGATCTGTTTGGATATCAATTAGACCACTACTATACTTTTATGTTGCCTTGAGGTGCGTGTCACATCTATACTCCTAACACTGTGGTTGGTTGAGTGACTTTATACTTGGTGTTATTGTTTCTTTTGGACCTTTGTTTTGTTTTCATGGACTCTAAGATTCGTGTAGGATCCATATTCCTAAATTGAGGCCAGTTGAGTGAGTTCATGATGTTTGGTCTTATTGCATCATTGGGATTAATGTAGAATCCATACTCCTAGATTGAGTCCGATAGAGTGATTTCAGGATGTATGATTTTATTAGCTTTGGGATTCATGTAGAATCCATCCTCCTGGGTTGCTTTCAGTTGGGTGTTTTGTTTTGCATTGTGTTCTCATCCTATCCTTTTGTTTTGATCTTCATGATGGTGGTGTGCCACACATGAGTACATGCATGTACATTTGTCAGGTGAATTTTGAGGCTTGATCTTCCATGGTACTTCTGAAAGTTATGATCACTAGGGTTGTGATGGGAGTATGCCTGCCCACAGGCACTCATCGCTAGATGAGCATGGGTAGGGTAGGGTAGCATATGGATGGGGCTTCTATCTTGTAGCCTAGTGACCTTGTCCCATAGGGTTGGCATGAAGAATTTTTAAGTATGTGATAATTAAATAAAACATTGTGTGGTAATTAAATTTAAGATAATAAAATGTGTGTGTGGAGCCCTCCATTGAGGAGTTGAAATGCATGATCTGAGCTTGGGCTTATTGATGCCAAGTGATTCTCCATGATGTTAGTCCCTACTTAGTAGCCTATTGAGTGTCTTACCAAGACTTGTACTCCTTGCATTGTCTTAGGTTCCTAGTTATAACCATCATATTATTTGGCATCAGTGTTAGCCATGGATATTGTTTTGTGTGTTTGTGGTTGGATCATTATCTCCATTAGTAGGGTGGGTGTGGACCTACAGGTCCCATGTGGTTTAGAGGTGTAGCTAACTCTACCACTACTAGGGACCAGTGTGCAGAGACAATCTCTTATCCTAGTGCGACCATTGTTGGATGTTTTCACTTAATGCTTCAAGTTCCAGAGTATGCTTTCTTATGATTTATGCTTTCATTGGAATACTTGGATATCATGTTTAGCTAATGTTAGTTTTATTTGATGCATTCCCATATTATAATATTTAGCATGTGACTAGATGATGTGATTTTTTGTATTTGATTATCTATTGCTTATTGGTTAGCCTGTTAGATTTCCTTATTATGCTAATTAGCATGTGATAGGTGATGTTATCTACTTGCAGATTTATCTTTTGTTGTACTACTAGCATGTTAGATTTCCTTCTACTTTTGGTTATTAGCATGTTTAATAGTGACCTCCCTATTATGACAGTATTGACAATTTGATCAATGGCTTGGGATGTGATGTCTGGGGGATGGCTAGGGCCCATGATGGCCTTATGATTCCATTGATGGTTGCGAGGAACCATGTACTTAGTTTGGTTGTTCAGTTATTGTGATGTTATTTCTGTACATTGTGATGTTGTTTATGTTCACTACAATGTTTTTTTCAGTATGTTCTATTATTTCTATGTTTTAGATGGATAGATGTTCCTCTTTCTTGTTCCTTGGCATTTGTTGATTATGCTCTCGAGTGTGTGCTCCTTGATCTATGTGGATTCAGTACTCCCTGGTTGGGAGGTTCTGAACTCAGTTTTCTCCATTTTTTCCCTTTTGTGTTTTCCTTAAGTGTTTTTGTGTTTCTATGGGTGACATTTTATTAGTATGGTGTGACACAAAAATGTATCTCACACCCATTGAAACTCTATCACGCATCCCCTAATTCTATCGCATGCCTCTTGGAGAAATATCACACGATACTAAAAAGTATATCACCTCCTTATAAAGAATGTCATATGGCACCCTTAAAGTGTCACACACCTTTGGGAAAAGTATTGCCTAGTCCCTAAAAGTATTACCCTTCTTCTTTAGAAATTTCGCGCGATACTTTTCTATGTTGTATTAAAGTATCACCTAGTTTTTGTAAAAACCTATGCAAGCAGGCAGTGGGCACATTTAAATCTAGTTGAAACTTTTTGAGAGTTGATTTGGATACCCTCTTTGGTGTTCTTCAACCCTATGATGTCTCTTTTTTATTTCTATTGTGTGTGTTTCAGTAGTCTGTCTCTTGGGGTTTAAAATATATCGTTGAAGTACATTTAATTCCTTATACTTAAGATATATATTAATATATGCAACAAATCTTTTGAGATAGGTCTCAAACCTCTTGGAGATAAGATAAAGATTCTAGGAAATTTCAAGGCTTTATAAATCTAGACTTAGCCAATTTTTGGTGCTTAAGGATTTCAAACTTAGCCAAATTATAGGATTCTACATTCTTCCCCAGCTTGGTGTTTTTTTGATGTGTGGTTATTTCTTCAAGCCCTCATCTTGTGCATGGTTATTGTTGGCTTCTGTTTGCATGTGTCAGTTTGGTGATGGCATTTGCAGATCTTTTGGTTGCCGAGATTGTGGTGAAGTCTTATGTTGTGATCTTTGTGATCCTTGTATGATGTTGTTATGTTGTTTAAAGAATTAGTGCTTATGTTATGTTTCATTAATGAAATTATGAAAGAGAAGTAATGATGGTTTTAGTGTGTGTATTTCCTTTAATTTCATGTCTTATGTTGTTTTGGGCATGTGTGTTCTTGAGTGATTTTGGACATTTTGACGGTCGCTTGTCTTGGTAACCAAGAGTATTGTTTTTTCCTTTTTGGTTTTTCCTTGAGTGGTGACTCAAACTCTTAGATCTCAGGACTCTCTTTCTCCATCATGTTATTTTCCTCATTGATATCTTTGTGACACTTTTTTGATGGAGTCAATCTGACTCCAGACGTGATAGTTATGGCCTCTGGAGTGAAGGCAATTTTTGTGTTGATTTGAAGTTTTGTGCAAGAAATTGGTGATCTTGAACTTTCTCACCTAGTTCATTGCACTTTCTTGCTTGGTTGTTGAGAAACTTTGCGTGAGATTGTGCTAATATAAAATTTCTCTGGGAAAACTGTAAGTAACTCTTTCACACTTCTAGAGTTGCTGATCAATGTTTCAAGTACCTTTTTCAAGTAGAGGCCAATTCAATCATGACATGTCATATTTATGGCCATTGGAGAAGTTTAACTCTTCATGTTACTCTTAATGGAAGAGTTATTTGGTCTTCATAATCTACTAGGTACTTGCTGGAGTTTGTGCTGAGGTTTATGTGTTTCCTGTAGCTCATAACCACCCTTGTGAGGTGAAGTGTGATTTGTGAGCATCTCTTGCTTGAGGTTGATGTTGCCTTGTCATTTGGGAGTGACTCATCTCTTGATGAGTCTAGATCCTCCTTTCTAGATGTTGACTTTGGCACATCTCCATATCCTTTTATCTCTTGTGAGAGTAGGCTAGCATGGTTATGCCACTAGTTTAGTTAGTGTTTTCTATTGATTATGTTGATGGTTGGTGGAATTGTGAGTTCCCTAATGCGTCTTGGGCTAATTTTGTGCAGAAGTTGAGAGTTACTCCCTCTCAGTCCTAATACTTTATAGTATCCTTGTCCTTAAGCTTATATCTTCATGTGGATTGTCTTAGTCAAGTTTTCTCTTTAACCGTTGACTTGGGGCTAGAGATTGAGTTTAGGAGTAAGTTGGGTGTAAGTTTCCTAGCATGGTGCTAGAGGGACATGGTATTGTTGGACACATATTACCATCTTATGAGTTGGTATGCAAACATTACATGATTGTGTCCATTGATGAAAGTCTTCAAACCATGTCGAAAGGTGATATCTTGTTTGGTTGGGTTGTGTTACCCTAGTTTCCAAGGGTAGTTGAGCATTTTTACCTTGTGTATATACTAATATGTTAGCAAGAAACACTAATCTATTGAGAAAAAAAATCATTAACTAACAAAGATTAATATAACATATAAGAGAGACTAAAGAGGAACCCCTAATTAGGAATGTGAGCCAAATGAATGGACTCTCCCAATAGAAATTAGCTCTTTGCTTAGTAGATGAGTCTAAATGAAGGATTAGTATGTATGCTCAAAGGGCTTCAAGTTTTCTTCAATGGTGGAGATGGGTAATGGAAAATTGGTAGCTTTGTGAGCTCTCAATTTGGCATTATAAGGGTATGGTTAAGGGCTTTGTTTCTCAAACTAGCATTATAACTTTAACTCAAGGATTGTGATGATATGGCTTGGTAGGGGATTCAATTTATAGGCTAAGGGCTTGAGGGTTTGAGGGCTAAGATGCAAGGATGGGGAAAATCTTATGGAGGGCTTAGATTGAATGAGAGGAGAGCACATGGATTGTGCTTCCTTACAGCCAATCAGAGAGTGACACATGTCACAGGGTGAGAGGATGAAACATAAGGCAAGAATGAGTCAAAAAAGGAGGCTCAAGGCCTTAAAGACCCTCATAAATGGCTTGTAAGAGCAATGAATGGGCTTTTAAGAGTCTTTATGGCCTTGTAAGAGCATTCATGGTTGGGTGGTTGGGATATTTTGGAGGGAGTTGAGATTGTTGACATTGCTTGGCTTAGGAAAGTCTTAAGCTTGCTTAGGGAATGTGACAAGGTTAAGGATGGGATTAGAGGTGATTTAGGATTTAGATTATGGATGTTAGAGATATGCAAGTGGATGGCATTCAATGAGGGTGGGTGAGTTAGTAGCTAAGCTTGGTTAGTATGGGTGGATGGGGTGGATTAGGCTAAAAAGGGGGTTTAGGGATAGGCATAGGGTTAGGATAAATAAAGTTTATTTATCTCATAGGTTTGGTTTGAGGAGATATTTATTAAAACATTTTTAATAAATATGAGAATTAATATTTAACCTTAGTTAAATATTTTGAGATGGGATTAGGGGTAGAAAATGATGGGATTAACCTTTAATCGAAATTAAAGAAGGATTAGAAGATTTTGGAAGAGGTTAGTGGTCTTAAGGAAATTGGCCAAGTTTTGGGCAAAAAATAAATTAAATATTTATTTTAGGATTTTTGGTCAATTTATTAATTAAATAATTAATAAATAAGGAAAATAATGTTTAAATAAGATTTAAACATTTTTGGGAGGAATGCCTTAATTAAATATTTTTAATTAAGACAAGGGGATTTAATGGCATAAAAATAAATAAATAAATAAAATAAATAAATAATTAATAAATGATGATGTCATCAGGGAATTTTCAAAAAATAAATATACTTTATTTTCTAAGGGATTTTAGGTGTCTACACCTTGGAGAGGTGTTGTGCTCCTACACTTGGTGATGAGTAGTCTTTTGGAGTGTGTAATGTTGTTGGTAAACTATCATCTGCTTTGTTCTAAGGGTAAGTTTACATGGATTCTAGAATGATCATGTGCGACATGATGGAATTCTTAAAAAATTTGGGATGGTTATTTACCATGATTCCAACTCTTTTTGGAAGTGCATTGTGTGTTGACTAGATTTTTTGGTCATGTAGTAGGTGCATGTTTAGTTGGGCACCTCTGGATGAGGTAGAGTGGGATTTTCCTTACGTTTTATTGTTGATGTTTTGGCTAGATAGGTTTTCCTAGCACCTAGAAGGTTCCTTGTTGGAGGACCTTGTGTCAGTGTGAGACCTATTCTCTAGTTGTTGACCTATTTGGGGGTTGATGTGTTGGTTTGAGTATGTTGGAGTGATTTGGGTTTGACTTGTAGAGAGTTGTTGAGTCATTCCTATTGCTTGGTTTTAATTTTTCTCTTGGTGCTTTTTGGTTTCTATTCTTAGATTGTAGGCTTCCAGGAGTAAGCCTAGTCTTTAGGGGGGATGATGTAGTGCCTCTCCCATTTGAATTTTTTTAGTCATCCTGATGGATGCAACCTTGTTGATATTTTGTTGTGATGGATCATGATTGTGACCATGAGTGGTCTACACCATTGAGGTGTTTGGATTTATGTTTCTATATCAGTTGCCTTGATTATGCTTTGGCTGAGTTATGATATTATGATATGATTTATGGTTCACTGAGGTTTGTGCCAATGCTTACCAAGATTGATGTGGTATCATGAGGTTGTTCTATGATTACCTTGATATGAGTGCAGAGATTGTACTGTGTACTATTACCATGCTACACTAGACTAGGTACTTGTAGCAGTGGATAGTCATGTTTATGATTGTGTTCTCTTATGTGTTTTAGGTGCCTTTTTAATGTTGTTTAAAAAATTATTATTAAATGCTTAAGTAATTAGAAATGGATTGTTCATGTTAGATTATTTGGTTATGTGTTGCAGACATTTACCTTGTTATATTTTGATTTGAGAGATATTTGTTACTTATGTGATGTTTTATATTTGAGAGGACCTAAGGGTCAGATGTTATACTTTGATTTCAGTATCATAGATTTTAGACTACTATGCTATTCAGTTGATCATATTTCATGATGATGCCATTTTGAGATGACAATGTGTTTTATGATGACATCTAGTTATCTGGTATTTGGACTTACCTTTGATTATATTAGGTGATGATTTAATGATATGGTTATTTATTTCATTCCTACATTGTTATGCTTTATGCGAACATGAGTGATGTAAATAGATTATTTTAATTTAATTAAATAAATGGTTAAATTAGGTGATTTAATGCATTTATTTCTTTGGCTATGTTATTATATGCAATTACACTTGATCATGTTATTTAGTGTGCATGATTTATATCTGTGGCAGTGGCACATGGAGTTAGTGATTCAGTCATTCCTATTTTACCAATGGCATCCTTGTATGGTCAATGTATCCTTATTTTAATTATTTTATTAAACCTTTCAGTGATTATTAAATCCAAACTCATTTGTATTATGTGATCAGACTAGTGAGTGTGTATGTGTATTTAGAGTTTCACATTGTTGCAAAAGTGGTTAAGGTAATTTTTGTATTTTTGGGTTTTTGATCTTTTTAATTTATTTATTTTAATTTTTGACAGCTTTTTCATAGATGAATTCCTATTTATAGGAATAGCTTGTTTTCATTTGCGTCGATTCGGGGTTTAACTAGGTTGGTTGGTTATTTGCCCTAATTGATTTTTCACTTGAAAAGTGAATAAATATCCAAAAAGGAATTTAATTCCTCACTTCTCACTTTTGAATTAGAAATTTGGAGAGTAAAACCCAAAATCCTCTTCATGAGGATTTACTATTTTGTTCATTGTGGGAGTTACAGGCATTGGATCATCACGAGGTTGAGCTCGTTGGATCCAGCTTGAGGGAACCTTGGATTGCTGTGATTTTTAGCTATTTCTGAAAGCTATCTATTTTATGGTTCTAATTCCTGTTTTTCCCTTCTGGCTGTGAGGTAGGGCTTTCTTGTTTTATTGTTTCTACTCTATTTCAGCTTCTATTTTTGGTAGCCATTTGTTTGGAGGCTGAGAACTAGCATTCCCCTCTATTTCTGTATGCTGGTTCTACCTGGTTGGTCAAGTATAAGGATTTCCCTATTTTTCAGGATGAGGGTTTGGGGTTTTTTGTCATTATGCTGGTTGTTTTTCCATACAGTGTCTGCAATTGTTTACTTTTTGAGTTTTGGGGTTTTTGTCCCCAAAGGTCAAATGTGTTTTAATTTAAAAGCTTTTCCAAAATTTGGGTTTTTTACCTTGTTTTGCACGCTGCCCTATTTTCTCAAGTTTTCTTGGCACAATGTGGGTTGTGGACCTTGATGATCTATATGGATATCAGTCAGACCACTATTGCACTTTTATGTTGCATTGGGGTGCGTGTCACATCCGTACTCCTAACACTGTGGTTGGTTGAGTGATTTTATACCTAGTGTTATTATTTCTTTTGGACCTTTGTTATTTTTTCATGGACACTAGGATTTTTGTAGGATACATACTCCTAGATTGAGGCCAATTGAGTGAATTCATGATGTTTGGTCTTGTTGCATCACTGGGATTTGTGTAGAATCCATACTCTTGAATTGAGGTCGATAGAGTGATTTCATGATGTATGGTTTTATTAGCTTTGGGATTCATGTAGAATCCATCCTCCTAAGTTGCTTTCAGTTGGGTTTTTTTTTTTGCATTGTGTTCTCATCCTATCCTTGTGTTTTAATCTTCATGATGGTGGTGTACCACACATGATTATGTTCACGTA
The DNA here is from genome assembly GCA_028749045.1 of Cupressus sempervirens. Classification (NCBI taxonomy): domain Eukaryota; kingdom Viridiplantae; phylum Streptophyta; class Pinopsida; order Cupressales; family Cupressaceae; genus Cupressus; species Cupressus sempervirens. Next base: position 676,981,840 of record CM053792.1, on the reverse strand, counting down.
CATTTTTTGGGTGACTTCTGAGGCCTGATCTTCCATTGTACTTCCAAAAGTTATGATCACTAGGGTTGGGATGGGAGTATGCATGCCTAGGGGCCTTCATCGCTAGATGAGCATGGGTAGGCTATAGTAGGGTAGCATATTGAGGGGGCTTCTATATTGCAGCCTGGTGACCTTGTCCCATGGGGTTGGTGTGACGAAGTTTTAAGTAAGTGATAATTAATTAAAACATTGGGTGGTAATAAAATTTAAGATAGTAAAATGTGTGTGTGGGACCGTCTATTGAGGAGTTGAAATGCATGATTCGAGCTTGGGCTTTTTGATGTCAAGTGACTCTCCATGATGTCAGTCCCTACTTAGTAGCCTATTGAGTGTTTGACTAGGACCTATACTCCTTGCATTGTCTTAGGTTCTTGGTTATAGCCATCATATTGTCTAGCATGAGTGTTAGCCATGGATTTTGGTTTGTGTGTTTGTGGTTGGATCATTATCTCCATTAGAATGGTAGGTGTGGACCTATGAGTGCCATGTGTTTGGGAGGCATAGCTACCTCTACCACTACTAAGGACTAGTGTATAGAGATGATCTCTTATCCTAGTGTGACCATTGCTACATGTTTTCACTTGATGCTTTGAGTTATGGAGTATGCTTTTTTGTGATTTATGCTTGGATATCATGTTTAGCTTATGTTAGTTTTATTTGATGCATTCCAATATTATGATGTTTAGCATATGACTAGATGATGTGAATTCTTGTATTGGATTATCTATTGCTTATTGGTTAGCATGTTAGATTTCTTTATTATGTTGATTAGCATGTGATAGGTGATGTTATCTTCTTGCAAGTTTATCTTTTGTTGTACTACTAGCATGTTAGGTTTCCTTATGCTTTTGGTTATTAGCATGTTTAGTAGTGATGTCCCTATTATAAAAATACTAACAATTTGATTGGTGGCTTAGGATGTTACACATGGGGGATGGCTAGGGCCCATGATGGCCTTATGATGCCATTGACAGTTGGGAGTAACCACATACTTAGTTTGGTTGTTTAGTTATTGTGATGTTATTTCTATACATTGCAATGTTGTTTATGTTCACTGTGATTTTGTTTTCAGTATGTTCTATTATTTCTATGTTTTAGATGGATCGATGTTCCTCTTTCTTGTTCCTTGGCATATTGTTGATTATGCTCTCAAGTGTTCACTCCTTGATCTATGTGGATCTCATACTCCTTGGTGTGGAGGTTTTGAACTCAATTTTTCTTCATTTTTCCACTTTTGTGTTTTCCTTAAGTGTTTTTGTGTTTCTATGGGCGATATTTTATCAGCATGATGTGACACAAAAATGTATCGCACGCCCATTGAAACTTTGTCATGCATCCCCTAATTCTATTGCACACCTCTTGGAGAAATATTGTGGGATACTAAAAAGTATCGCACCTCCTTATAAGGAATATCATATGACACCTTTAAAGTGTTGCATGCCTTTGGGAGAAGTATTCCCTAGTACCTTAAAGTGTCGCCCTTCTTTTTTAGAAATGTCATGCAATACTTTTCTATGCTATATTAAAGTATCACCTGGTTTTTGTAAAAACCTATGCAGGCAAGTAGCGGGCACTTTTTGGTCTGGTTTGAACTTTTTGAGAGTTGATTTGGATACCCTCTTTGGTGGTCATGAACCCTACAGGTGTCAGTTTTTAATTTCTGTTGTGTGTTTTAGTAGTCTGTCTATTGGGGTTTAAAATATATTGTTGAAGTATATTTAATTCCTTATAATTAAAATATACTTTAATATATGTGACAAATCTTTTGAGATAGGTTTCAGACCTCTTAGAGATAAGATAAAGATTATAGGAAATTTTAGGGCTTCAAAAATTTGGACTTAGCTAATTTTCACGGCTTCAGTATTTCAAACTTAGCAAAATTTTAGTATTCTACATTCTACCCTAGCTTGGTGTTCTATTGATGTGTGGTTATTTCTTTGAGCTCTCATCCTATGCATGGTTGTTGTTGGCTTTTGTTTGTGTGTGTCAGTTTCATAGTGGCATTTGGAGATCTATTGGTTCCTAGGATTGTGGTGAAGTCTTCCATTGCAATCTTTGTGATCCCTGTATGATGTTGTCATGTGCATTCATACTTGTAAAAAAAAAACTTGGCTTATATTGAATCCTTGTTCCAAGGATCTTTGGGTGAGGCATTACATGCATGGTTGAATCCAAGTTTCCAATAGGGGAAATTTAAATATCTTTAAATATTTTTTCATAATCCTCCTAATTACCTTTTGGGGTTGAGGCATCTATTAAAAAAATTGCCATACCAAATTTAAGATCAAGTTTCTATCCTCTATCCTCTTGAATTCTTTCTAAACTAGGGAGGTTCTGATGAAATTCCTCCACCATATCTAGTACAAAATAAAACACCTTAAAATATTCAAGATTTACCTCTAAAGTAGTTGGATTAAATCCTTCAACTTTGTCCAAACTAAATAAAGTTTCCTTTACCACTTTACTTGATCCCTGGGGAATAGCTACCTCCATCCCTATCTTCTATGGACTCCTGCTAGTTTTGATCCCTTCATCACTAAAAACCTCTAATCTGCTCCTATTTGAAATCATTTCCTCTTCATAAGAAATAGACCTATGAGATATAATTTCCTTTTGTTCCTTGATGCCTTTGACAATGTCTATGAATAAGTTTTCTTCCAAGCCTTTTCCTTTATGAGTATAAATACCTTTACTAAAATCCTCTTTCACATAGTCCACTTCTATTTTAAGCCTCCATCCCCCTAAATCTATGCTCAACATTACAAAATTGGGAATCACATAGAAAGTCTTCATTCTAATCAAAATTATTGTATACTAGTAAAAGTGATTTGAGTCTACCTTCTCCTCAAAACCCTAGAAAGACCCAAAATAGTCTCCTAGTTTCCTTAGGGTTTCTTCATCCTTGAACTCCTATGGTAGATTTTTTAGGCTTATGGACATACCATTACCTCTTTAAGAACTTCTAAATCTAGATTCAAATTAGGGTGCCAATCACAAAGATACACACCTCTATCATCTATCATATAAGGCCCTACTTTGAAGACATCTTCCTATATAGATTTTGAGGCACAAGTGATCATCAAAAGCTCATTTGGGAGCAACTTCAAGATCATATTTATCCCCAATTTTGACCAATCCATGCCTGTAATTTTGTTATAAATGGCCATGGCCCTAGCCATTTCATAAAGTAGGCTTGACTTCTAAACTTAGTCACTATATCTATCCATGAATGATTTCTTATAACTAAAGTAGTGCCTTTCTAAATATCTTTTAAACTTGACTCAACACCTACCTTTTTCTTGGGGGGGTTTCTCTCTTCTCAGTGGATATAACTATCCTACTCCTTCTTTCTCCATAAGTTTTGTTCTATATTTTGAAATTTGAAGTTGTTTGGCACTGGGAAAATGTAATGGATTTTTATTCTACCATTCCTATCATGCTTTCCTTCCCTTTCATACCTACCAAAAATTTTCATGCCTATAGCCCTCACCTTTGGGCAATTTTTCTTTCCCTTCCTTGTAATCTAGACCTAGGATTAAAAGGCCCTCATCTGTGCATTCTAGATCCTCTTTTATCTTGACCTATCAACTTTCTCCATACCTCTTTTTAAACATTATTAAAGGATCTTATTTAAGAATGATAGAATAGGTTCCTCCATGGCACTTAGAAACTGACATTAGTTCTATGATCACTACCCTAAGCTTTGTATCCAACCTTTTTCTCCAAGCCTTGATCATCAAGGTCATCATTGCTGCTCATCATTATTTTTCTTTACTAGTTTCAAAGACTATATAAGATATATTTAATAAATAAAAAACATAATAAGAATATTCTTGTCTTAAAATACATTTTCAAGCTAAATTAAGAAGAAATATTGAATATACAATAATCTATTTAATATAATATACAACTCTTTCACTTGCATAAATTCTCTTATCAATTGAGAATGTTACAATATTATAATATTAAATATTATGAGATGTACATCTTATAAATTTGAATTTTTTTCAAAGGATGGATTATGTTGATATTTATAAAACTCAAAATCATACTCTAAAATTCATATAAGATTGGTCAGTTCTCTTTGTATCTAGTCTAAACACATGTTAGAATAAGTTAATGCATTATCTATACTTACCATTGGATTATAATAATCATATATTTAATTTTTTTAATTCAAAAATTAAATCTTATCAACTCAAAAATTAGTTAAATGTGTATATTAAATAATGGTACAATCCTAAATAGAATGTAAATAATTCCAAAATTAATAAAAAATGTTGTGACTTATGGTAGAGAACTAAGAGGGAATGATCAAAGTCAAACTAAAAGGACAATAAATATAAGAAATGATCAATGTCTGTCTTTAAACTAATATCATTGTCTTTGAGTGTCAAATCTATTATAAGTTATATCTCATAGTAATTTATATATAAGTTTATATTCACATCTAATAAATTTGAACATTCTAATCTGTGGCTTCTTAAATTGTCTAAGTGGAATAATTCATCAACATTTGGAACATTAAATATAATGTAAAGGAAACTTTTATCATATCTATATAGAGTTGTGACTCTCCAAAATCATTATTTTATGGTTGGTCTCTATGTCCAAGTTTGAGTTATCTTTAAAGGGAAAAATAAATTTGTTTTCTAGTAATGTAATTATCTTTGAGTTTCAAATCTATGATATGTGTTTTCTAAATATAATTTTATATCTACTTCTAAGGACAATGAATGGTTTTTAAATAGGGTATGTATTGTAGAAAAGTGTTTGACTGCAACTCATAATTGTTAAATGGTAAAACTAAAGTATGTATTATAACTATGTCTTGTATATGATTAGTTGTACCTGATATGGTGAATGTTTTGGTTAAACATATTGATGGACTATGTATCTAACATGTATTCCTATTAAAATAACAAGTACAAGAATTGGATACTCATGCATCTTAGTAGATGGATTTCCTTTAATCTCTTTTAGAAGGAGAAATGTACAATGTGATGATGATTTCTCCATCATTATGGTTTTTAGTCACTAAAACCATGTGGATGTTGAGTTTGGAGTAATCCAAAATCACGTTTTTGAGTATAATCACCCAAAAAATGGTCATCTATACTATGGGCCCCTTCTAACATTTTTTATTAATTTATTAATTTCTCATATTTAATGAAACCATCACTTTTTCTATTTATTCAGTTATAACCTATGGTTTGACCACTTTATCCAATGTTTTTTATTTAATTGAAAGAACTCGCTTCCTTTTAATTAAATAAAAACCCTCAAGTCCTACTTATCCTAAGTGTGGACATCAAAGCATTATTCCTATTTTAAAAATAAAATAAAATATTTTTGTCTCACATCTGCACACTTTCCAAGGGGGTGGAATATTTATCCTCCTCCACACATATTTTTTCCTCTTAAACATCATCATTGATCTTTCTTAGGTAAGATTCTTTTGTGCATGGACCACCTTGATTATTCTTTTTTTATCTCTTAATCTCTATCATTACTTTATCTTTAAAAGGAGATTCTCTCCCCATTCTCTCTATCTTACACTATCATGTTAAATTGTTATGCTATAGGTTTTCTTGGTGACTTTGGAGTTTTGAATAACTTGGAGCATTCTTCCATTTGCATTCTTATACTTGTATCATGACTGACTTGCATGTAACTTAACTTTCTTTACACTCTAACTTAGATCAAATAGTTTAATTACCTGAGGCTTTGTAACTCTCTTTGTTAGCTTTCATTTCATTTATTTTATATTTTACTTTCATTTCATTGTATATTGATTCTTGGATACTAGCATTCTTTCCTTTTTCTTTTAATCTCTCATTCTATAGTGCACCTTGCAAGGGTTACATAGCTTAGATCATTTGAGAGCCACTATCTCATAACTCTTGTACATCATAGATAGAGAGCTCTAAGTTTCCATTCACGGTTCCTAATCTATTTGATCCCTTTGATAAATGTCTTAGAGAAGTGTACTACTTTTTGGTATACATTTTTGGTGCCCACCATGGGACTGGACAACCTTGTGTAGCTCCATTTTTGTTATTTTTGTTACTTTTGTATTTCTAGATTTTGATTTTGATTTTGCAGGAAAAATATCATATGATACTTTATTAGTGATCATACAATACTTTATGCAAAGACATATGATATAGGGTTGATTTCTTAGTCCTACTAATTCTTGTACTCTATCGCACTATAGTTGCAGACTCTATCATACTATAGTTGTAGACTTGATCGTACTATTTCATACAAAGTATCATACTAGGATAAACTATTGTATAGACATACTGGGAAGCATTGTACAATATTGGTTGAGCCAAAAAAATTAGTTTCACTATTTCAATTACTTAACTTGGCTTTTAGTTTACATCTTTGATTTCCATGTTCTTGCATTTTTGTTTCCTGGTTTTTTAATACCTCCTAACAATAATTGTATAGGTTTTTTTATAGTTCTTTATTCATCATTTGATGCCTTGACCCTTGTTGGTTTTGTAGAGATTTATTACTTTCTTTATTGCTAAAGGAATTTGCTAAATCAAAATGGTACTAACATTTTTATAGGGCTTCCCAAGAAAAAAAATTTGTGTCTTCTATTTCATTTCATGCGAGGCATTTACTAGTTGTTTGTTTCATAGGCACACAAATCCCATTAGTAAGGGTTCATTGTTGGTAGGAGAGTATGGTCTTTACCTTTTAGATGAATTAGAAATCTTGACCTTTCATAGAGTTAAGAAAGTGTGTGGGATATTCCACTCTTTAGTGCTCTTAATTAGGCTTACTTGGTGTGTTTTGGGGGAACCATTTAGGAATGGGAAAGTATATACTTCATGTCTTGGTGAATCATAACTATTCACCTCCATGGTGTGGATCCAATTTGTTCAATCTCCTACTGGGAACAAGAAAAAACCAAGTAATCTAAACCTTTATAAACAAAACCTCTTAACAAAGGAAAAACCCTTAGAGGGCATAACACTTGACTTCACTTAGTGAGATTACTTGTGAGATTATGACCATGAGGAAATCACTAGGTTTATATTCTTAAGATACTCTTGTGGCTGCAAGTTGCATTATTATCTCATAAAGGGTGCAAGAGGGGTCTTATGAACAAAGCACTTACTAGCACTTTAGTATTTAGAGGCAAATCTTTTTAGACACTTAATATATTGGTGCAATGATTGATCCTAGTAGACTACCAACCCCAAGATTTACACTTACCATATATGTCTCATTTGGTTGTGTTAATAGTACTTCCATGATAAAGACAACATCTATTGTGGGAAACCACTTTGTGTGAGGTGAGGGTGCATCAAGTTGTGGGCTAAGGTATTGAGTAATGAGTCATGTCCTTTAGTTAGAATGCCCTTGATGTGTCCTAAAATGTACTAGATGCATGAATTTTTTTTGAACATACACATGATGGTAGTTTTCATAGGGTTTTTTCTTTAAAACTTCTCAAGTGATTCTATTGAAAAGGTTGTGTTGTCCCCTATCCAAATATTTGAAGACTTATATTTTTGCTTCAATTGCTTTTAAAATTACCATCTTGTTGTTAAAAAATAAAACACACTCTATCATAATTGTTACATTACTTAAATTGATCAAAAATTCAATGAAAACATAGGTCACTTAGGCACAAAGTCACTAAAAGTATCTTTGTTGAAAAACTATCGTATTTCCTACTAGAGAAGTATCATATGATACTTTTTGACTTTGTAAATTTTAATTCTTCTATACAGATACTATCATTCTACTATACTACTCTTTCATACTACTTCACAAAAAATTTCATACTACTTCACAGAAATTTTTGCACTACTTTACAAAAACTATTGTATTGTTATATATTGTCATTCTTCTATATTGAATATTTTCATGCAAAATTACCTACTAAACTTCTATCGCACTACCTCCTAGATTATGTCTCCTAGTTGTTTCTTGCTTAATTTTACTTTGACCATGCCTTTGTTGGAAGCATGAATGTTGATGATATTCCTATGTGGGAGTATTGTTGATACATGGCTAGATCACTATCATAATGATATGTTACATTCATGACTATGTTTGTCATTGATGTCAACATAGAAATTTTTTGTGATATCTAACAGAAGAACAATGGAAAGATCAAGTTGGTATAGATGACTAGTTGAGTATTCTCACTATGTGAGATTATGGGAGATACTTCTGAGTATCTAGTATATGGTTTTAATGTTGGATGAAGAAATGTTAATTTTGGAGGAAGTTATGTAAGTTTTGGTGGTGTCTATTTTGAGATAGAGCTTATAGAGGCATGTTCTAATAAACTTATTATATCTCTTACTAGAATTATTATTTTGAGAATTGAGGTTGAGGATGTGAAGAAGACATGTTGGTGATGATGTGGTTAAGCTTGCTCATCATAATATTGCAAATATAGAAAGTTATTGAGGTTGCAACAAAAAATATTAATGTTATTACTAAGTGTAATGTGTTCTTGATGTTGTCCTGTAATAATTAAGTTAAAAGGTGTAATAGCTAACTCAGAGAATTTTTTTATGGATTTAATATAAAGGAAGGACATTTTACTTTATCTTAGAAGTATGATATAAGATGATTGTAAGTAGCACAAAGAGTGGAATTCAAAGTTGAGTGGAGCAAAGCAAATGTAAGAGAAACTTCATTGTCAAGGTTTTATTGAGTGATCCAAAGTTAGATATGTGGATTCAAGGTTCATGACCTAGTCTACATGGTCTGATAGCGATTGGTTCAATTGAAATAATAGAGGAAAGAGGAACTTAACAATAAATTACTTGTTTGGGTAGTGAGCTCTTCTTTTAATTTAAATTGCATTTTTGGGCAATGGGCTCTTCTTGCATACATTGTACTACAACTCCTAATAGGGTTGGAATCTCCTTATGGGGATTCAAAGTCTCCTAATAGGAACTCTATGTACTAAATGTTGTAATAGACTCCTAACAAGGTCCATCCTCTAACAAGGAATATTTATATTAGTACATCATCTTGTGGGTATCATTCCCACTAGGGTTTTCCCTCTAGTAAAGGGTTTCCCTAGTTAGCATGTCTAGTGTAATTGTCTATGAGCATCTTTCTATGGCTATTGTTTACTTTGGTTTAATGGATAAGATTGCTTAAGATTAATAAATGTTTTAATTATTGGATAAATGATTCACCCTCGCTCTCTCTCTTAGTTATCTTGGTGGACTATTGTTTCTAACAATTGATATTAGAGCATCAGGTCCTTAAAGATAAAGTTTAACAACTTTGGGAGATCTATAGAAAGCATGTTTAGGAAAGATTTGTCTTGCATCTAATAGAGAAAATTTTGAGACCCAGATGGTGGAAATTCTCGGTGAGTTATCAGATTTGTATAAAGAATAGAGCATTGAATTTTTAGATCCATAATTTTTCAACTATATTCAAAAGAATACAAGCATACGAAAAGATAGATCCATATCCAAAGAAGACATAAAGATCAAGGAAGATATTGATCTCCTCATGAAAAGAGAACCAGAAGGTATCCAAATTTTTGTTTTTTGGACATGTAAAGAGTTTGGTAATTTTTCATCTAGATGTCCCAAGAAAATAAGGAAAACTAGAAAAAGTTCACTTTTTGATGAAGAGGAAGAATTTAAATAAAGTATGGAAAGATTCTTGAATGATTTTGATGCTAAAGATAATGATCCCAAATTGGTTAATCAAGAGAAAGTAGTAAAAGAAATAGATTTGGTAACTATTGTTGATCCAAAGGGTAACCATGACAATGTGGAAGTTATCATTAATGGGAATCAGATTGAAGAACATAGATCTGATCCTAGAGTAGAAGAAAGAATTGAGTTGAAGACTCCAAAACAAAATGGCATTGTAGAGAGAACAAATAGATTAGTAATAGAAGAAACAAGAGATATGTTAGCTGAGAATGATGTATCCAAGATGCTTTGGAGAAAAGATATGAATAAAATAATCTACACTATGAACAAAGTACAAGTCAGAAAAGACACAAACATGACCACTTATGAACTATGGTTTGGTCACTTACCTATTGTTAAGTATTTCATAATTTTTGGTAGTAAGTGCTATATCAAAAGAGATGATGATATTGGTAGGTTTTATGATAGAAGTTATGAAGGTATGTTTCTTGGTTATTCATTGGAAAATAAGGCTTATAGATGTTATAATCATAGAACTAAGACTATTATGGAAAGTGCAAATGTGAGAGTTGATGATAAATTCAAGATGCAAGAAATAATAGTTGATTACAATTTCGATGATGATGTTGTTACTAAACCATGGAATGATGATGTATCTCTAGAGACTAACAATGATTTATAGAGTTAAGGAGAGCCAAGGTAGGAACAAAGCTCAAAACCTTTAGCAAAGCCAAGAGTTGAGATAACAACTCCTACTTTCGAAAAGAATATGACAAAGAATCATCCACCCAAGTAGTTCATTGAAAGAAGAAATAAAAGTGTGATGAAAAGAAGTAGATTCAATGAAGAAGTATGTTTGATATCTCAAGTTGAACCTAAGAATTTAGATAAAGCATGTAAAGATGACAATTGGAAGCAATCTATGCAAGAGGAATTGGATCAAATAGTAAAGAATGAGATATGGGAATTGGTTCCCAGACCAGCAAACAAGAATGTGATAGCAACTAAATGGGTAATTAGGAACATGATGAATGAAGGAAAAGTTATAAGGAACATAGAAAGATTAGTATGTAAGTATTACTCATAGCAAGAAGGTATAGGCTATGATGAGACCTATGCTCCTATGTCAAGAATAGAAATAGTCATATTATTCTTACCTTATGCAGGATATAAGAAATTCAAAGTATATTAGATGGATGTCAAGTCAACATTTCTGAATGGAGAACTTGAAGAAGAGTTATACATCAAATAGCTTGAAGGTTGTCCTTTAATAGATGAAAAGGATATAGTATGTAGATTGAATAAAGCATTGTATGGCTTGAAGCAAGAACCTAGAACCTAGTCTGCAAGATTGAAAATTTGATAAAGCCTGGTTATAGCAAATGTATGGTTGATATCAATCTCTATTGGAAAGAAACTGATGATGGATTAATGATTTTGGTAATATTTTTTAATGATATCATATTTGGACAAAATGATGAAGAAAGTGACAAGTTTGCAAAAGAAATGAAGAAGGATTTTGAAATTAGTATGATACGAGAAATGAAATATTTTCTAGAATTGCATATTGTACAGGAAAAAGAAGAAATCTTTATTTCTCAGACTAAGTATTTGAAATATTTACTTAAAAGGTTTCGTTTTGAAACATGTAAACCTATTGGAATACCTGTGGTAACTAAACACAAGTTATCTAAAAAGGATGAGACTACTACTATTGATAAGAAGAAGTATAGATCTATGATTGGAGTTTTGCAATATCCAACTCTTAGAAGGCTAGATATAACAAATGTAGTTGGAAGTATTGCAAGATTCTAGGCTGATCCTAGAGAAGCATATTATGCAAAAATCAAGAGGATATTTAGATATCTAAAAGGAACACTATAGTTCAAATTGAGGTATGATAAGTGTAATAATTTCACTCTATGTTCTTATATTGATGTTGATTGGGTAGGCAGTATGGATGACAAAAAGAGCACCAGTGGTGGAGCCTTCTTTCTTGGAGGAAGATTGGTTTCCTGGCTAAGAAAGAAGTAGGATTGTACCTCACAAAGTACAATAGAAGTAGAATATGTTTTAGAAGCAAACAATTTTAATAAAGTTTTTTGGATGAAGCAAATGTTGAAGGATATAAGGAAAGAATTTATTGAACCTATTGTCATGCATTGTGACAATACAAGCATAGTGAATATGTCTAAGAATCTAGTGTTGCATTCGAAGACCAAGAACATTTCTATCAAGTATCACATTTTGAGAGAGAAATTTGCAAAAGAAGGAAATTAGATTGGAGTATTTTTAGTGTAAAAATTTTCCTAAGGGAAAAATTCACCTAAGAACTAAGAACTCAAATGCAAGCACAATTGTAGACCAGAAAGAGAGAGTATGATAAGAACAACAATATTTTCATTCAATATGCATTGTGAAAGTACACTAGGAGTGCTTGTATGTAAAGACCTTTGAGATACATCTAGAATGCCTCATAATTAGTATCATGATAAGTCATACAACTAGGCACATGCCCACCAGATATGGGTTATCCTCCATTAAGCATGAAAGTAAGTGCAGTGATGAGAGGATAAGCCTACAAAGGTGTGACACACAAATTAGTGTTGTAGACACCATGTGCTAAAATAGAGTTGTGTGCTCCTGTGTTGTCAACATGACAACTCAAAAAAGTGCACAAACTCCTAAGTGTCTCACAAAATAAAATAATAAATAATGCAATAACCTAAGTAAACTTAAGTAAGTGTAAATAGTAAATATGTATTTACACCAACACCCCCCCTTAATGACAACTTAGGGGAATTCCCTTAAACTTACGAAAACTACGATGAGGATGCATGATGGGTCCTAGCTACTAGGCCATGTTAGGTACCCATGTACATTATGATACGAAAATCTCTACTAAAGCGAGGAAAGAGGGAAAACTTCATTGGAAAAACCCTCCCCTAAAAAGAGAGATAAATAGGGATGCATGGATGGATGGAGTAATCAAGACCCCCCCCCCCAATTATGACATACATCCAATATATACAAAAGTGAAGAAGGAGAGAGACAAAACCTCATAAGAGGAAAAAGTCCCCCCATAAGAAACAAGAGGAAGAGAGACAAGGTAGTCCCTCCCCAAATGAAGAATGTCTGTTGGTGAATGCTACTCCAAGGAAGAAGCTAGTCCATGAATACTAAATGACATTCCTCCCCTTTGGAAGAAATAAAGGAAAAGGTATATTCCTAAAGATGTATGGTGGTCCTAAAACCTATTCAAGAATCCCTATGTTGATGCTAATGTTTGCCCCTTTCAACTGTGCTGAAAAGAAAAAATACAGATCTGGTAAGGATGTTTGTTGAACTTGTTACAATGAACCATCTATCTCCTCTATTGATAAAGAGACCTCCCCTAATTTCTATTCATAAGGATCCAAAATCACACAAACTTGTAAAGATTGATCATGTAGAGAATGGACATGAGGGTCAGAGTGAGCCCTTGCAACAACTATAGAAGTATCATCATCATCAATGAGAATATGGAAATCTCCAAGGCTTTCTCCCAAGTCAACTAAATTTGGAGCTAGAAGATGAGATGTACCATGTTGTGCTGGACCTTTCACTATGGCAATATAAGCATGTGGATTGCACTGATGATGTAACACCTCACTGAAACTATCAATAGAACCCAATGCGTCTAAATCTATTGAAGCACTATCGATGGTGTCACTATTAATTTCCACTATGAATGATGTGTGGAGAGGATTAGAGGATAATCTAGGTGAATTTTCCTTAAATTTTTTGGATTCATAAGTCTGTAAGCCTTCACATTGTCTTCATATCTAATGAAAGTACAAGGCATAGGTGCCAGTACCTTGCAACCCTTGGAAGATAGGTTTGCCCATGCTGGACAACCAAAAATTCTAAGGTGACTCACAACTAGTTTTCTGCCACACCATGCCTCAAAAGGAGTCTTCATGTTTAAGGCATTATCAGGAGACCTATTAAGTATGTGAGTAGCACTGCTAATGGCTTCAACTTCTAATGTAGGATCAAGAGACTTGGCTTTGATCATGCAACTTGCCATGGTTTTGAGAGTCCTAATCCTCATAGCTACAACATCTATCTTATGTGGACTAAATGCTAGTGGATTCTGAAGATCAATCCACTCAAGTCTACAAAAGTCTCTAAGTCTTCTATCTACATATTGTCCACCCTTAGTACCTTGATGGCTTTCCTTCATTTGTGTTCAACATGAGTCTTGAAGGCTTGAAGCTTATGAACCACTTCATTCTTGTGATGAAGCAAGTAGACCCAAATAAATCTTGGAAAGTAATCAACAAATGTGAGTATGTAGTGGCCTTGGCTAACTGAAGCCACTACAAAGGGTCCTACTAAAACCATGTGAACCAATTGAAGAAAAACTGGAGCTCTAGAAGACTTCCTTTTATCATACTTCTCCTCAAGATGAATATCCACTGAACATGATGAACACTCTCCCTTCAAAAATTTGATGCTAGGTAGACCTGTGACCATATGCTTTGAGAAAAGTTGCTGAAGAGAGTAAAAGTCAAGGTTACCAAAGCGCTCATGCCATAAGTTATTTGTGAAGTAGAGTGAGTCAACAAGGATTGAGAAGGAGACTTAGGCACAAAGTGGGAGAAGGAATAAAGCCTATTATCATCATTGACTTTCCCCACTACAACCAATGAATCATCTCTAAGACTGTGCACCATCACTCAATCTGGAAGGAACTCAACTTTGTGACCATCTCCAAGGTGAGTGATTTGATAGGAAATTGGAGTTGAGGTTTGGAACATAGAGAACATCCTTGAATTCCCCATTTTCCATTTCCACATGTCATTTTCCTTCAACTTTCATTTTAGTATCATCTCCCATGAAGATGTGTGGTATCTTTAACTACTTCAATGAAGAAAATTCTCTCTTTGAAGAACCCATATGGTAAGAGGCACTAGAGTCAAGTATCCATTCTGAAGAAGAAATTTTTTTTGCCATAACTGCTTGCCCTTTATTCTTTGAAGAGGTTGGATTAGAATCCTTGGAAGTACCCGACACTTGAATCTTGTTCTTCCTGAGTAGATTTTCTAACTCATCAATTCTTTTAGTTTTGTCATGATGCTCATCATGATTTGGCTTTTTGTAGTATGAACAAAATTTTTTATTTTTCTTTTCATTATTTCCCTTCTTTTTGGAAGAAGAATTGCCTTGCTATGAGGAGGATTGTTGTGTCTCAAATTGTGATTTTTGCTTCCACTACTTTTTTTTGTTGTTTTTCCCTCCTTGACTTGATTGGTGCTCATCACTACCCAACAAGGCTTTGGTATTTTATGACTTGAGAAGCCCTAAATCCAACAAGTGAGATTGTTCAACAATCAACATCTCTATGAATGCATCCAATGAAGGCTTCTGGTAAGTAGATCCCATGGTCAACTTGTGAGTACTAAAACTTGAAACAAAGGAAGCATACTCTGAAGGTAGCCTCTTTAGGATGTGATGAATCAAATTGTCATCCTTCATGGGATTTCCACAAACTTTAAGAAGTTCCCTATACTCATTGGCTTTGTTGATGTAATCATGAATTTTGTCAAAGTTCTTTAGATCTAAGAGAAGTAGATCATCCTCAATCCTCAATCTCTTTTCTTCATCCACCTTACCATACAATGATTTAAGTTTATCACAAGCTACTTTGGATTCTATACAATTGGCAATGTGAAAGAAGAGATCTGTATGAACACAACTCCTGATAGCTCCTAAAGGTTCTTGGTCTTCCATTTTCCATTCAATGAGTTTTTTAGCATTAGTAGGTTTGGTAATTGTACCATCAACATGAAGACTATATCCTTTTTCCATAAATCTACTCCATGCAATATCATTCCATGTAGTATAATTGCATGAAGTTAGAGGTGAACATTTAAAACCCATGATGTAGAAAATGAAAAGAGCACAAAAGAGAGATACAAAAACAAAATACACAACCCCACTTTTCACTCAATCAAAAGACCCCCCCAAAAAAGATGCTTTTGGCACTTTATAAGTAGTGCATGTACAATGGGCCACTTGTCAAAATGAATAAAGTGGACTTTCTATTTTTTCTTTTACAACTACTTTATGAGGCCCAAATCTATCACTAAGCACTATAGCTTAGATGTACAACAATTCTGAAAAGTAATCAAAGCTTTACAATGCAGAAATAGGCCTAATTCTAAAAGTGAGAATTTTGTCCACACAACCCTAGAATCCAACTTTAGATCTAGAAAGAAAACAAGAAATAACACAATTTCAAAAAAAATAGAACCTTAAAAAGTGACCAGATGTGTTCGTACAGAGTGTTTGAAGTTGCAAAATGTAGGATTATGCAACTATAGTTGCCAAAAAATGTAATTTCTACAAAATCCTTGTACCAAAACTAGAAAAAAACACCACCACTAAAAACTATAGCAATTTCTACGCAATTACAAAAAAAATGGCACCTAAATTGGAGTCCTCATGTCCAAGTTATGGGCTTGCTAATTCAGGCTACGAAATTGAAAAGCAATCTCGAGAGGGGTCTGGAGGAAAATCTGTGAGCTTAAATTTGATGGTAAAATGGTTTTCATAGCAATTGAAAAATGCCCAATTTTGATGGTCAGATGGTAGTCAATTTTAAGATAGTGAAATGTTGACATAGGCAAAAAAGGGGCCCCCTGCTAACATGTCAAGCTGAGTTGGCATACAGATCCGTATGAACACAACACATGTCCTCTACAAAATCTACTGTAAGTCTACATGGCAGCAAAAAAATAGCCAGATTCCATGTAGCACATGGTAGTTCAAGGCTTAGCTGGAAAAACTTTAAAAATGTCGCGTGGCACTCTACTATGTTTGTTGAGCTGGGTGTAGGTGCTTCACTGCCAAGATCTACTAAAGATGTGTGTCAAAATCTATTTAGATCATGTGGCAAAGTCATGAGATTTCATGTGTCCACTTGAGTTTGTAGTAGGTGGGAATTTTTGACTGGGCCGAGTATTTGAAAGCTAAAGCCAGAAAAAATAGTTGATGATGCCAAAAAAGACATGATGCTAGAATATAGAATTAGTTAGTTTGTGGTTTTAGGCTGCTATTCACCAATGGTAAAATTTTTTGGGCTACTATTCTCCAATTATCTATTTTTTATATTCACCAATGTATGGATGACATGTTCTAACTAATTTTAACCCCAAAGTAGGAAAAATACTTGTATTAAAGGGCTTAGGATAAGGGATTGTTCCATAAGGTGATGCAAAAATTGGTTCATGTGCGAATATTGAGTTATAAGGGATTACAAATTTTAATTAGGTTGTAATCATCAGATTGTAGTAATATGGGACTTGTTGTTTGGTGGATGTAGCCTAGGGATTGGGTGAACCACATTAAATCTTGTTGTCTTTTGTTCTTTTCTATGTGATCTATTATTTTTTGATATTGTTTATATTTACATGTAATTGTTATTTTTGTCTGTAGTTTAATCCTAACAAGTATGTGAGCACTGAAGAGAAGATTGTAGATATTTTCACTAAGTCTCTTCCTAAAGAGACTTTTAAGTATTTGTGAGGTATACTAGGGGTTATGCCCCTTCCTACATCTAAGTAGAAGATGCAAGAATGCATCAGTCTAGTGTAATAGAACACCATTATTTGTCTAGACTAAATGTTGATGTTTCTTGTATTGGGGACTATCTTTGATGGACAGAGTCATCTAGGACTCTTTTTGGATGTTTATTTTTGAATAGTGTCTTTGGACACTTGAGCTAGTAAGAATCAATTGTTGCAGAGTTTGATGGTTGTTGAAACCTTTGACATTGATGTCAATAGGGGAGAAGTTAAACATGAAAAACAAGAAAGAATAAGTGCAACATGTTCAAGAGAAGTACAACATGAAAAATAGAAAGGACATTGAGGTATATCAATGGGGAGAATGATTGATGAAGAGGATTTGAAAAGAAAGGTTAAAAATCATTTATAATTGGTATTCTTGGAACTAGATGTATTTCATCTATGTTGCCATCAATGCCAAAGTGGGAAATTTTTGGAAGCATGAATATTGATGATATTCCTATGGAGGAGTATTGTATATACATGGCTAGATCATTATCATGATGATATGTTACATTGATGACTATGTTTGTTATTGATGTCAAATAGCAATTTTTTGTAATATCTTATAGAAGAATAATGGAAAGATCAAGTTGGTAAGGATGACTAGCTAAGTATTCTCACTATCCAATGTTATGGGAGATATTTTTGAGTATCTAGTATATGTAGTTAACTTTAGATGAAAAGAAGTTATGTAAGTTTTGGTGATGTATATTCTAAGATAGAGTTTATAGAGGAATGTTCTAGTAAACTTATTATATCTCTTAGTAGAATTATTATTCTAAGAATCAAGTTTGAGGATGTGAAGAAGACATGTTGGTGATGATGTGATTAAGCTTGATTGTCATAATATTGTATGTATGGAGAGCTATTCAAGTTGCAAGGTGAAAGATTAATGTTATCACTAAGTATAACATGTTCTTGATGTGGTCCTATAATAATTAATTGAGAATGTGTAACAACCAAATAAGGGAATTGTTTTATGGATTTGGTATAAAGGAAGGACATTTTCCTTTATCATAGAAGTATGAGATGAGATGATTGTAAGTAGCATAAAGAGTAGAATGTGAAGTTGAGCAAAGCACAATGGACATGAAGGAAACTTCATTGCTAAGGTTTTATTGAGTGATCCAAAGTTGGATACTTGGATCTAAGCTTCATGACCTAGTCTATAAGGTCTGATAGTGATTGGTTCAGTTGAATGAATAAAGGAAAGAGAAACTTAATAGTAAATTACTTGTTTGGGTAGTGATCTCTTCTTGTAATTGAAATTACATGTTTGGATAGTGGGCTCTTCTTTCATACATTGTACGACAACTCCTAACAAGGTTGGAATCTCCTAAAAAGGATTCAAAGTTTCCTAATAGAGACTCTAGATACTAAATTTCACAATAGACTCCTAATAGGATCCATCCTCTAAAAAGGAATATTTATATTAGTATATCATCTTGTGGGCATCAATACCATTGAGGTTTTCCCTCTAATCAAGGATTTCCCTAGTTAACATATCTAGTGTAATTATCTATGTGGATGTTGTTGTGGTTGTTGTTTAATTTGGTTGAATGGTTAAGATTTCTTAAGGTTAATGAATATTTTAATTATTGGATAACTAATTCACCCCCCCCCCCCCCCTCCCTGCCCCCCGAGTTATCTTAGTTGACTATTTTTTCTAGCAACCTTGGCTAATCTAAGTGTGTCTATACTTGGTCATATTGTATCCCTAAGATAAAATCTACATGTTTGGCTCTATTTTATACTGAAAATGATCATGCTGGCTCCTTGGATATGAACCTAACCTGATAGATTGTTCAGTTGTAATTTTACTCGTTTTGCCTACATTTGTATTTGACTTCTTACATAGATCCTCACTGAAGTCACTAGTGGTGTAAGTTTCTTGGACACTTTTGATAGACTATTCTCCTCACTACCACTTTTGACAAGTAAACATCTTGATTCTCTATATTTTGGACTCCAATAGCTATTTGTTATCTCACAAAGCTAAAATAGAAGATATTACATATCAGTTACAACTAGGCTCCAATTTTGTCAAGGTAACCATCTTTCTTTAAACGTTGAACAATTATCCTCTTCAACTAGGTGTCCATGTAAGAAATAATTTTAGCATGAACCTATCTATAAAAAGGTTTAGGAAAACAAATCTACTACTTGGTATGATCCTCTTAGCCATTTTGGTAGTTCCTTTGACACTCCACTTGATACTCCTAGAGCTAACAATGGTGTGTCTTTCACCATGAATCATGAAATGAGAAATCATCTCTTAGATGACTTATTTGGACATACAAGGGAAGAAATTGAAATAGGAAAGAAATCTTACCAAGATGAACAAGAAATACTAGAATAAGAGAGACTCAAACAAGAAAGACACATAAATTCTAGGGTAACCACTCATATCTATAATGAAAACAATGATCACAATAAAAATGCTCATGGTTTCAGAAGTCGTCACACAAAAGAAGTAAAGAATCAAAATGCTAATTCCACTTATGTTGATCCTTTTGCAACCTATGTGAACTTTGGAAAAAATGGAAATAGTACCCCTTCAAGGATTCCAAGGTCTCATGTTGAGCATTATGTATCTCCACTCATATCTTCAAAACAAGGACAACTTTCACAACATGGAAGTGAAGTAGAAAATGAAGTTTCTAGTGATGACCTCATAAGATTCAAACAAGATGGCTACCTTCAAAGGCTTATTCTTAAGGTTGTGGAAAAAAATGGTGATTAATACTCTCCATACTTGACTTCTAGAGAATGGAATCTACCCCATGATTATCATGTCCAAAGGATCAATCAAAAGAGAGAACCAACTAAAATTGAGATCTTGAGGGAAAAAGTCCAAGAATTACAAAGAAAATCTACATGCATGGAGATGGAATATGAAAAACCTAATACTTAATTCATTGAAACCATATGCAACCTCCCTTTTGTAAAAAGTCTTTACATGATTCCTTTCCTAAAGGATGTGGAAATTCCTAAATATGAAAAGTATGATGGAAATGGGGATCCACATGATTATGTTAGACAATTTTGTGTACTTAGTATAGAATTTATGTATGAAGACACATACCTCATGATGCTCTTTCAAAGAGTTTGATTGGGCATTCCATGGAGTGGTTCATAAAAATTTGCCCCCCCCCATCCTCTCCGCTCTGAAGTCATTTGATGAGGTTGTGCAAAGGTTTATTCAACACTACTCATACAAATTGTAGAAAACCTTGTTAATATGCTAGACCTATATAATATCAAGTCAAAAAAAAAGGAAACCTTTTGTAACATATTTGAAAAGATGGAGAAGGTTACATTCTAGCTATCCTCACCAAATTTCTAAAAATGAGGAAATTGATATATTCATTAGCACTCTTGTACCTAAGATAAATTATGATCTTATGAAAGAATTGTTCCTTAAAATCAATAACATGATTGAGAGTGCATTTCGTATTGAGGATGTCACTATTAAGAAAGGTGAAATAGTCCTAAACAAAGATGAAAATGGCAACGACAAAGAAAAACCTTGGAATAAGAATAAGTATGTTGTTAATGATGGGGTTGCTGATGCACATAGTACTAAAGAACCTAATTTAAAGTTAGCTAATGATATTATAGATACCAAACAACAAGAGACTATAAAAAAAAAAAATTTAAACAAATCTCAACCTTATGAAGAATCTAAGTTCACATCACCCTCTAAGATTAAGTGTAGGTTTACTCCATTGTCTATTTCATATGATATGATCCTAAAGATGTTACTTGATAATAAGATCATTTCTTTACTAGTTAACTTGAGATCCTAAAACCTAGTTGTTAACCCTCCATGGTGGAGAGATGATAACATTTGTGACTAGCATAGGTAAAAAGGTGATAGTTTAGCGATAATTGTCCTAAGATGAAGGACATCATACAAGATATCATTGAGGGGCAAAAGGTTAGCCTAGATGGGATAGTTATGAATTTAGATCATAAATCTTTGAAATAACCTCTTCCTAAGTATGAAAAATGGGAGACATTCAATGCAAATAAGAAGAACAATGACACAAAGATCAATTACACATACACAAATGTTGAAAATTTATACACATGCTTTAACCTATTGATGAAGAAAGAATTTACATGGGGAATAAATTTGATGAGGGAACTAACTATGATACAAATGAAAAAAAGCCTAAAGTGATCTTGATAACTCTTGATTCCTCCCAACATTTTGATAATATTAAACCTACAGGTTTTACTTAGGGTTGACAAATCCTCTTCCTCTTATGGTGAAATACTAATAAGTGCTACTAGGGGTCAATCCAAGGTTTTTCTAAAGGTTGAAGATAATCCCACATAAGCTAATGATAAAAAAGTGGGGTCCTCCTCATCTAACCAAACTAATACTACTGTTAAGTCCACTTACAATCTTTTGAACCACATACAATGCTCTCCTACTCAAATATGCATTTTTTTGTTGCTAGATCATCTCCTTTCCATAAGGAGAGGACTAGAAAAGGATTTACACATAGCTAGTATCCCTACTGACATTTAAGTGGACAAGTTACATGGTATTCTCAATTAGATCTCTATGTCATATTACCTAAAATTACTTGAGGAAGATGATAAGTAACTTAGTCACCCCCATAATCTTGTATTACACATTAAAGTAAAAATCT
Organism: Cupressus sempervirens; assembly: GCA_028749045.1. Classification (NCBI taxonomy): domain Eukaryota; kingdom Viridiplantae; phylum Streptophyta; class Pinopsida; order Cupressales; family Cupressaceae; genus Cupressus; species Cupressus sempervirens. Next base: position 676,959,859 of record CM053792.1, on the reverse strand, counting down.
ATTACACTTGAGTTAGATGAGTGTTGATAGATAATGTTTTGGGGTTAAATATTGTTTCCTTCAATATTGTTTAACAATTAGGTCTCTTTGAATTTTCTATTTCCCCTAGAAATAAATCTCTATCAAATCTTATGATGAAGTTGAACACTCCTCCAAGGGTCTAATTATGCTACACATTTAGGTTGGTCCTATGGAAAAAAAAATGGTGGTATTCGAAGTTCTTTGTATTTCACTTGCATACAACATTTTTCTAGGAAGACCTTGGATACATGACATGCATGTTGTTCAATAACTTTTGATCAATGAGTTAAGTTACCCTTTAAAGGTACAAAATTTTCAATTCCTAGGGATAATTTTATGTCAATAAACATGCTTACTATTTTTGAGCCCCTAGTTCTGCATATAAAATCTGCCAATGAAGCTCAAATCTTACATGCTAATTATGAGAAAAATCTAAAAATGATGAGAATCAATTTTGGACAATACACCTTAGATTTAATTATTGCATTACCAGTTTCCCCATGCTCTTATGGGAAACCATCTGAACACATGAATCCTCTGTCCTCCATTAGGACTATCTATGGCATGTTTTCCTAATCCTTAGTTCCAATAAAAAATTAAAAGGAAGACCATGATATAAGGGATTGGATATATAGAGAATAACTAGTTGAGGAGATTACACTTACTACACCCATTTCTTCTAAGAGGTATGAAAAAGGCTATTAGTTTCTTACAAAGTTGGGTTATCCTGGACATGGACCTTTGAATGATAGAAAATATACTCTTGGTAAACCCATGCATCATACCAATGGTCATAGGAGTATATGCACTACTATCTTAGGTTATGGTGTGGATAGAATTCTACCTATTTATGATCAAGAACTCATTATAGCTAGTGATTCAGAAGATAAAGTTGAACCCATGGCTACTACTATTCTAGTTGAAGATGATTTTATCCCTTGTGAATCCATTCTTTGGGGAGAAGATGAGCTACCTAATGATATATTGATGAGTCTTCCACTTCTAGATAACTTTAATTTGATTTGTCAAATGTAGAGGACCCTAATAGAGAACAAATTAGACAAAATAGTTCTCATGTTATAGAACATACTCAAATGAATATGAATGGGATTCTCTTTTAGTTGCATTTCACAAGTTGGAGATATATGTTGTACACACCTATGATAATAAAACCAATGTAGTTGATGACTCTTTCATAGGGTTTGATGAGTTAGACTCTCAACTTGCTTTAGTAGATCATGATGACTCTCCTACAACTTACCCATATTTAGGTACCTTTTGGGGTTTTCTTATAGATTCAAACTCTCTTATCACTAAAGACAATTCCCTTCATACCAATAGCTTAGAACCTTCCACCTCACTATCCTTCATGCATCCCAATCTCATTTTTTGGTCTCTACAAAATCAATAACTTGAGTTACCATCTTTAAAAAATGATTATAAAATCACTTGTTACCTAAATGCTATCGAGCATGTAGTCTCTTCCACTAATGAACCAACTATAAATATGACTAAATAATATATCAAGTACAATAGTCAAAGAATAAAAATAACAATGATAAAATGTGCTCTTGTGGAAAAAATCATTTTATGGTGGTATAAGAGCCTAAAAATTATAAAAATAAAGATGTATCTAAGGGCAAAACCCTCTTTAAGACACCCAAAGATGAGGTACTTGGTAGTCTTCTTTGTTATTTTCAAGATAGATAATATATATTGATTGAACCCACAAATCCTACCAATCTTAGTACAAAAGAGTCTCCAAAGATTACACATCTACCTCAATCACTATTAGCTAAAGAAAAGCGAAAATTCACCCAATTTTTTTGTGATGAAAAAATCAACTTCACTTTGACATATGCAGACATGTTTGGTCTTAATATTGATTTAATCATGCATCGCCTTTCTATAGCTCTTAGTGTCAAGCCTATCAAACAAAAATGAGAAAGATGTATTTGCATATTTCCCTATTGGTGAAAGTTGAAGTAGAGAAGCTCCTAAGCACCAAGTTTATAATATCTATAGACTACATAGAATGGATTTCAAATATTGTACATGTATCAAAGCATGAAAAAACCATTTGAGTTTGTATTGATCTTCAAGATGTTGATAAAGATTCCCCTAAGGATCATTTTCCACTCCCAAACATTAACATGATAGTGGACATGACTATGAGCTAGAAAATGTACTCCTTGATGGATGAATTATTAGGATATAACCAAATAAAAATAGCTCCTAAAGATCAAGAAAATACTACTTTCAGTTTTTCTTGGGATACCTTTTTCTTGAATGTTGAGCCAATTGGGATTAAGAATGTTGGTGCTACCTATCAAAGGGCCATGACAAGCATATTTCATGATATGATGCACCAAAACATTGAGGATTGTTTAGATGAAACCTTACCTAAGTCTAAACAAAGAAATTCTAACTTGGATGACTTGAGTTTGATATTAGAATGCATGGAATGATTTTAGCTTAGGCTTGATCCTATGAAATGCACTTTTAGTGTCACTTCTAGTTAATTGTTAAGCTCGATCATATCTACTATGGGCATTGAATTTGATTTTGAGAAGGATGAAGCAATCATGGAAATTTCATCTCCTTATGACATAAGTCAATAAAGAAGTCTTAAGGATGATTGCAATATATAAGGAAGTTTGTTTTTTAGCTAGGTTATAGATCACAACTATCTAATAAGAACTTGCACAAGGGATCTACATGTGTGTCAAATGAAGAATATGAATAGAGTCTCACTTTGATTAAGGAATATTTGGCCAAGCCTCCTATTCAAGGGAAGCCTTTAATTTTTTACATCTCATCTACAATGACTTCCCTAGGGGAATTGCTAGCACAACATGATGAAAATGGAAAGGAGAAAGCCATATACCATATTAGCATAACCTTAGTTTCTTATGAGATCAATTACAATAACATTGAGAAAGATTATTTTGATGAAGTGTTTGCATCCCAAAATATTTGATTTCTAAAATTGATCCTCTTAAGTACCTATTAAGAAAAGTTGTGCTTAGAGGTAGACTTTCTAAATGGATGATGATTCTTTTTGAATTTGAGATTTAGATGTCAAATGTAAAGTCCTTAAATGGAAAGCTATTGAAAACCAACTTTTTGATTTTCTACTTCAATATAGTACTCATATACAGAGATATTTTCCCGATTCTTCCATCATGTATGTGACTACAAGGGCTTGGAAAATGTTCTTTTATGGATCTCATCCTTAGAATGGTGTGGGTGCCATTATTTTCTTCATTAGACCTCATGGGTACAAATTTTCTAAGTCCTATAAGCTATCTTTCTTATGCATGAATAATATTGTAGAATATAAGGCTCTTATGAATGGTATCAAATTGGCTATTGAATGGAGAATATTTGAGCTACACATCTATGGAAACTCCCAAATTTTCATAAACCATCAAGAATTACTATCAAAGTAAGGATGATAAATTGATTGCATATAAGAAATTAATTGATTCTCTAAAGTATTATTTCACCTTTTTTACTTTTGAACAAATTCCTAGTGCTGAAAATAACATTCTTGATGCTATGGATACCTTGGTATCCATTCAACAATTACAAGAACATAAATTTCAATCTGAATTCCTAGTGGAAGAGCTACACTACCATGTTTATGATTCCCTTGATAATTGAGTCATTTGTAGTATTTTTGGTCATGACTCTTCTCATTGTGCTACCATTTACTCCTATATCCATGACCAAATTATTCCTAAAAACCTAACTCACAATGAGAAATTCTAACTCATTTGCAATGCCTCTCACTCTACCCTCATCTCTAGTGACTTATATAGGAAGGGTCTGGATGGAATGGTCCTTAAGTTCTTAGAGATCAATGAGTCTAAATGAGTGTTGACTAAAGTCCATGATGACATTTGTGGCTCTCACTCTATTGGCCCTTCACTTTCTCAAAAAATTCTTAAGGTTGGCCACTATTGGCCTACTATATAACAAGATGGCATATTTTATGCTAAGTCCTAGAAGAAGTATTAGCTATGTTGTAATTTGATTTATGCTTATAGATGTGAATTGATACCCTCTATCATGCATTTTCCTTTTAATCTATAGGCTTTTGATCTAGTTGTAAAATAACATCCTAGTTCTTCTAGTTGACACATGTTTATTATCACTCTTATCAAGTTCTTCATTAAATGGGTTGAATTTTTCCTTTTTTTTTTTTATATGGGAAAACATGTTTCTCTCTTCATACTGAACAATGTCATTTGTTGTTATGGCCTTCCCTCCTCCATAGTCATTGGTAATGAAGAGGATTAAAGAATAAGAACCTTATACATCTTTGTAATAAATTCAAGATTAAACTATAGGGGTCCTCTTTCTACTACCCCCAAGGGAATGGTCAAGGTGAGGCTCCAAATAAAGCATTGCTGAAATTTTTACATAGAACTATACATAAGTCTATGAGAGATGGCATTTGTAGATTAATCCTTCACTATTAGCTTATAGGACTAGCATATGCACATCTAATAGGGCTACACCATTTTCTCTAGTTTATGGTTTTGAGGTTATTCTACCATTAGTGGTTGAAATTCCTTCCCTATGATTCTCCTTGAAAGGGATGATTAATGATGAAGATTAATTATTAGTGATTCTCCTTCCAAGTTGGTTGATTCAACTTGGACTTCTAGATGAATGTTATAAAGGTTCTTTTTATCATATTAGAGAATATCATAACTGAATTTCTACTAGCTACAATAATAAAGTTCATCCTAGAGAGTTTTAAGTGGGTGATCTTGTCTTTAGAGAGAATCCAAAAAATTAGCAAAATGGAGAACATAAGGGAAAGTTTGAAGTTAATTGCATGAGTTCCTACATTGTTATTGTTTCTTTTGGATCTAACTCTTATCAACACTATATACCTAAGGGAGAAAAACTCCCCAATCTCATGAACATAATTCATTTAAAGAAATTATATGCTTAATATTATCACTACAAAACATTTGTACATATCTTATGACATTAAAAAAATCAAAAAAATCATATGTTGTTGAAAAAATCCTTGAAAGAATATAATATCCTTAAAAAATCATCATCTTAGTGAAAACCTAGAAATAGACTCTTCGACGTATCATAAAAAAAAATTTAATGTCACAAAAGTACTAAGAATTCATAAAAAGTCCTAAAAATTTTAATGAATTGTTTAAAAAAAAAAAAAAAAATCCTTCCAAGTGGTGAAAACATGGAAATAAGAACTTCTAGAGACCCTTGCACCTATGTCTAGCAACATCTTGCTTTGCACTCTAAGCACTTCATCTCATAATTTTTTTCCATTCCTAGCTTGGAATTGACTCTCATCTATCTCTAGGGAGGAAAATTTGTTCATGCTTATTAGGGTCTCTTAGTTGTGTCAAGGTTTCTTTGGAAACACTCAAAAAAAAAATTTCAACACCAATCTCATTGACATTGAGTATTTCTTAATATGTATCAAATACTTTTCTTAGTCTAGGATGTTGTGATATTTCTCACTAGTAGACTTAAGTCCTAGGGAGATAGTCATGTGACTTCTGCACACACACACACACAAACTAAAACTAGCTAAGACTTTCTAGCTTTATTTATCTTTTTGTGTTTTCTATGATGATTTATTTTTGAAGTTTTCCCTCTCTAATAGTCTCTCAAGTATTCCATGAGCTAGAGGACTAGGGACATGGGATATGTTTTTCTTTGTTTTTTGTTTGTGAGGGTATTTTGTTAGATCACAATTTTCTTAAGCATCTTCCTTGTTCCACTTGAAAACTAGGATCTATTGATCTCTAAGCCTATGTTATTTATTAGTGTCCAAACAATTAGTTATTTGACTAGGAAAGATTAAAAGGTCATCATTGTTACAGAGTTATTTAGTAAAGGTTGAGCATACAATGCTTATACTAAGGAGGATAGTTATTATCAAGTATTCAATAGCAATTGAGCAGTTGGATGATCCAAAAGATAGTAGAGATTGAGCATATTGATAAGTTATCAAGAGCCAAGAAAATATCTATATAGAAGCTCAATAACAACATGAAGTTCTATGCTTGATTGAGCATTAGAGCATTCAAGTGCTAAGTAGTTTAGGTTTGATAAAAAGAGCTTTTAATGACACAAATTCATATGCATACTATTTTAGCATACTTTTCAACAATATTTAATATTTGAAGAGCCAACTACTATGTTGATTATGCATCATTACATAATTTAATGATCCCTAGGTGAGCGATTCAACCAATCAAAAAAATGGATGTAAATGGAAAAAGATGGTGACATGTAAACCATTGATCAAGATCTAGAACCTTCCTAGAACATCTATTTAAGGAGGGTTCTAACCCTAAAGAGAAAGGGTTAGAAATTGTGAGTGTATGAAGAAGAATGAAGAGATAAGGAAAAGTATCATTTTCTGCATGTGAAGGAGAAAAGGTAACTCTAAAAGCAGAGCAAACAAAGAGCAATCAAGTAGTGAAGGAATGAATAGAGTTATCAGATTAGGAGAATCAAACTAGTAATACATAAAGGAGGAGACCCAATATTAGCTTGTAGGGCATATCGAGGGTGTAGTAATAAATTAGTTATTGTTAATTGAGATAGGTTAAATCTCTTAATAGAGTGGTCCTAACAGGCCTATGTAAATCTCCTAAGAGAGTCCGTACTTCATTGTGAGTGTAGAATACTTTCAAAAGGTGAGACCTAATAGTCTCCTAAGATTTTAATAGGGAAGACATCTCATAGGGTAGATCATATTTATTATTAAAAATTATAATCTTGATAGGTTAACTTTATTGTTGCAATAGTGAAGATTTGTGGCTTTCATCCCCACCCAAGTTTTACCTTCATCTTGAGGTGTTTCTAGGTTATCAAATAATTGTGTTATGTGTTGAAGTTTTTATGGATGTGATGAATTTCATTCATGATACAACATTTTATTTTTAATGGTAGATATGTGAGATGAATTAGGTGTGAATTTACATTGTTGGTTTTGAAGCTAAAAGTTTAAGATTCTGATTCACCCCACTCCCCCCCCCCCCCCACCTCAATATCTTGTTTCTCATATACTTATTCCAACAATTGGTAATATAGTTTAGTTTTCTTGTTAGGAAACCTAATAGCTTGAGAGGATAAGATCATGAAGATAGAAGTGTGCACGATGGGAAAGATCATTGCGAATCAGATGAATGAAATACATTGTGTTGCAACAATTAGAAGCAACAAAAAATGAGTTAAGGAAAACCCTAAAGAGTAGAAGAGAAATAGATATTTAGATAAATGGTACTCAATACATAGAAGTTGGCAATGAAGGACTACTAGATAGTGGAAATACTGCTAACAATAAAGGATCGATGACATAATTGCTAGATAAGAATAGTGCCCTAGAGAAAGAAGTAAAAGATCTTAAGATAGGACAAGAAGTTCAATCAGTTACACTTTGTGAATAAATTGAACAAATGAATAAAGAAATGGAAGACAAGATCATGGCTGAAGAAGACAAAAGGAAGATGACTATAAGACTTGAAGAAAGATCATTTGAAGTATATAAGCTTACAAATAACCGTCTTGACATGATAAATCAGTTAGTAACTGAAAATAAGGAAGAAAATAGAAAAGATGTAGAGATCACAAATATGAAGCTACAAAATAAGAAATTGGAAAGTGAGGTAAGGCATGAAGAGAAACTCATGGAAAGAATGAACAAACCAAATGAAGAAATTAAGAACTTTGAAGATATTATGAAGTAACCTAGAACAAAAGATACCTTTGGACTTGGAAACAACAAGCAATCGTCATCTACTGAAGAAGGAGAATTATCTAAGAGTTGAGAGCAAAACAATGCAAAATAAAAAGGAAAACCTACGTGAAATTACTATGGGAAAATTGGTCATATGAAAATATTTGTAGAAGCAAAAATGGTAAGCAAATTTGTAAACATAAACCAAGTGGTAATTGTTTTAATTGCAAGAAAGCATGACATCAAGTATATGAATGTAGATCAAATAATTGTTGGAATTATGATATATTTGTCATTAGTCACAACACTTATTCAATTTTGAATGCTTACCGAGCTCATCACCTAGTCTACAGTTCACACCAATCATTCAGTGGTTACCTTATAAAATTTGGAGGTAAACAGTTGATACCGAGCACTCCTTTGAAAACTGAGCATATGGGCAGTTCCACAGTATTTACCAAGTTCATAGTGGTTACCAAGCAGTTAGTGGTTATCGATCAGTTAGTGTTTACCAAGTGATCAAGGTAAACAAAGTAGTTAGTGTTTACCAAGTGAACAAGGTAAACAAAGGAATTAGTGATTACCGTGTAAACAAGGTAAATGAAGGAATCAATATTTTACCAAGTGAAGAAGGTTATCAATGGATTTAGTTTTTATCAAGTGACACAATATTCACCAAGTCACCAATGGTTACCGAGTTCCAAGCTACTTAGAATGATTAGTATTGACCATGCCTCTACTCTTACCGAGTGCATGACGATGCAGTGTATTGTAGTGGATGTCGAGTGTCAGAAGGTCACCGAGTCAGCTTGTGGAACCCGAGTTTTCTATAACCTGGCTGACTCAGTAATGTTTGGTCACTTGTGTTTGGCCGACCTTGCCAGTGTAAATATTGGAATGGTATATATCATTTGAAATGATGAGATGTTGAATATAGTTGGGTGTGATGTGTTGCACATTTTTTAAGAAGAGGGAAAGAAAATCAATAGCAGAACAAAGGAATACAGCAAGGTCAACATTGATGCAAAAAGGATATATTTGTCACATTAGGTGATCAAAGCACAAGGATCTTATCACAAATCAGTTGCAATCTGATCCACTGCTTCATCCTAATAGGTGAATCAATTTTCTAAATCCTTTAACAAAGTAGACTTAATAGTCTTTTGTAAATCTCCTAACAGAGTACATACTTCATTGTATGTTTGTAAATCCTTTAACAAGGTGGATCTAGCAATCCTACTTGCTCCTAATAGTGCAGATCATCAGAAGTGATCATTGTAAGCCTTAAGTGGCCAACTTTATACTACAGTATTGAAGTTTTTTGGGTATCATCCCCACCCAAGTTTTACTTTCTAATTGGAAGGTTTTTGGGTCATCAAATTTGTATGTTCATGTGTTAGAAATGCTTATCTTTTCATGCATACAGTAGATTAGATGGATACATGGTAAAAATATTAGTATGCAGAAATTGAATTAAAGTTTTAGAGCTACTAATTCACCCCTCCCCTCTTAGTAACCTTGTTAGTCTTGATTATCTCCAACAATGGGTATCAGAGCTTTGTGGTTCTCGGGATAAAAGTTTGACATCTTGAGCAAAGATCAAGGACAATGGAGATATTCAGACTTGACAAATCCATTGAGAATTAAAAACTAGATCTAGAAATGGCCATGACTCAATTCAATGAAGCAAAGGAGCATCTTTCTCAATCCCTGAAAAGAAGGAAGGAACTTGCAAGACAAATGAGTGATTATTAGTATATTAAAGAAAGGATTGAAGACCTTTTACCACCATGTAGTTCAAATGAAGCTAATGAAGCAATCAAAGAACTCCTAGTGAAGAATGGTTCTTTGCAAGAAGAAGTAAGAAAGTTCAAAAGAGAACAATAAGTCCAATCCATCAGGTTATGTGAGGTTTTGGAACAGAGAAACAAGGAAAATGAAGACTTAGAGGTAAGAAATAATCTATTCCTTCAACATGAAGATCTTATTGGAAAACTATCTAATGCAAATTAAGAAACTATGAATCTAATATTTGAAAATGAAAGTTTGAGAAATGATTTAATCACTGAAAGACAAATCAATGTAAGTTTGCAAAGTGATCTGAGATCTGAAAGACAAATCAATGAAAGTTTGAAAAATGACTTAAATTTTGAAAAACAAGTCAATGAAAGGATGATAAAATCTCAAGCAGATATGGATCAATTGAATTTGCAAAATGAGTAGAATCTTCATAGACAAAAAGGTAAAGCAGGCCTTGGATACAATGAAGAAGGTGAATCTTCCAAACAGGGTACCCAAAAGAATCAAAAACCTACTTGTAATCACTATGGAAAGATAGGTCATACATCTAATAGATGTTGGAGAAATGATAAAAGAAAATTCAATGGTAAATGCTACAATTGCAATCAACATGGTCACAAAGCAAATGAATGCAAAGTGAAACCAAAGTTTGAGGGAAAATGTCACAAATGCAAGAAACAAGGTCACAAGGCATCTAAATGTAGATCTAAATCATTCAATCCAGTAGAACAAATTGTCAATACATTATTTGGTTGGGACTACAATACTTGTTGCAGATGTCACTATTGTGGAGAATATGGACACATTGTAATAAACTGCGCAAGGCATCACCTAAGAAAAAAGGATACTACTATAAGATGTTATACATGTATCGAACTTGGTCATATATCCAACAATTGCATGAATACAGGAAGAATTGAAGATGCGAAGAAAGCTAGAGCTGACAACATTCAAAAACAGATGAGACAATAGTGGATTCCAAAATCTATCGAGCCAGAAGATTCAAATAATGACTATGTCACTCAAGAAGTGGGTGACTCCACCATTTCTAATTAGACTCATCAAGAAGGACTAGGGACTGCATCTTCAAGAAACATCCTAAGTAGTTCCAAAATGTAGAAGTGCAAATGACAAATTAGTATTTTAGATACAAGACACAGTTCACTGTGATGCATTTTACCAAGCAAGGTTGGTTTCAGACTTAACTGAGCCAGGTCGATAATATGGAAGATTTTGTTTGTTTACTGAGTTGCAAGGTTTATCCAGTAAGTCAGTGACTATCTGAAAAACCCTAGGTCATCTTAGCTACCTTTGTACTCAAACATTAATGGTATATTTTTCAGCAAAAAGGCAGAGTTTGATCTCATTTTTCATCGTGAATTCAGAATATATAGAGTGAAGAGTTTCCAAGTGTGTGAAAGTGAGTTCAAGTGATTTGAAGTGATTTTCCAGCGAAGAATTTTTCTAACAAAATCATTCACTCACTGAGCAGCAATGGCATCCGCAAGCACCAGCAGCAACAAGGCAAAAAGAGGCTCTGAAATGCTTGTGAAGGGAGTAGAATGGAAAGCACCTAGTTTCAAGCTCATTCCCGCCATAGCTGAATCACTCGACCCTCATGGAGCTCAATTGAAAATTCCACCAAAGGTACTTCTTATAAATGACATTCGTACTCATTTCAAATGCACTATACAAGAAATAGGGACACTAGAAATGGATAATGTCCTAGTCGAGTTGTGTGTGGATGGAACCCTCAAACCTAAATTCAAACATCTGGAAACCAAAGGTTTGACCCATATCCTGCATCTACCAAGGAACTTCCAAATGAAATGGATTAGATACATTTTAAGCCATGTGCATAATGGTTAGTTGTGGTTAGAGCAACATGTCTTGATAACGAAGAAAATGATTCATAAGATAACGAGTTTGCCAATGTTAATCGAACCAAAAACAACTAAAACCCTAAGTCGGGATGAACTTCAGAAGTCAACCTTAGCAGAATGGGATGGTAGAGGATTAAAACCTGACAATGTATCTGATGCAGAGTTAAGATTCAAACTTTATTTAATTGCATATAAGATGTATAGTTCCAGCATATTGAATAGCGTGTCCTGTGAGGCTATAGATTTAGCCTATAAGGTTGTGAAGAAAAACATGGAGTTTGACCTAGCAGATGTGTTGCTAAAACAACTTAATAAAAACATGGACAACATAAGGACCTCAAAAACCAACTCTTGTAAATTTGGTTCTTTGTTAGTTTTTTTTATTTTTCTATGTACATAAGGTTTTCCCTTCAAAAGGTATAGTTGTATGGAGGAAAGATATTCCAGTTTTGTATCAAATAAATGAGTTTGTAGCAGAGATGGGTGAAAATTTTGACAGTATTATAGATAATTATTTTGAAGACTTCAAGGAAAGAATGAATAACAGATTTAGAATCCCTCCTAAGCTTGTTGAGGACTACAAAGATGATGTGTGCTTCATGGTTGATAGTGACAAGGTATACATTCAGGCAGTCAGACCCTAAGTTGCATGGGTAAAACTGCTTCCTTATGAGGTAAATATTGATGAAACTAGAGACATCATAGAGGCACTAGTAAATGAGCCAGTAGACCCAAGGAAAATTTTTTTTGGAACCTATGAAGAAGCTAAGGCCAAAATTGAGCTTGAAATCAAGCTACCATAGGCCATAAGCAAGGGCAAGAGGAAAATAGCCAAATTGAAAACTTCAACCAATTCTCTTATGCTCACTGAGGGAAAAGGTGAAGATGAAGAAGGAGTAGAAGAAGAAGGTGAAGAAGAAGGAGAAGAAGAATCTGCAGAGGAACAACCAAAGAAGAAAGGTAAGGTAATCGTTACCAAACCCAAAAAGAAGCCGACTATAGTATTCACCAAAAGAACCAGAAAAGGTAAGGAGGAACCTATACTAGTTAGGCCTGCACCTACATTTGAGAAAAGGCTCAAACAATTGGAGGAAGGAGCTGGCATCAAAAATTTCAAAGTATTGAAATTTGAAACTAGAACTGATGCTGAGAAAATTCAAATTGAGGAACTGGTACTTAGCAAGATGGGTAAATGGAAATACTCCCCAGACCAGATTGCCCCTCAAATCTCAAAAGAACTACTAGAGAGATTTCAACTTAGATGGGAGTTGGCCACCCAAATAGTAAAAGATATTTATGAGAAATCTCTAAACAATCTCTGACTAAGTCTCATTGGAGTAGAAGTAAAAGCTAAAATGAAAAACTATGAAGGTAAAATGATGATCAGATTCCACACTTGTTTGATTTTGATTAAAGACATTGAACATGTTGTAAATGATACTACAAACATGTGGAAAAACATCTATCATCTACATAAGCCCAATGTAGACCTAGTAGTAATCAAAGATGATGATAGCAATAATGATGATGAGCTTGATAGCACTCCATTCGTCATAGTCTCACCAGGAGAGCTACATGCACTGATGAAAGATAAGGAGGAAGAAGGTGAAGAGGTAGATAACCCTGAGAAAATTGCAACAATAGTTATTGCATCCCTTTCTCACTCTCCACCTAAAACTATGATATCATCAAGGTTGGAGTCAGCTTCGGTAGGTTTGGTCACAACTTCATCAGATATATCATCTACACCTGCCACATCTTAGCTCCAGGTATCATCAATGGAAGTTTCTACCACTTCATCTACCGAGCTATAGGAAACATCTTAAATTATCGATTCATCCATTGCAGCAGTCACCACATCAAAAGTATCTCTTACTCCTACAGTATGTACAGTAAGTTTTCCAGTTTGCTCTCCAATTTTGTCAACTTCAGGTACATTAGCACAAATTTTTGCACTAGTAAGCTCTTCAATTGTAAATATTCTGATATGCACATCGATTCTAGGAAGTATATCAATTTTGGATACATTTAGCCCCTCTCTCAGTCTTCCTTTAGTTGGTCCTATTCCAGTTTTGACAGCCAGTCCAACCTCATCAACCATTGTCTCTGTTATCAAAGACAAAGATGTTAGAACAACAGAAAAACCAAAGACTCCATTAAAACTTCTGCTTATAGGCAAGGAAATTGATGAGGATGTAGACTTGGATACTAAAATTGTCATTCCAAAGATAGATACAGATAATGCTTCAGTTGATGAACTAAGACTGCTCAGTCAACGCATTGAACTGAAGGCAAAGTAGAAACAACTAAGGAATGAGAGAGATAGAGAGTTTAAAATTATTGATGAAGTGAAAAATATAATTACAGAGGCTATAGGTGTTGATGTTGATACTTCTCAAAACATTTTGCTACAATTAGAAGAGGCAGTCAATAAATTCAATGAGGACACCTCCAGTCAAGAAAAATTGATGGAGAAGGCAGAAAAGAAATTTGATAATAAGGTGCTTGAGCACATTGCTCAGCACATAGCAATAAAACAGGTTGAATTAACCACAATTTTGGCCAACATTGAAAATTCTTTTAATAATGTAACATCTCTTTTTGCTAAGCTTTGTGATGTTACCGAGTATACTAAGGAGATAAGAGAACAATTGAATAAGATAGATGAGGATATAAAGGCAAGGGCACAAAAACTGAAGCTTAACCCCAGTTCAACCTCATCTCATCACCTCAGAATCAATTTTTTGTCAGAAAAACAAGCAAAATTGCTAAAAGAAGAGTCAAGGATCCGATCTACATTGTTAGATATTCAGAATATGATCCTTCCCATCATGGACGCAATGCAAAAGCACATTGCCCATTCAAAAACATTGATCCATGCCAACAATTTTTTCGTTGCAGACCATGTGATTGAACTCTCTAAAAAAGTTTAGATAGCTCTATCCACATGCAAAATCATGCAAGAAAATTGGGACAAGACTCTGCAACTCATTCTTTAGGTACATTTAGAGTTTATCTCACATTTCAGTGTTTCTATGTAAATACATTTTTTTAATTCTTTGGCATTATTGTCAAAAAGGGGGAGAAAGAGATACTCAAAAAAGAGTTATTGGTGAGATAAATGTACAAAATGGACAAAGAGATACTGTTAATAAAAATCATATAGCTCATGTAAATACCTTGTGTATATTGTATGGGGGAGTCATATGTAAGGAAGTCATGTATATTCAGCAGAATCATTTGTCAATATGTCAGATATTATACATAAGTTTTGGCTCATAAGTGTTTTTGTCACTAATGCCAAAGGGGGAGATTGTTGGAATTATGATATATTTTTCATTAGTCACAACACTTATTCAATTTTGAATGCTTACCAAGCTCATCACCTAGCCTACAGTTCACACCGAGCATTCAGCAGTTACCTTATAAAATCTGTAGGTAAACAGTTGATATCAAGCACTCCTTTGAAAATTGAGCATATGGGCAGTTTCGCAGTATTTACCAAGTTCATAGTGGCTATTGAGCAGTTAGTGGTTATCGAGCAGTTAGTGTTTATCAAGTGATCAAGGTAAACCAAGTAGTTAGTGTTTACTGAGTGAACAAGGTAAACAAAGGAATCAATGATTACCGTGTAAACAAGGTAAATGAAGGAATCAGTATTTTACCAAGTGAAGAAGGTTATCAATGGATTCAATTTTTACTGAGTGAAACAATATTCATCGAGTCACCAATGGTTACCAAGTTCCAAGCTACTCAGAATGATTAGTATGGACTGTGCCTTTACTCTTACCGAGTGCATGAAAATGCAGTGTATTGTAGTGGATGCCGAGTGTCAGAAGGTCACCGAGTCAGCTTGTGGAACCCGATTTTTCTATAACCTAGCTGACTCAATAATGTTTGTTCACATGTGTTTGGCCAATCTTGCCAGTGTAAATATTGGAATGGTATATATCATTTGAAATGATGAGATGTTGAATATAGTTGGGTGTGATGTGTTGCAAATTTTTTAAAAAGAGGGAAAGCAAATCACTAGCAGTACAAAGGAATACATCAAGGTCAACATTGATGCAGAAAGGATATATTTGTCACATCAGGTGATCAAAGCACAAGGATCTTATCAAAAATCAGTTGTAATCAGATCCACTAATTCATCCTAATAGGTGAATCAGTTTTCTAAATCCTTTAACAAGGTAGACTTAACAGTCTTTTGTAAA
Source organism: Cupressus sempervirens (assembly GCA_028749045.1). Lineage (NCBI taxonomy): Eukaryota > Viridiplantae > Streptophyta > Pinopsida > Cupressales > Cupressaceae > Cupressus > Cupressus sempervirens. Next base: position 676,944,197 of record CM053792.1, on the reverse strand, counting down.
TCTCCTAACAGAGTACATACTTCATTGTATGTTTGTAAATCCTTTAACAAGGTGGATCTAGCAATCCTACTTGCTCCTAACAAGGAAAATCATCAAAAGTGATCATTGTAAGCCTTAACTGGCCAACTTTATACTATAGTATTGAAGTTTTTTGGGTATCATCCCCACCCTAGTTTTACTTTCTAATTGGAAGGTTTCTAGATCATTAAATTTGTATGTTCATGTGTTACAAATGTTTATCTTTTCATGCATATAGTAGATTAGATGGATACATGGTAAAAATATTAGTATGCAAAAATTGAATTAAAGTTTTAGAGTTGCTGATTCACCCCTCCCCTCTCGATAACCTTGCTAGTCTTGATTATCTCCAACAAGAACAATGTCTCAACTAGGAAAAAATCTAAATTCCAAGGACTGTACTAAAATTCTCAAAAGTATGGGGATGAAGATCATGAATGTAGACATAAGAAAAATTCAAATAAATCACCTAAAAAAGAAAAAGAAAAAAGAAAACAAATCATACAACAAGAAAAGGCAACTCCTACAATTGGGATTACAACACATGGTATAGTTGTCACTATTATGGAGAATATGGACACATTCTAGAGAAATGCATCAAAAAACATTACAAAAAAAATTAAAAGAATAGGTTAAATGGAGCAATAATATGTTTCATTTGTCTCAAAGTTGGACACATCAGCAGAAACTACAAAACTAGAACACCATCACCAACACCAAGTAATCCAAATGATAAAACTAAATGAAAGAAAAAAAAGGATAGAGATCGTAAGAGATAGAAGTATTAAAGCAAAAAAATTTGTGATCACCAAATTTAAAGAATTAGATTATCACACCACATCTCACTAAATAAAATGAGGTATGCATGAACTATATATTCAATGTTATATTTTACATTAGTTCCTAGCATAGAAGTGATGCAAAGTCATATCTACATAAATGAAGATGTATTAAGAATTGTTAGAAATTGAAATTCATATAGTATTGAGCACCTGATATAGTCTAAATTGATTGAACCTTGTAGTATAGATTGAGTTATCGAGGAAGATAATCTACTAACTGAGTGAATTATTTATGACCAAGTGAATAACCTTGACCGAGCCAAAGTGTAGACTAAGCTAGTTTTCATACACCAACCAAGTATGAAGACATTAATTACAAACATAAAATTGAAAGACCAAAGCTATTTTATCGAATTTGGTGATTCATTTGAACTCACCAAGTGATTAAAAATCTCAAGAGAAGATTTTAAGGTGATCAAAGTGATTGTAGTGAAAAGAGAAAATAATCTCACTAGATTATCAATAAATTTGTGAAGTGAAATATGTATTATTCTTAGTACTAAGTTAAAATATTTAGTGAAGGTATTTGTGAAAGTTGTTTTTAAAATCCTAGTTGGAAATGGCATTTGGAAGTGAAATGGTGAAGGATAACAATGCTCAAATAATTAGGAATTATCAAAGTCCCCTACCAAACATAAAAAATTCAATGAACATTGATAAAATTGTTGATGATATGGGACTATTGTCATCAATTCCACCTCAAGTCTTGACTATGTAAGACTTAAGATCATGCTATCAATGCAAAGTTGGAGAAATTGGAGATTTTGAAATAAGGGCATCTTATGAGAAGCTATGCATGAATGAAACCTAAAGGATCAATACAAGATCATTGTAATGAATGAGCTTACTTGTGCCCTAGGTTTTCCTTAAGTTTTCAAGGTTGAATGGATCAAGATAATGCTCAACAGAGTTCAATACATAAAAATTTGGTTGGAAGGTGGGCTGATAAAAATTAACAAGAAATCATTCATAGGGTAAATGGGTACCCTTCATTAGACTGATCGAAGAAGATATAGAGAGAAATGAGGAATGAGGTTGAAAACTTGACCAAAGTGAAGTGGAATGGTCATGGTATGTCAATTAGTGACATCAAGGATCTATTAATCAAAATTTGTATTCATGTGATTGCACACAAGTTCTATCAATCGATAAAATTGAGCAATGTGCCCTATGTTGTAGTTGATTTAGGCTAAAATATAGTGAAGAAGGATCATTCATATGATATTTCTATGCTATAGTTGCACCAACTTATAGAGAACCTAGAGGTAATGAGAAAAGAAAATAATACCTCTTGTAAGTTTGGTTCCCTATTAGTTTGTAAACCTAAATTAGGAAAGCAAAGGAAAAGGAAAGTTGCCAAGGTTAGTAAGAAAGATCAAGGAGAAGGGTCTAGAAAACCTTGAAAGGCCAAGGAAAGAAAAGGAAAAAGGCTTGTAGTTTTCAATCCAAGGGATACTAAACAAAAGAAGGTTGTTATAATTTAACCTAAGGTGCAGAAAGATATACAAGAAATAGTGATACCTCAGAGACCAAAGGGAAAGGTGATCATCACTAGAAAATGGTCAGCATAGCCTCCTATCAAACTAAAGTCTAAGAAAAGTCAAGGAAAAAGATGATTGTTGCATAGGAGGAGGAGGAAGATGAAGAAAAGACTTGAGCCTAATGAGACTACCAAACTCCAAGTAGTGAACAAACTCCATCCGATGACTATGGATTAGGTATGTGAAAAATTGGTAGATTCAGTAAGCATAATGGGATTCAAAGAAATTCAATATGATTCTTTGAACAATGATGATCAAGGTAAGCTTGAAGGTGCAATGACTAATATGATGATCAAGTTGAATCACACACCCTAGAAATTGGGTATTGAATATCCTATGGGATTGTACAAAAGAGTGAATGCCAAGTGGAAATGGACATTATCTATTGGGGAGAGAGAGAGAGAGAGAGAGAGAGAGAGAGAGAGAGAGAGAGAGAGAGAGAGAGAGAGAGAGAGAGAGAGAGAGAGAGAGAGAGAGAGAGAGAACATTGGCACAAGCTATGCTAGATTTAGGCAAGACACACATGTCTATATCCCTTAAAGATTTTGTTAATAAGTTTATGCTGAGGGATAGGGCATATAAATTTTTTAAGATTAAAGATCATGAAGTTAAGAAAGACAACATTAGAGTATGAAAATAAGAATTTGGAGTACTACTCCACTTGTGGAAGTGATGGAAGGCCAAGATGCTATTGAATTTGAAGATGAATACAAGTAAGAAATAACCAAGCTAATAGAGGAGATTCAACAACTTGTCAACAAATATGAATAGAAAGACTTGGTAACAAATGAAGATGATGGTGACACCCCTCCACCTAATCCAAAAAAATTGACAAAAGAAGAGATTCAAGGTTTAAAGATATACTCAAGAAAACTCTATACTAACCCAATTTTGCTATAGATAGTTGAATATCAAAAGGTTGAAGTGAAGAAAATTGATGATGTTGATGTCACATTAGTTATAGGGGCTACAAGTGTCAAGGAACTTGGTGTGGAATTAATTTTATATATGCCACCAACTTATATGCTAATTTTGAAAAAGGTTGCAAATTTTGAGAAAGATTCTTGCACTCAATCAATAGAAGATGAAATAAAATAGAAAGAGAAAGTGGCTACTCAAGATCTTACTTAACTACCAAGTACAAAGGTTGTTGATCCAACAAATGTGACACCTATGCAATAAGTTATTTATACACCAATGTAATAGCTAAAGATTAGATAAAGTAAAAGCGAAAGAAATTACAACTATCGGTACCAAGTGATACACCTTCTAGATCTCACAATGTGACTAATGAAAATAAAGAAGATGATGAGTTAGTGAAACTTAATGAGCTAATTACATTACCTACATATGATTTGAGTAATATTATGCTAGAGGAAATCCAAGAATTAAAAATCTTGTTGAGTTGTAAGGAAAAACAAGAATAACTAAGAAAGGAGTAGAAGAGAAGATAGGTACTTCATGTTGTCAAAGATATTTTTATAGATGCATTTGGAATCATAAATGTGAATAAGCAACATACAATTATGGATCATCTAGTTTATGTAGTTGATAGAATTCAAATGGATTATATAGTTTCTAAACAAATGAAAAGTCATTACTATGGTATGAAAGAAGAATGGAGCATAAAGTATTACATAAATTCTCACATGAACTTGTACAAAGACAAGTCGAGCTTTCTACATATATTACATACTTAGAAACAATTTTGAAGACCATCAATTCTTGATACTTGAAATTGTGTGATATAGATTTCTTTATAGAAGATACTACATGTCATTAGCGCTATTGCATGATGATATAAGAGAAAATGTTATTACATTGGGAAAGAACACAAGTTCAAGCTCACCCTCTTACAGTGAACTAGCATTCAATCAAAATAGATTAGCTAAGCTCATGGCTAGAGATATAGAGATCAGGCACAAGTTGACACTAGTTCAACTTTAGTTACTACCCCATATAGAGATGATTCAAAAGGTAATATCTATGCTAGAGACATTTTGAAGAAAGAGACACATTTTTTCAATATTACAAGATCCATTGATTTAGCTACCAAGCTAGAAGTTCAATTTAAAATTTTAGAACAAGTATAGGAGAGATGGAATAAAGGCTATGCCAATATTGTAGAAAGTCATCAACAATTCTTTGATAAGTATTAGCTAAACCCAACAACACAAAGTTCCATCACTAACAAAATAAGGGGTATTGAAGATGGTAAAGGGGGTGCATGAAATAAATGATGGGAAATCAAGATGATATATGACAATATGAAAGAATACAACTAGAAAAGTCAATATGCAGATCAAAGATTGGATATTAGATGTTTACAAGATCACATTATGGTCTCACAAGGAGTCTACATTTTTTAATGAAATGATTTCATGACAAAGTGTTTTTTCAACTAATGCCAAAGGGGGATATTGTTTATCTCTAACCCTATGTTTCCAATTAGTCTCCAAATACTTATGTATTTACTAGGAAATATTACAAGGTCATCACTACAACCAAGTTATCTAGTAAAGACCAAGCATACAATAATTATACTGAGAACAATGGTGATTGTCATGTATTCACTAGTGACAAACTAGATGAATGAACCAAGAAAAATACTAGAGATCAAGCATATTGATAACTAATCAATAGCTAATAAACTAGTTATATGGAGGTTGGGTAATAGCATGAAGGTCTATGCATGAGCAAGTGTTAGAGAATTCAAGTGTCTAGTAGTTTAGTTTTGATATGAGAGTTTTAAATGCCACAAACTCATATGTATACCATTTTGGCTAACTTTTATACAATAATTAATATTTGAAGATCCATCTATGATTTTTATTACGCATCATTCCATATGGTAATGATCCCTAAGCAAGAAATTCAAACAATCAAAAAAGGGATGTAAACAAAAAAATATGGTGAAGTGTAAACTATTGATCAACATCTAGATCCTTCATAGAATGCCTATTGAAGGATGATTCTAACCCTAAAGAGAAAGAGGAATATTGTGACCATATGAAGAATAATGAAGAGATAAGGACAAGTATACTTATGTGCATGTGAAGGAGCAAAGGTGAAGTCTAAGAGCAGAGTAGATAGAGAGACATCAAAGCATTGAATGACTTAATAGAGTTATCAAATTAGGAGAAACATATTACTGATATAGAAAGGAGACCTAATATCATCTTGTAGAGCATATCGAGGGTTAGGTATTGAATTAGTTATTGCTAATTGAAACTAGGTAAATTTCTTAATAGAGTGGTCTTAATAAGCCCATGTAAATCACCTAATAGAAGCATTACTTCATTATAAGATTAAAATCCTTTAACAAGGTAAGAACTATTAGTCTCTTAATATTTTAATAGGGTAGACCCCTCATAGGGTAGATTGTATTTTATAATCGATCATTGTAAACCTAATAGGTTAACTTTATTGTTGCAACAATGAAGATTTGTGGGTTTCGCCTCCACCCCAATTTTACCTTCATCTTGAAGTGTTTATGGGTTACCAAATTGTTGGGTGATGTGATGCGCTCCCCTGCCCATAGGTGGTTAATTATGTGGTGTTCCATGTTCACTAACAGTCATGGCTTTTGGTGCAATGGAAAATGGGCCCAACAATTGGTATCAGAGCCTGGTTTTGGCTTGGTCATGGGTTCAAATCTCCTCGATGCCTTCCCAACCCACGTAAGCACCTAGTATGCATGTCGAGGGGGAGATTGTTGGGTGATGTGATGCACTCCCCTACCCACAGGTGGTTAATTATGTGGTGTTCCATGTTCACTAACAGTCATGGCTTTTGGTGCAACGACAAATGGGCCCAACACAAATCATTGTGTTATGTGTTGAATTTTTTATGGATGTGATGTATTTCATTTATGTTACAACATTTTAGTTTTAATGGTAGATCTATGAGACAAATTCGATGTGAATTTATATTATTAGTTTTGAAGATAAAATTTTAAGATCTTGGTTCACCCCACCCACTCCCCCCCACCCCCCACCTCTGCCCCTCTTAATATCTTGTTTCCCATATAATTATTCCAATAGAATTTTCAAAATACCATCCTTGCTTTTTTTCTACAAGTGCATTCTTATAATTTTGGGTATCGATGCAAGTATAATCCTTCTACACTAAACCTAGTGAATCTAATTGCATCTTCATCTTCACCTTTATGTCTTTGATGAATAGGTTGGGATGTCACACTCATATCTAGTATAAATCATATTCATATATCCATAGTTATGTTAGTAATGACTGTATGATCTTCTAATCTCCCTAAAAATGCTCAATGATAAAAACTAGAATGTACTTATTTAACACTTCCAATTGCACTTTGCATACTAGATAACATTCTAGATGGCTTCATTTTAGCTTAGTTTATATTTGAGTGTCATTCTTCTTTATCTTTCATCGATGTGTGGGTCAAATGTATTCATCCTCTTGATTCTTCTCAATTTTATCCTTATCATATCTCATATCTTTCACTCATCATATTCTTTCTTTTCCTATCATCAAAAGGTTTAACCTTATCATCACATCTATCTATCCTTTGGGTCCTTATATAACTTTTTGACCTAATTTTTGAACTCTTTAAGTTGCACAAAAATTTCACTCTTACCTAATTTTTATGTCCTATATCTATTTTTGGGATTAGAATGAAAATGATGGCTCATATTTCTAATCAAAATAGTATTTAAAAAAAAATATTTCTTCTTTGCATTTGACTAACCTTTTCAGCCTTAATATTTGAATTTTTCTAAGGAAATTATCATTCCTTCACTTCCTCATCATATCTACTCTCTTCAACTTATTTTTCTCATTTCATTTCACTTCATTTGATATTTTATTTCTATTTTGATGTAACTCTTATGCTATATCTTTATGGTCAAACTTACTCAAACTGAGGCATCTCTTCATTTCTTATTGGTCAACCTTTAGTCTTAATCTCTTATTTATCATCATGACCTTTTCTCTATCTCTTAAGCTATCTCGTTTATGCATCTCCTCTAAATCATGTTGATTTTGATACTAAGGAGTAATCACTACTCTACCACTTCTTTTCTACTATAGTTATCTATTCTTTCAAGAATATATGGTAAACTATTTGTGTTTGCTCTTGATATTTCTATCTCTCTCTAGAGCTTATGTCTAATATTTCCATTTTTTCTCAGTCTATCTCTCTCGTCATATTCATTCTTTTATCTAACTAATTGTTCAATTAGGATTATCTATTTCTTTATGTTTTATTATTAGGAGACCAATCTCTCCATTAGTTGATATCTTGCTATCTTTATTCTTTGACCTAATGTATTCATAGATCGATCACACATTAATCAAAGAGGGGAAAATGCAATCACCCAAATATTGTCATCTAGAATATGAACTCCCTTTCTACTATTTTTTCTTAATATATTGGTTGCTAATTTTTTGGATCAAATCATCACTTTGGTTTTTATTAGGTTATAACCTCTGATTTGGCCACATTATCCTAATTCTTTTATTTAATTGAAATAACTTGATCTATTTTAATTTAATAAAATCCTTAAATCTCACTTATCCTAAATGTGCATGTGAAAAAAAATTATCCCTAATTTAAGAATAAAATAAAAGATATTTTTGTCTCACATGAAGTGCACACTTTCCAAGGTGGGTGGAATATGTATTTTCTTCCATACATATTTTTCCTCTTAAAAATCATCATTGATCTTTCTTAGGTGAGATTTTTGTGCACATGGATCACTCAAGATGCATTATCCTCCCTTGATTATGATTCTATTGTCTCTTAATCTCTATCATCCATTTATCTTTAAAAGGAGGAACTCTCCGAATTCTCTCAATCTTACTTTCTCATATTATTGTTGGTTGCAAGTTTTCTTGGTGACTTTGGAGCTTTGATGAACTTGGATCATTCTTGCATTTGCATTCTCTTACTTGCATGTAGATTATCTTTCTTTATTCTCTAACTTAGATCACATAGTTTAATTAGGAGGATTTGTAACTTTCTTTTTTAGCTTGAATCTTATTTAGTTTACCTTGCACTTGCATTTCCTTGCATATTGATTCTTGGGTACTAGCATTATTGCACTTTTCTTTTAATATCTTGTTCTATGGTAAACTTTACAAGGGTTTCATAGCTTAGTTAATTTGATAACCACCATCCCACAACTCTGATACTTCATAGATAGAGATATCTAAGTCATCATTCAAGGTTATCTATTGAATCCCTTGGATAGAATGCCTTAGAGAAGTGTACTATTTTTTGGTATACATTGAGAAGTATGTGATCAGCTAAAACCAAGTTTTCCATGTGGGTTTTATGGTTAGCTAAAATTATTTGAATAAATAGTTTGTGATGATATTTAAAACACTTAAAAATGAATTTGGTTAGGGGTAAGCTAATAAAATTTGAAAGTGATTATGATGAGAAGTGTGAGAGGTAGATTGTGATAAGAAATCATAAATGAGTACCTAATACGGCAATATTGTAAAGTCCTCCCCATATGTACTTAGTAAATAAAAAAATATCTATTAAATCTATTATAGGAGATTGAAATAGATATGAAGTAATGTTTAATGTTGTAAATTTCCTAATGAAAATTGAGATCAGTTTATATGTATCCATGTTTTAATATACTTAGTGATTTGACAACTACTACATCATCTCAACTATTTAAACATTAATTTTCACTAACAATGATATGAGGTGTTTCATCTAATGATGATGATGTTAATTATGGTATCTCAATGATTAGGTTATATGTATTTAGATAGTTTAGTATTCCTTATTGGTGATGTTTATGATGTTTAGGTATGTGCATGCCTAACAATGAAGATGCAAGTATTTTAATTTGAACTAATGAATAAGTTATTTTATATTGATTATGTAATTAATGATGATAATATATGAGAAAAAATGAGATAAAAAATTATTTATATGAAAGATTGATGTTTAGATTTATGTGATTATCCAAATGATTTTTAAATATATGGGTGTGAATTTTCTTGAGCTACTAATGTGTGAAATGTAGTGTGCGGGATTATTAGCTAGGAAATCTAATAGAGAATCATAAATAGACCCTATGTATAGTTTGTGAAAACTAGGGTTGAGTCTAATGAAAGTTGTAGACCTTGTTGTTTCATATTTCATCTATATCATAAATTGAATATGTGTATCATTTTGTAATCATTAAGTGTTAATATTTTGTAATAATGATCTTATAGTGTCACTCTACACTCATGAT
>CM053792.1:676874558-676929558 GCA_028749045.1 Cupressus sempervirens | reverse complement strand
TATCCTAATAAAGGTTCTATGCCTACCTAGTTGTAAACCTACAACATAAGGAAGAAATTATAAGTCATTTATGACTAGGAGACATGAAATATGGAATTATTGAAAAGAAAAGTAGCATTTAGTGCATTCTTAGATACTAATTAGAACTTCTGTAAACAATGGAATAAAACAGATAGTGATGTATATATGTATAAAGGATCATACAAATTTGGTGAGAGTGATAACACAACTTTGACTATTATATTGTGGTGAATTTCACCTAAGAAAGATTATGGGTAGATGCCCTAATATGTAATTAAAGTGAAGTAAGGATAAGAGATTTGGTATTGTAATTGCTACTCAAAATAGAATACTACTAACACTAGCATCCCCACATTCTTTGAAAAGAAACCAATGTAACAACAAGAGGACTGAAGGGGACTTATATTAGTATCCTTGCATTAGCACTTTTGAGTGAGTAATGATTAGGACAAAAACCCCTTAGTATGGTAAACCCCAATCAAGGAAATCTCAATAAAGTGAGCTATGTAGTTAGTATGATCAATCATAGTTTGAGTGACATGGTCATTAGACCACCATCTAATTTCAATTCAAGATCCCTACAATGTATTTGGAAGACCTAAGATTTCTCCTTTTCTTCAAAGACACTGGTACAACTACATTATGTTAGTAATGTAAATTTTGTAAGTAATTGGATTTATTTCCTTATTTGTCTAATTTTAGATTTTGATATTTTAGTGTTCTTTCCTTTTTTGCCAGCAATGTGATGTGGGGTTGTTTAGCCAAATTTATTATTGATGATTCTATTTTTCCTCTAGGTCATGTCTTTATTTCTTCATTAAAAATTTTACTATTGGGTCCACTCTTTATTTCTTTTACTTTAGAATTTTGCATTGGATGTTTCATCCTTGATGTTGAATTTAAATTTTGAGGCACTTTCTTTGAAATTTTTTTGGCAAAGTGACATATGATGGGCCTACCAAAAGGATTCCTGACAATCAAGTGGAGGTATAGAATTATGGTATGGGGTTATTAGAGAGAGTATTTGTGCCCCACCCTCTCCCAACACTTTGATAATAGGACTAGTGTTATCTGTGGACTATTATGAGTAACGGATTGCACCCAACATAAATATGGTTAAGGTTATGAGTTAACTTAATGGACATCTAGATGAAAAGGGGTGTACGTGTAGTGATGGAATTGTTTAGTGGTCTATTAAAGAATCAGTATGCCATGGAAACTCTAAAGGAAACATGATTAACGTTGAATAAAGAGCCAAGTTACTTAATATGAAATCCCATTTGGCCGAGTCTCGTACAATTGTTACACCAATAAGTGGGCATGTGGAATTCATAATGTCTTATGATATTATTATTATTGGAGACACTATAAGTATTTTATATGAGATTAGAATGTTGTTTATATATGACCAATATGTTTTAAGAAGTGTTTGACTCTAGAAAATGTAACCATGTCAAAGTTATGGATTGAACTTCACTTTTACTAATGGTAATCAGGCAAATAGGATTTCATCCCGGAGTATGTATGTGAATTGTTAAGCATTCTATTTATAGGAGTCTATCTTGTGTTGAGCTATCATTTTAAACGATGCTAAATGATAGGAATTCTTGCAAATTCATCACTTGAAAAGCTGATTTTGTGAATCAACTCCAAGGTTTTGGGCGATCTTGCGACCTACTAGAATCTACTTAATTGAAGATAAATGTGAATGTTCATGAGGAGGCCTTTTCTAGTTCATTTTTATTTTGGATGAAATGAAGAATCTGCACTCTACTTGAAAAATAACAAACAAAAAGAACTATGTTTTTGTATTTTTATGTTTTTGAATGCAATCAAACAATGTAGCTATTATGAAATCCTATTATAACAATGGGGTCAATAAAGAAAATAATAAGAAATTTAAACCAAATGACATGAAATTCAAAGAAAATAACATGAAATTGAAATCTTAATGAACATAAGCTACAGAAAAAAACACGTCTTAGAGTTAAACTTCTAAAGAGATTAGTAGGAAACCAATGAAAGTAGGAGCATGGCTTCCTCAATTCCACTAATGCAATTGTTAGTACGAAACTTTAATGATAATATGATATTTCACTCTTCATCAAATTGCAAGACCATGGAAAGTGCGCTCATGTGAGACAAAGAGTTATGCTAGCACAATTTGATGATTTCTTGTCAAGCTAGATATTTTAGCGAAACTCGTCAAACTATAGCAAACAATAGAACTAAAAGATCACACAACTAGAAATAAAGCAATAAACCTTTGGCTCAGTCACAATTCCATGAACAAAATTCACAAAAATATGACACATTTAGACAAGAATTACTACACTCCAGGTGTGAGCACCGAAAGCATAATTTTATTACAAAATAATGATAGCCTCAATTAAATGTTACAATGGAGTATTTATAAGAAATAGTTCCCTCAAATTGTGTTGAGAGTGAGAGGTATCTTTATGCAATAAATGCTTTTAAAAATAAAATAAACTAATTATATACAAACTAACAAATCTAATTGGTGCTAAATAGGACTCCATCCATATTTTATTCATCAATTGGATGCATGAGCCTTTATATGTTAAAAAAAAAAAGAAATTCTAAGAGGAAAAAGGCCTTCAATCAAAGTGGGAGTATTGAGAAGTGCAAAAAATGGAAGTTGATCCTTCATTGATTGTCTATAAGACTTAGACTATCGTCAAAATGTGTTTCTAATGCATGGAAAGCTCTATTTTTGGAACTGGCAGTTAATTGTCATCAAAGCTTCTAAAAATATGCACTTGTAGACCTATGGAGTTGTGGAACTATAGACCTATGTACCTATAGAGTTGTGCACCTCAAAATGTTCCAAAATCTAAAAATTTTACAGAGTGTCAAAATTAGAATTCTACCTTCTAGATTTTGTTCCCCTTCATCACAAAGCTATGTTTGGATGTTTCCCATTGAATCTCTCTATAATCTCAATAATTTTGGTCACGTCCAATAAATTTAAAGCCTTTTATTTGTCCTTGACCTTATGTCTATAATTTTCTACCTCAATTTGGGTATTAGAAAAATCCTTGAGTTTGGTATCTAATTCTAACAAAGCTTATTCAGTCCTAAAGGCTTTCTAGATATCTTCGTCATCAGTAGCTTTCACAAAAATATTCTTAAAATTCTCTACCACTGTCTCTATAGGCAACAACTTCTCTTGTTCCTCATCTTCAAAAATATCCAAGCAAGAATCACTATAAAGTTTTTCTGCTTCCAAAATTTTCTCTGAGGCTTGGTCCTTAAGCCTATGGATCTCCACATATAATGTTTCCATAACTTTATTACTATCTACAATTTTCTCAATCCAATCATAAATCATATTGAATTCTTCCCCTGTATATACACCTATCAAAATTGTGTACCTTTGCCCCTTTATGGCTTACAAAATTTATAAGTCCTTACTCTAGGCCCTTACTTCATCCATAATACTTAAGTCCTACTTCAAAATTGCTACCATTTTATTCACGTTCTCCTATGTAGCATGCAGTAACTTTAGGTTTCCCTAGATAATCAAAATGCCCTTCTCTTCAAAAATTTCCCATCATTATTGATAGGTCTTCAAAAATGGATCTAACTATACACTCCCCCTTCCCTAAGAATGATGTTCAATGTCCTTCAGCTAAATATCCTTTTAGGATCTAATTCCGCCTTTGAAGTGCTTGGATTTGAAACTCTTCTTGCTCCTTGCTTTTGAATATTTACTTGATTCCCCTAGTCACCATCAATCAAGTTGTATCTCATATAGGTCTCCCAAGCATGACCTCTTTGATTTGATAGTCTTGGGGGCCGAGCCTTTTTGCATCTGTATCTTCTGGATGGACAACCACTTGAGCAAGCAATTCCTAGTTCAATGTATTGGTAATGAAGGCTAACAATCTTGCCTCATGCATAAGAGACTTAGGCTTCTTTAAAATATCTATAATCTCAAAAACTTCTTCCTCAGTAGCTCTAAATTAAAGTTAGGTACTCCTCATTACTTCTTGCTAGAGCCATCTTGGGATGTGCTTAGTGGAGGACTTGCCTCCCGAGGACAAAGGAGTATGTTATGCTTCCTCCTTTCTCTTATCACTCCTCCTCATAGTTGTTTCCTCTATGAGGGCTCTTCTTCTACACTCTTAGTCTTAGTGGACCCTACAACATGCACCTCAGTGTCATGGGAAGGTGGTTGATAATATTCCACCATTTGTCCCTCCTTTGACACTTCATTGGTTGCCATTTATTTTGGTTCCTCCCCTTGTGATGGTTCCTTCTGAACCTGTTCCTCTTTTTGAACTCTAAGGTAGAGGAGTAACTGAGACCTTATCTACCACCATGACTTTTGGTGGAGATCAGGTAGTAAGATTAGGACCCTATGAATCTGGAGGCATCTGCATCTAGTCTTCTTGTTGATGTTCACCTATAGGGGTATCCCTAATCTTATCCCCAACTAGTTCTATACTGATAAGCATAAAATCAAAATCTAACATTTTGAAAACATCATCACCATCATCTCTTTGCTCATCTACCCATTGTTATACTTCATCTTCTGAAGAAGAGACTTCCAAGGGTCCAGCTGGGGTGGATGGCAATATGCTTGTGGTACTTCTCCTTTCTTGTTTGGTTTCTTTGGCTAGCTGGGTTCTTCTCTATAGGGGTAATTATTCTTGTTCATATATGTCCTCTTCCTACTCCTCTTCTCCTTCCTAGTCACTGTTTGACTTTTCTTCATTTCAATCTTTTTCCTCTTTTGTTTTCTGGAGGCACAAGGGGGTGTTGGTTCTTCTTGCAAAGGAGGAATGGTAATTTTCTCTCTCTCTCTCTCTCTCTCTCTCTCTCTCTCTCTCTCTCTCTCTCTCTCTCTCTCTCTCTCTCTCTCTCTCTCTCTCCTAATTGGCTAGGCACAAAGGGAGGCAATTAAAGGTCATCTTGGACTTGAGTAGCTCTAGCATCTTTAGACCCTTGCACACTCTCTTCTTGTTGCTAGGAAGGTGCTTGTGCTTCACCCTATTTTATTTGAATCCATTAAAGGGAGGTCCTCTTACTATTGTTCTTTCCCTTCCTCTCTAAAGGATGATATTATCCAGCTGGATGGTCAAGTTGGTATACTATCTCTGGCCTAATGGGAGATTGGGCCGCAAAGGTAAGAATTATAACTTTCTTCCCTCTACCTTTCTTTGGGTGGGCTTGTGCATGAAAGATTATGGTGTCAAGAATTGGATCAACTTGAAAAGGCTTCTTGATCCAATCCTTTGTCATTTTGATAACATGCCTTGCCCAATGATTAATATCATCACCCTCCTCCCTATCAACCTTGGCATTCATGATGGGTCTTTCTCTTATTTTTTTCGAGTTGAACAGAGGGTCCAATAGCTCCCTAGAGTCCTATTGCCTTATTTCCTCTGAGATGTTCACCTAAAGAGCCTTCTCTGCTAGATGCAAAGTCATCCTACAATAGTACCTTATATAAACATTGTAGTCATTTTTTACATTCATCTAATGATCTTCAATAGCATCTTCATGGTAGAACTCCTTACCAGCCAAACTCTCCACTCTCCCAATATTGTCAAAATAGAGCCTAGGGGAATTGTACTCTTCGAGGGGGTAATTCTCCCATTCCCACTCAAAATATGGAATATCTTACTTCCACTTGACTTGGTATGGTCATATGACTAGGGGCCATGTCCAACAAGGTCTCCTTTGTCTCTTTACCCTCTCATATGCAGATTCAATCTACCGTGTAATCTCCAAAAAAACTAGTTTGTCACTTAGATATCTCAGGATCTTTTTTGGGTTAAAAATGGTACCAGCTACCCACAGATATGTGAAAGTCTTAAATTGAATGAAGCAGACCTTGAGAGTTATTATCTATGTTATTTCCTTATCAGATAGCCTCTTTGCATAATCACCTTCTATGAATTAGATGGTCATGAAAATGAATGCATAATTCATGATTCTATACTCTTTTCTCTATTCTAAGAGCTTCTTCCTCACTAGTTGAGGGTAGACAATATAGGGCCAGGTAGTAGGATCCTGCATACTACCTCTTTTGTACAAACTGGGGTAGTTTTTCACCCTTTCTACAAGAATATAAACCATGTAAGAAGTCATATAGAACTTCTTCTTATCCTTAACTACCCCCAATTGTTCACACAAGTTCTCACTTAGTGTGGATGCCTAGTCTAGTGGCATCCTCACTATCTTGATTGTCTTAATGAAATTGACCATAAAACCACTAAGGTGGCCAGTTAATGTTAGACCCGTGACTTTGCTCAAAAGGATGATGGAATGGCCAATATCTTCCTTCATGTATCCCCTAGTCATGTCCACCTTTCCTATGACCCTATCCAAAGGAGTCTTCTCAATGAGGTAGGAGGATTGGATGATTTTTGATGCTTCTTTAGGGTTTTCTCTATACCACTTCTCTGTTGCTTCATACGAGAGTCTGATGAATTGATCTAACCTTGGGAGGTGGAGGACACTCTCAATGTTGTTGGGTCAGAGGTCAAGGACCACTTTTCTAGTGACGCTCTTAACCACTCTCTCCTTTGGGATAAAGTGTTGTGCCAGTGTCATAATCAATTCTATCAATTGCATTAATACAGGATGCAAAGTTGTGGTCACCAACCTAGAATGTATCAAGGTAGATATCATTGTTAATCTCTTAGTGGGTTTGTTGCAGATTCTAAGGAATTTTCCCAAATCTATGTGTCCCAAGTCAGTGTCTTTGATTTTTGCATGAACTTCTTGAAATCTTGACTTTAACAACATGCCTTGGAATTTGAACACAACAGGGTTAGGTGCCATTTTCTCTCTGGATGTGGATGACATTTAACTTGCACAATATAAGAAAAGGTTTTTATTAGCTCAAATAATGGAAACCTAAAAAAAATGAAAAAATGTTTAATTACTCTTTAATTAATTAATGACAAAAAATGAAAAGAAGGTGTGACATTATTTGTTTATTATTATATTTTTTTAATATTATTATTATTATTATTTTTACTTCTTTTTTTTTGTGTGTGTGTAGCACATTAGTGCGCATGGCACAGTGTTGCAATAGCATGAGTTGTCCGTAGGGTGAAGTGGAGGCACAACAAAGTAAAAGGGCACATGGAGGAGGAGCACACATGGAAGGTGAAGTTCATGCAATACATGGTGGCACACATACTAGCTTGTGGCATGGCAACACATAGCACTCATACTGCGATGGAGGTTTGGTATGGTGAGTGACAGAGGGTTGGCACTTTGCGTGATGTGGTGGTAGTGAAAGGGCACAATAGAGTGTGGACATGATGCAGGTCATATATTGTGCACAACATAGTGGTAAAGTGTTTGTGCAAGGTTAAAGAGCATTGTGCATGCATGTATATGGTGGTGGTGGTGTTTGGCATCGAGCACTATAGTGGTAGTGTGCATGGATACATGGTTGGTGCAAAGTTTTTTTGGAGATGAATAGCTAGGGTTTTGCGAAGGGTGTGGTGAGGGCTACACATAGAGATTGGTGCACATCAAAGATGAACATACAATGGTTTTCATAGCATACAATGCATGCTTTTTCTTATACCCATGATTTTCATACCTATTGGTACACGTGGTGGAGGTTCAAAGAAAAGCTCTGATGGTGGCGTGACCATGGAGACTGCCAAGAAAAGACTTTGCAAATGAAAAATGAAAATAAAATGCTTGGAGGGAGGAGGGTTGGTGCATATATTTAGCCTCGAGGTGTGTGGTGTGCCCCTACACAAATGCACAAGTGTGCACTGCACACCACTATGGGTGGTGAGTCCCCACACAACATGTGAGGTGCATGGGTGTGCAAAAATTAATTGTATATATATATATATATATATATATATATATATATATATATATATATATATATATATAATATATTTTTTTTATTTTTTAATTTTTTTTAATAAAACATTTTTAACTTTATAATTTTATATAGTTTTTCAAATTTTGACTTTTTATGACCTTTTCATTTTCTCAAATTTTTGGTTTTTTCTATTTTTTAATTATTTTACTTTTCAACTCTTTGAATTTTTTTTGTATCCCAAATTGTGAGTTGGGGGATCCAAAAAAGAGTATGGGGTCCCCATTCCAAGTAGGGAATGGAGTGTGCATTATGGGACCACAACAAATAGCCATGAAAAAGGAAGAAATGAATAACACATTTCTTCATCAGCAAACATTGTTTCAATGTGTGTCAAACACCAACCAAACTTTGAACATCTCAAGAATATTTCAGATGACTTTGCAATCAAAATTCTAGAATTCAAACCTTTCAAATTTAGTGTGTAATTCATGTATTCATTCCCTTTGAAATCTTAGGATGCAATCTATCAAATTTTTTAGACAACTCATAAACAATCTTCCATTCCTCCTGGCCAATCCATTTAGAATCTTCACGAAGATTGTTTATCAATCATTGCTTGACTAGATGAGAAAATAAGTTTGAGGGCTCTTAGTGGGATGTCACCTTCTTTTATTCCTTTTGGAAGATTTTGAATAATCATTTCATGTAGTTCAAAATGAAGCTTTTTGATGAATCAATGTTTTGGATACAAGATACTTTATTTTGAAAACATATCTTTTATCATATCAGATCTTTTAGAATCCTTTAGTCTTAACACCATTCTTTTCTTTTACTTTCTTTTTAATATTCTATATCCTGACTACTCTTAGATTTTGTAGCTAGGAAATCAATGTCATTTCTTGGATTTGATCTTTTGTGAACATCCCTTGCATTCCTCTTTTAGAACTTTAGAAACTCTCACACCAAACAATGATCTTAGCAACCCTTGAAGAAGGCCCCTCCTAGTTGAACTAATTAGAGCTTGAATCATCCCTTGCTGCCTTCAACCTGAATTTGAAAACACCTAATATGGATGATTATAAATTTTTTTAAGTCTTGAGAGCTCGTCGGTTTAGAACCCTAAACTTAGAACTGAAAACCTTCCTATTTCTGCAATCAACATCCATTGTTTAGTTTGTATAAAACACGCAGTCATCCAGATATTTTGACAAAGAAATACTGCTCCCTAAAATCAGAACCAAAGAGTGGTTAATGAAATATCTCAAGATAAAATCTCAAGTGTGCCTTACCCCCTAGGACTAAAACAACTTTGAAAACAAAATATACAACTAGAAGCAAACACACAACTGAAAGAAAACACTCTTGCAGAAAATAAACACACTTGTGGAAATAAAATTTAACTAATTGTAAAAATAAAATCTAACTAATTTTTTTTTTCTTCTAGGCTTCAAAACAATATTTTAGAAATTTCCCATATACATGCAAGGGAAGAAATCCCCCCTATAAGGAACTAAGCCTAAAAGTGTTTTCTCCAAGGATTTCTACAATATGATAAGGACTCATCCACAAGCATTGAAACTTGGTATGATTTTCTAACTTTTCTTTCACCTTATCCCACAACTTAGAATAATGTTAGAAATCCTAAATGATTTTATTATGGCTCTCTTGTCAGACCATCTTTTCACAACAACTTGATGTTTAGCCATGTGCTCTAATGTAGTTGTCCTTTTTTCATCCATCTCTAAAAGATTCATCAATCTGATTTGTACTTTGTTAGCATTTTTGGCATATCCACTCATGAACTTCATATTAAAAATGTTGAGGTTAAATGGGAACACTAGTTCTTGTACGTAAACAAGCAAGTATGGAGAAGTCCCCAAAGAATTCTTGACTCTAACTCAATTTTTCCACAGGGCATATTTTATTTGTGTATGCCAATCTCTACAATTTTTCTTCAACAATCATCTTTTTACTATGATAAAGTTCTTATTCATAGATTCTACTACCTCATTTCCTTACGGGTAATAATTTAAAAAGAACTTGATAATGACTTGATTTTCAAATGCCCATTGGGTCAGGAATGTTGATGTGAAAGTAGACCTAGTATCACACACAATGGTGAAAGGCATTTCGAACTTGGTAACAATGTGTTCTTCTAAGAATTTTTTTACCACCTTAGTAGTATAGTTTTTGAATGTTTTTCCCTTTGTCCATCATGTGCAGTAATTTGTAGCTGTGAGAATAAATGCATGCCCAGTTGACAATGGTGGATTAACTTGACCAATACAATCTAGCCCCCAATTTGTGAAGGGGCACACCTCATACACTAACTGTAATGGCATCGCCAAGTTTCTTTCTCTATTGGCACCAGTTTAATAGAAATGGCCAAAAATAACTTGATCTTAAAATCATGTGAGCCATTGCTTCTATTGAACCATGTCCTATACCATACTTGTCATGAAAATTTTCTAAGACTTCCTTAGCTTCCTCATGGCCTAATCACTTTAGTTAAATCCCTCCATAATTCCTCTTATATAACTTGTTATCACATAGTATGTAGGTCTCACATTTGATTTTGAGTCCCCTACATTGTGAACTATTCATCCAACTAGGGCATTGATCCTATAGTAGATAATAAACAATATCTTGATACAAAATTTCTATCACCACACCTTGACCAATATGAACTTGAGATACATTCATTTTGTTCTAATCATCTTTGTTTGTTTCATTGTCAAACTTGAATTCCTTTTCATTTCTATCTTGGTTATCAGCTATCATTCTTGACAACCCTTGACCTCTGACTAATCTCATAGGTTGAATTTCTAGATCAAATTCTTGAAGTATGGTCATCTATTTACCTCTCCTTTCACCAAGTTCATTTTACATCAAAAGCATCTTTACTGGTAGATTAGGTAAAATTGCATACACCTTATTTCTTAGTATGTAATGATGGAACTTCTTCATAGCCTTGATTAATGCAAAAGACTACTTATCAAGGTCTGAGTAATTCAACTCAGCATTCTTTAGAGGGCAACTCATAAAAGCAATTGTTCTTTCATCTTCCTTTTCCTTTTGTTGCATCAGGATCCCAACACAAGAGTGTTCTGAAGCAAAGGAATATATCTATAAAGGTAACTCATAATCAAGACTTACTAAGACCAAAGCCATAGAAATGGCCACATTGATATCTTTGAACGATTTCTTAATCTTGGGAACCCATTTTGTCTTGGCCCTTTTTTTGAGTAAATTTTTAAGGGGATAAACTATTTTTGCAAATCCACTTATGAATTTCTGCACAAAATTTATCTTCCCAAAGAAGGACTTGAGTTCTTTTCAACTATGTGGAGGTGACAAATTTAGAATAGCTTCAATTCTATCAAGATCAATGGGGATCCTAGTTTCAAAAATGATATGACCTAGGAGCTTTCCTTTAGTGACCCCAAATGAACATTTCTTGGGATTGAGGGATATGTCGTACCTACAACATCTATTGAATACCCACCTTAAATCAGCAATGTGAGTGTTTTGATTTTTTGAAAAGATAGTTAAATCATCCATGTAGATTACTATACACTTATTTACCAATCCCTTAAAAGCTTCATCCATGGCTCATTGAAATGTAGCCCTTGTATTAATCAGTCCGAAATGCATTCTTGTGTAAGCAAAAGTACCCCATTTAGTTGTGAAAGTTGTCTTTAGTCAATCTCCTTCATCAAACATCACTTGATTATATCCTAAATATCCATCTAGGAAAGACATCATTTTTTAACCATTTACAATTTGTAGAACCTTGTCAAGTGAGGGTAAAGGATAATTGCCTTCTTGAGATGCCATGTTCAAGTTACAAAAATCAACACAAAGGAAAATCTCTCTAGTCTTCTTTTGCACGGGAACCAAATTAGCCACCCATGTAGAATGGTGGATGGGGAATATGATCTTCACATCTAGTAATTTCTTAACTTCTTTCATTATTAGTGGTTCATGATAGGATTAATAGGCTTTTGTTAATACCAAAAAGGCTTGGCATTTGGTTTCAATGGAATGTCATGGGTTATAATCTCAGGATCATATATCTTTAATTCTATGTAGCTCCAAGAAATAACATCTTTATACTCAGTAAGTAATTTGAGCATTTCTTCCCTTTCTTGTGTATTGCATGCTTTCCCTATTCAGACCATCCTCAGATCTTCAATTCCTAAGTTGTATTCATCACACTCCTCGATCCACTTTTCTTGAACTATTCTTCTATTAAGTATTGAATCATCATGATAAAAAATGCATTCTAACTCAACCATCCCCTTGGGAATAGTATTAGTCTTTAAATTTAGGATTCCATTTTCATCTTCAAGTTCAGCATCCTTAGGCTTGTCATCTAGATTGTCATCAATTCCTTTCCCTTGAAAGTGACCGTTGGACATGATAAATTCAAGTATGTGTTCATCATCTTGAAAGACTTGAAATATTGTCCAAAATAGATGAGGCAATAACCAACTCTACTAAAAATATTTTCAACTTCGTTCTTTTGACTAGTTGTAATGAACTTGCTAAATTAGCGAGAGCCTCTACAACCATGTTCTTCCTTCTTGGAATGGACCTTATGTTTAAAGCTTTAAAGTTGTCTAGTAAATCTCATTCTCTTCTTGTAAGAAAGTAACCTTTTTTCATTGTAAGAGTATAATGATTTTACTTTCCAAATAACCAACTAAGAATCTCCTTCAATTATGAGAGTTGTGACTCCTTTCTCGAGTGTAAAGAGAAGTCCTCAAATCAACGCCTTATATTCTATAGCATTGTTAGTCCATCTAACCTATAATCGATATGATGCATAAAAGGATGTACCTTTTGGGTTAACCAATTCTATACCTATGCCGGCCCCTAATATGCATCTAGAACCATCAAAGTGAAGTGTCCAAATTGGATCTTCCTTGGGATTTTTGACCTTGTGTTTGTTTGTTCTTAACTTTTCTTTTACTTGAGAGTTAAAAGATTATTTCTTGGGAACCCATTACAACTACTTGTAGGGTGGACTAGATGATTCCCCATTGTAACATGTTGATAGAGGAAACACATGTTTTGCTTTTTTGTCTTGAATTTCCTCTATCAATTCCTTAATTTCATCTATTTTGGGTTTAGGATGAACAACGACTGAGGTCCAGCCTTTGCCTTTCATGTACTATCTTCTTGTTTGAACCTTGATCATCCCTAAGGGAGGAGAAGACAAACCTCCACCATTTGAAGAGGTATCACTATATGATAAATTTAGATAATTTATTTCTTATTCAATATTCTTTCTTGACTTAGTTGAGTTTATATCACCTTGATCTCCCACAAGCCCCTTTTTTGGAATTTGATTATCCGTGTCTTACATCATATGTGTTAACACCTTTGCAACTACTTCTTGGCATGATAAGCATTGAAATTCAAAGTGGCTAACTTTGTGTACTCAGAAAAATACTAGGAGAAGTAAGATATTTGTATCATCTACTTCTCCCAAGCACTGCAAATTAATCACCATGTTATCTATGAATTGAGTCACAATCTCATCCTTTGGGATTGATATATTGATATCTTTATCCTAATTTCTTGATGTTTTGGTGGTGATCATATCAAATACTATTACTTTGTATGAGCCCAAATCAGACTAGAGGAATGCCACCTCATTCAAGGAATTGTATTTTGTGACCATTTTTTTCAATTTGGGTTCAGCATCTATCTTGATTTGATTGTTTAATTCCTTCCATGGTAACCATAACTTAGTGAAATATATAGAAAACCATCCTCTTAGGCATTTCATCCATTCTCTACTTAGGACCAACCTATATGTCTGTAGAATGTCAACCACATGTATATCAGTGATGTCTTGAATTTC
Organism: Cupressus sempervirens; assembly: GCA_028749045.1. Taxonomy (NCBI): domain Eukaryota; kingdom Viridiplantae; phylum Streptophyta; class Pinopsida; order Cupressales; family Cupressaceae; genus Cupressus; species Cupressus sempervirens. The sequence goes on along the minus strand of CM053792.1, from coordinate 676,915,834 downwards.
AAGATTGACTGTCAACTATATCCAAATTCCTTTCAATATGCTGATGACTTTCACCTCTATTTTGTCCAAGTGTATCACTATCTCGTTGGAAGGTTGAAGGCTTACCCCTAACCTTTTCACTATTGATAGTGGCATGGCATTACATGAGACTCCCAAATAAATAAAGCCATTATAGAGATTCTTTCCATATATCATGATGGTAAGAAAACATGGGGGTACTTCAATGTTGTCTTTAAACATAGTTGGCATTGCTTCTATAGCATTGACTTGTTGAGATATTGCCTTTTGAGGAATAGTACTTGTATTCTTGGGTACCTTCATATGATCCAGAGCCTTCATGTGTGCTTCTTTCTATTGCGGACAATTTTGCAACATGTCAAACATGGACATGTTTTCTTTGGTTTGCTTCAAGTCTTTGACGACACTATACTTTTTAGTAGACAAAGTGAGATTTTTCAATATTGTTGGCACATTCACTTGATTTTGATTCTATTGTCCTCCATATGGTGGCCTAATTGGTGCCAGATTGTTATCACTCTCGGATCAGGAGGAGTTGGTTGTAAAGCTAGAGGAATTCCATCTATCAAAGGTTCCTTTCTATTTCTTAGATTATATGTGTTTCAATTGTCATTGCGAAAAGCAAACAACTCATCATGCTAAAGGTCAGGTTCTTGATTGAATGAAAAGGAGAACTGCTCACTAGCTAGTTGCTCTACCCACACATTCTATGTAGAATCATAGGATTCTAATATCATAGCATTAAATTGTATAGGAGGAGAATTTCCATTCACTTATGATCTTTGAGTCATCTCTTGATTCCCATTATAATACGAACCATCATTGTTGGATGCATTTTGACTATCGTCATACTAACTAATATCTACATACTAAACATTGTTATTGTTGTTGTTGATAGGAATGCTTCCATTATTTAGTTAGGTGTTCAACTATTGGTTCTATTTTTGGAAGCCATTATTATGATCAGGAGAGTTGAAATTGTTCCCCCATTCTTGTTTCCTGCATTGTTGTTGTTGTTTCCCCTGAGGATAATTTTTGATGTAAGGACTAGAATTGTTCCTTTGGAAGTTGTCATTCTATCCTTCTGAGTATAGGAGTTGATGAAATCCAACTCCATAGCTCACCAAGATCACATGCAAGAAAATAACCCGTCGAAGGGAAACCAAGGAAGGAAGAGGTGGAGCTTGGAAAAACCCTAAATGGACTTGAGAGAGAACATATTGAAAAATAAGAAAATTGCATTTACAATGAAAATGGGATGAGTTGATACAATGAGAGAGCCTAAACATAAATGCCTCATGAAGGCTTGTAGAACAAGCTAGAAAGTGATAGAAGATAAGGTTGACAACCAAGCACACTTCCACAAAAAGGTGGAATATGCTAGAAGGGAACAAACTCCCATGTTGTCAGCAACTCATCTCTACAACTATTAAATACTAAATGCATTAACCTAAGTAAGCTTAAGTAATAAAATAAATAACTAATAAATAAATAATTATTTACTCTAACACCCCCACTTAAGTGCAACTTAGGGGAATTCTTTAATCTAACAAAACTAAGAGAAAATGTAGAATGGGTCCTGGCAATGAGGCCATGTTAGGTACCCATGTACAATGCAAGAAAATACAACCTTTGTAAATGGGGAAAGAGAGAAAACCATGTGGGAAAAACCCTCCCCCAAAAAGAGGTTACCTATGAAGAACTGAAGAAGCCTTCGACTAGAGTAATGTCCCCTAAGATAGTAATAAGGAGTGATCATGAAGAGCATCATTGAAGCATGAAGAAGCTGCATAATCTACCATTAGGAAGAAACTATTGATCTAAAGATTCTCCATGGAAGAAGAAGGCATGAACCAAGAGTTTTTATATGGTAGATGATCCATCGAATTGAAATGCATAGGTAGCCAACCACTACAATCATCTAGTATATAGGATCAACCACCAAATGCATAGCTCACACTATCAAACCATTAGTTAGAACAATAGCATAACCCCCCCTTAATGTAGATAGGGTGAGATGATAAGAAACTAAGAAGGTGGTCCAAAATCCTCTATAGAAAGAACCAAGAACAATGAGAGAGGAAGAAGTACAAACACATATAAAGACACAATCACACTAACTCTGCATGGGGCTAATGTCATGAAAGAAGGAAGAGGGCACAAAAATGGCAACAACTATCCCCCCATGGTACTTTATAAAAATAGTGCAAGTACAACTGTCTCAAAATAACATTCATGAACCTAAAATGCAAGAGTGAAATTTTATCTTAGTGCGTATACATAAAAGTTCTCACAAATGATGTCTACAATGATCAAAAAAGGAAAAAATCTAATACAAAAGATAGTACAATCGAAAAAAAAAGATTTTGTTCCTTGAAAATGATCCTTAAACCTAGAACACGCAAGATATCCACCATAGAGTAAACATGCCAAAAACATGATAAAAAGTGCATGGGCTAGAATCTAAGGAAAAATACAACATTTCTTAAAAGGTAACAAAACTAGCTTTCCAAAAGTATAATAATTTCAAAAAATTGACATGGGATGCAAAATATATGTATGCCAAAGTCAAAAAAAAAAATTGAACTTCAACTTAAAAAAAAAGAAACAAAACTACATCAAAACTTGAAAATACCTATGCCAAAGTCTCCATCTTGGAACTAGCTTTTTGGTATTTCCTTTTGATCGGAAAAATACCTTTGTATGCTCAAGTTATGGCTAAAAAATTTCAAGTACGTCGAAAATGACCTTGGAGAGGTGCAAGAGGCTAATGATGTAGTGCTGATGTAAACAATCCTCTAGTTTATATTTGATGGCCCAAGGGTCATCGTAGTAAAAAAGAGCCACATGGCACACCATGTGGCAAAGGAGGTGACGTGATAGGGTCTAGATGGAAAAGTGCCACATGGCACCTATATGTGTGAATATGTGGCCTCTGTTAATACACACTTCAACATGGTCTGTATATGCAGATTCATCCTGGAATGAACATGAGATTGTTCACCCAAGATTTGCCTTGCAAAGTGACCTATTGCCTTCTATCTAAAGGGATTTTTCCTATTAATATCCTTAGAATCAAGGTGTAAGCAACCAGACCAACTAAGAACGAAGGATTTATAGAAATGCAACTAATCTAGATGAATGTGCAAAGCATTCTAAATGAGATATGCAATGTAATCTAAGAACAAAATAAAGCAAACTAGATTAACATATGCATAGTTAAGCTAAATGAAATTAAACTAAGGATGCAAGTGTATGCAAAATGTGAGAAAATCTGAGAAAATCTGAGTATGAATTTCAATAGAACTTTGATAGCAATTCAATTCATCCTTCTAAAATAAAGAAATGAGGGTCTCTTAAATAGACTTTCTTGGAATCCATCAACGGTTGAGATCGATTTCAATCAACGGTTAGGATTGAAGAAGAGGTTTGGTTAAGGTGGAAGATTCCCAAATTAAAGGGAGTTAACTAACTCAAATATGAGTGTAAGAGTCAGTCAGCTTAGATAGACTTTAGTGTAAAAACAAGTGATCTGGGTCACTTCTAATTTGATCAGCAGTGAACTGGGAATTTCTATTTTTGAACTAAAGAGAAGAATTAGAAAGAATATTTAATTTAATAAAATGAGATATGCTCTCATAAATACCTTTTCTATTTAATTAAATAATTTTATTTAATTAATTGGAGACACTTTTCTTATTTAATTAAATAACTTCATTTAATTAATTAGGAATGGCTTCCTATTTAATTAAATAACTTTTCTTAATTAATTAGAAATAACTTTTTTATTTAATTAAATAATTTTTTTTAATTAATTAAAATAGGCATATTTATTAAATTAAATAAATTTAATTCCATAGTACATTAGCCTTAGGAGATAATTTAATTTAATAAAGTATGAATACTTTAGATTAAATTAAATTGAAATCAAATAGGTTTAACGTGGCTAATATGAGTATGTACTATAGGGATTAAATAAAGAGTTTGATTAATGCAGATTAGGGTTTTAAGCATTTGACAATTAAGTCAAGTAGTGAAAATCAGAATAAGAATTTGCCTAGTGAAATAGGACTTTAGAATATATTTAGATAGACCAGAATTGGTATCATGGAAATGAGCCAATTTTGGGGTAGTACATTTTGCCCCTCTTTGAATGAATGTGTGAGAAGCACGTTCAATTCAAAAAAAATCAGAAAGCATGGTGTGAGGATCAAGAAATGAGATCGGTTCCAAAATTGATGATACAAAGACCAATTGATAAGCTTTTAAGGACTATCTCTAGAACATAGCTTAATCCCAAGGAATCCAAGTAGAATACCTAGATACCTAAAATTGATGAGCATTTAAAAGGTTTCTTCAGAATGAAGTTTTACCTTTAAGGATCTAATTAGAACACCTAGATATCTGAGATTCATAGCATTTAAAAGATCATCTCCAGAATGGGGCTTAACCTTTAAGGATCTAGATAGAATACCTAGATACCTGAGATTCATAGCATTTAAAAGATCATCTCCAGAATGGGGCTTAACCTTTAAGGATCTAGATAGAACACCTAGATACCTAAGAGTGATAATAATTTAAGTTATTACCTCCTAAATGAAGCTTAACCTTTAAGGATCCAAACAAAATGTCTAGATACCTGAGATCAATAGCATTTAAAAGATTGTCTCCAAAATGAAGCTTAATCTTTAAGGATCCAAACAGAACATCTAGATACCTGAGATTGATAAAAGATAGCAAGATCAAATCATGAGTCATAGAATCATCCCTAGAACAAGGCTTGATCCTTAGGAGTTAGGGTTTAGACTATCCTAATACCTATCCATCAAACTCTAAGAAGAGTTGCTATAAGATTGATCAGTTGATGAAAAGATAAGATAGATAGCAAAGATGCTAGATAGAAGGGAGCAAGATGCCCTGAGTGATGAGATGCCCTAAATGACGAGGACATAAGATAGGAACAAGATGCCCCAAGCGATGAAGATTCAAATTGATTTGAAATTCAAGTTTAATGATGTAATCATCCTACTCCCTTGGGAGCCAAATCAAAAGATGACACACCAAAAATATGATGTAAAGCAATATGTTGAGAGATATAAAAGAAATTGAAGATTTAGTAGAATATAGAAGAGATCAGAACGATCAAAAAAAAATTTAGAGTTGATTTGAAATGATTGTGAGGTCTGAAGACCAAGGTTGACCAAAAGTTGACTAGATTTGGCCCTAGTTGACTTGAGTTGACTTTTTCAAAAAATAAATTTTGAAAACATGAAGGATTTTGAGTTGAAAATATTCTAATAATTGCAAAGTATTAGAAAGATTTGGGCTGCACAAACGTTCAATCACATTGGTCTACAAAATTTTAAAACACCATTTTGAGGCACTTAGGTGTGTCAGATTTTGAGTTTGATTCTGAAAAAGGATTCAGAATGGTCAAATTAGCCAGGGGTGATTTTTATGCAAATCAAAGCACTTTGAGAAATTAGGTCAACAGCTATGTAAGATCCCAAGTGGTCATTTTCAATTCATTTGTGCTCTTTGTCTTGTAGTGAATTGAGCTTTGAGAGAGACATGGTAGTGAATGTAAGATATCATCATTTCAAGTGCTCTAAATGACACAACTGGCTAGTAGACTACAAACCACCAATGAGTCATCGATTCCCACCTTTGTACTTTCATTTTCATGCTTTACATGGTCATTTATTGCATTTTTTACCATATGTTAGGGTTGTCCAAACAGTTTTCGCGTGAGACTATCCTTTCTCACACTAAGATGATATCTTCTTGTGCAAAGAAATAGGGTGCATTGTTTCTTCGCACACATTGGTGATGTTTCTCGCATAGGAGACACCCACCTCTCACGCGAAGAATGAGATTCTTCACGCACGAGAACTTCATTTCTCACATGGGGACTTAATTTCTCACATGAGAAGGGGATTCTTCACGTGGAAGAGGGAAACTTCATGTGAGAGTCAAATATTTTTGTGCAAGAGTTTAAGATCTTCGTGTGAGAACCTGTGATAGTAGTGTTTAACATTTTCAATTTTGCACTTAAAATTTGCATTTTTATTAACTTTATTTTGCCATTTCATTCTGGTATTGATCATTTGCTTGTCATTATTTTTTTGCATGTGTGTAGGAGGTCTTCGATGATATCTAATTCTGATCACATTATCCACCCTATGGAGAGTTGTTACAGAGCTTCGATAATGCCAATTAGGCACACATTGCTCGATTGAGTTTTTCCTCGCTATGTCAGATCCTAGCCATGATGGTGAATCATGGCTTACTCACAGCTTTGGTGGAGCATTTCCATTCAGAGATGAACACCTTTCATTTTCCAGTTGGAGAGATGACAATCACCCCGGAGGACATCTAGAGGATACTATGGATCCAATTCCAAGGAGCCAGAGTGGTGTATGATACAATGCCCAAGTAGGCATAGAGGCACTTTCTATTGTGTTTGAGAGGGAGCTGCAGAGAAGTCAAGCCATCAGCTAGGATGAGTTGATGCCTACATATGGGCTGACAGACAAACTAACATCTATGCTAGCTATATTCTTGAGTTGCTTCTTGTGTCTTGATAGAGGATAGCATGGTTTGGAGTGTGGGTGGGGAGTGATGCTGCACCAGATGGTAGAGGGGCCTGAGATTTTTGGGTGGGGTCAGTGCATGCTGGCCCACTTGTACCATGAGATGCACAAGATAGTCTTCCATGAGAAGAAGACTATGGCCACCAAAGTTTATGTGTTATAGGTCTAGGCCTGGGAGCATCTTCCTATATGTAGGCCAATTTTTGAGGATTCTAGAGAGTCGATGGAGCCTTACATCTGCTGATATCGAGGGCACATTACCCAGGTCTTCCTAGGTAAGATAGAGCATTGGAGGATACATTTCAATGACCTAGTCTCTATCATATGGTGGCCCTGGTGAGAGACTAAGTACTGGGATGATGCCCCTAGAGAGCTGCCTTGGGTGTTCAGCTTGCGGCCACTGTCAAGGATGATGACAAAGATCATAGAGTGGTTTGCAATTTCACAGGTGTTGCAGTAGTATATCCGACCATAGGATATTTCTCAAGAGTATTATGCCTATGCGAGACTGGCTAGAGATGTAGGGCAAGGGTGGCCTCCATGGATGGATCCTAGTAGATCTATGATAGATGTATGTAGCCTAGTTGTGGTTCAGTGGGACTACCAACCAATGGTAGAAAATGAAGGGATGACAACTGCATATCAAGCTTATCTTATCAACCATCCATTCTTGAGATTTACTGATCCACTAGGGATGGCAGGTCAGGCAAAGAGATAGGTGCCTCAGTAGTAGTGGGAGACTCGGCCACAGTAATAGGTGCAGCCATAAGTCCAGCATTGGGTACAACAATTGCAGATTTCTCCATGGTAGATGGGATCAGACCCAGGTGCTGGGGGTAACTTTTTTATAGATATATATATGATATTTTTGAGTCGAGTATTAGTGTACATATCATTTTCTATTTTCATTTCACTTTGATGTACATGAGATGTCAATATGATGATGATGAGATACATGTTCTACTTTGATATGAATGCATATGTATTTTGATGTGATGTGATGTGATTATGAGCATGTAGAGTAGATATTATCAGTATATGGATGCAATGCATATGGAAATGGACTAACATCTCATGTAGTGTTGAGTGTTTCTACTTGATAGTGATAGGTATTCCATTTAGGAGCATGAATTAACAAATAAAATGCTTACATAGTCATGAAGAAACTTTGACATGTTTGAAGATGTCCCCAATCCTTCATCACATAGGGGAAAAATAGAATCACAACCTAACTATGTGCATATGCAAGTGAAGTATGTAATGCAAGACTATGTTAAATGCAACCCTAGGTCTAGTTACTGAGCCTCAACAATTTATCATCACTTGACATAGAACAAAGCTTGTATGTTATATAATTCCCACTGACATTGCAATCATGGGAATATGAATGGAACATACATTATAGGTTTGTCGGGATTAAATGTAAGCATTCGAGGCACAAGAAGCCAGAATGACTAGAACATTTGTCCCTCTTAATATAGCAAGTTAACATAAGCATCAAAGCATAAACACTAGGATGACCTGAATGTTGCTTGCATGAAAAGCACACCAAACACATGGGAGATCCATCTTATGCTTGTGTATTTAGTATTTATTCTATCCACAAAGACCCTTGCATTCGTAACCTTAGATAGAAGTGTGTTAGATATACTCGTAGTGACCCATATGTTCACTTAGCAAGACAAGTATTAGTATTTACTATAGCATGAAGACTTCACTCCAACAAACAAGGAGAAGAACCAATGTTATTGATGTATTCATATAAAAGGAGTTGAAGTACACACAGCCATCCAATACAAGATGGAGGCTCTTATAGTGGACACCCCTTTTATAGGAATAGATCAACCTATTGGAACTAAACCATAGATAGAAAGAAAAGAAAAGATCATTCCCCCAATCATTACTTCTCTAGTTGAAGATTAAACCATTGAGTTACTCAAGGAGATATGATAAAGAAAAAAAAATCAAACAAAGAAAATGCTATGCATGTCCAAGAAAGTATATCATTCTTGAGTTCCATGCTTTTAGGATTGATGTCAAGTGTTACTGTCCAAAAAATGTTTGAAAGAAATCTCTTCAGTAGGGTGAAAAAAGTAGGCAGACACAGTCAGAATGATTGGTGACTGAGGTCAAAGAGGAAACTTCAAGATGAAGAACCTAAAGAGCACTAAGTGATAGTAGACAGACACAACCAGAATGACTAGTGACTAACACAAGAGAGATCTTCCATAAAGGAATCTGGAGACATGACCCAAGCAATAGTAGGCAGACACAGTTGAAACAACTGGTGACTATTTCAAAAGAGATTCTATGAGTAGAATCTTGAAAAGAGTGACAATGGCAACAATAGGCAGATGTAGTGAGGATCACTGGTGACTGCCACGAAGGAGAATCTATGAGGAGAATCACAAAAGGAGTGACACTAGCGACAATAGGCAGATGCAGTGAGGACCACTGGTGACTATCACGAAGGAGATTCTATGAGGAGAATCTCAAAAATAGTGACACTAGCAATAGTAGGTAGATGTAGTGAGGACCACTAGTGACTGTAGTGAAGGAGATTCCATGAGGAGAATCTCAAAAAGAGTGACACTAGCAATAGTAGGAAAATGCAATGAGGACCACTGGTGACTATTGTGAAGGAGATTTTATGGGGAGAATCTCAAAAAGAGTGACACTAGTGATAGTAGGAAGATGTAGTGAGGACTACTGGTGACTGTGACGAAGGAGATTCTATGAGGAGAATCTCAAAAATAGTGATACTAAAGGGGAATGCCCTCCAGCTATAACAAGACTCAATCCATGGATACATGAGCAGAAAGCAGGAAAAGTAGGAAAGTGAAAGCATGAAAGCAACTATACAGGAAGCCAGAAGATGCACAACAAGATGGAGCATTGTGAAAAAGAGGCACTTGTTTACCAAGTTTTCACCTTCTTGGCAGGATTTTCCTTTTTTTGCTACCATGATGCCTATTTCTAGGTTTTCACCAATGGCACCTTTTTTGTTTTTCAATTTTTTTTAATTTTTCTTTTTTGAATTTTTTTGTATTTTTTAGATTTTTCACTTTTTTTGGTGTTATCAAGGTGCCTATTTGCTAGGTTTTCACCAGGATAACAATGTTTTTTAGGAATTTTTTCTATTTTAAGGATTTTTTTAGGACATATAGATATGTACAAAGAGCTTACTGACATCAGATCAACTGTAAAACCACTTTAGGTGGAGAGTGTTGATAGGTTCTTTAAGTACTTCTCCTTCGGTTGTGGAAAGCTGATAGGCACCATATCCATATACTACAATAATGATGAAGGACAGAGCTAGTTCGGTTCAAACTTTCTTTTTTTTACTCGTTGTTGTTGGTTCTTAAGGTTCTCTCTCAAGACAAGATCACCCAACTGGAAGTCATGTGGCTTGACCCTCTGATTGTAGCTTCTTGCCATTCATTTTTTATATGCTTGCAGATGATCACATGTGACTTGTCAATGCTCATCCAGTAACACAAGCTCTTGAAGCTGAGCTATCCTATAGTCATCATCAATAATAAGGCCCTTCATAGAGATTCTCAAGGTAGGAATCTCGACCTCTATTGGAAGCACAACATCTATGCCATACACCAATGAAAAGGGAGTCGTATTCATTAGAGTTTTGATGGTTGTCCTATATGCCCACAAGGCTAGATTGATCTGGAGATGCCAGTCTCTCCTTGATTTTCTTATTGTATGATGAAGAATTTTGAGGATCACTTTATTGGATGCCTCAGCCTGGCCATTACCTTGGGGGTAATAAATGGAAGACCAATGTTGTGTGATTTTGAATTTCTTGCATAATACATTGAGGTCTTTATTCTTGAGTTGTCCTCCATTGTTAGTAATGATTGAGGATGGCACACCATATCTACAAATGATGTAGTTTGTGATCAAAAGTACTACATTTTTTCCATCAGCAACTGTGAGAGGTACTACCTCTACCCACTTTGTTAAATAATCTGTAGCTGTTATAATGAACTTATGTCCATTAGAGGAGGTTGGGTGGATCTATCCCACCAAGTCAAAGGCCCATTGTTAGAATGGCCATGTTGTAGTAGAGGGAATCAGCTCTTCGACTAGAGTGTGGATGAGAATCCTATGTAGCTGACATTGCTTGCAGGATCTAGCATACTTGATAGCTTCTTGCTCCATTTTGGGCTAGTAGAAACCAATGTGAAGGAGTTTGTGAGCTAGTGTCAAGCCATTAGAATGAGATCTACAAATGCCCTCGTGAACATCAATTAGTGTTTGTTTGGACTCTTTGGGTTCTAAACACCTAAGGAGCATTTTGTCGAGACCTCTCCTATATAGATCATCAGCAATAATGACATAATGCAAAGAATTATAGATTAGGTAACGTTTCTCATTCTAGGTCAGACCTTTTAGAATGGTTTGATTGCAAAGGTAGGAATAAATGTCATGGTAGTGAGATGATTCTTTTCCTATAATAGAACATATCATCTTAGAATCAAGGGTGTCATAGGCTGGGTAGTGTAACACTTCCACCAAGAACTCATGTCGAAGATCATTTTCAGGCATTTGTAGCAGGGAGGCCAAAGTGGCCATGGCATCAGCTACTTTATTATCTTCTCGTGGAACTTGCTAGAAGGTGATGTGTGCAAAATACTTCTTTAAGTCATCAACCATGTGCTTGTAAAGAATTAGTTTCTCATCCTTTGTTTGGTACACATCATTAACCTAATTGATGACAAGCTAAGAGTCACCAAAGATATCTAACTAATCCACTCTCCATTCAGTTGCAATTTTCATGCCATTGAGCAAAGCCTCATATTCAGCAATATAGTTTGTATAGGGAAACAAAATCTTGTATGCTTTGGGTAGTGAGTATCTTTATGGTGTAATGAATAGTAATATAGCACCTGATCCTTGTTGTGTGAAGGACCCATCAAAGAACATAACCCATGTGTGGTGGGTGAGTGTTGGAATTGACTCATCTAGGAAATCAATGTTCATTGGTAGAAGACTTTGTATGGGTGCATCGGCCAGCAGATCTGCAATTACCTATCCCTTGATAGCCTTGCGTTCAATGTATTGGATGTCAAACTCACTAAGTATCATAACCCATTTAGCCAATCATCCTATGAGAGTGGCCTTATTGAGCAAGTAATTTAGTGGGTCTATCTTAGCCATGAGCCTCATAGTGTCAGCAAGCATGTAGTGTCTCAACTTTTGCAAAGCAAAGACAACTGTCAAGCAAGCTTTCTCAATAATGGTGTAGTTCTTCTCATAAGAGACTAGTGTTTAGCTCAAGTAGTAAATAGCCCTTTCTTTTTTGTCATTATCTTCCTAAGCTAAAAGGATTCCCAGAGATGTGTTAGTTATCGAGATGTATAAAAGCAAAGGCTTCCCATGGATGGGAGGCATCAAGATTGGTGGATTGACAAGATATTGTTTGATCTATGTTAAGCTTTGCTCCCAATCTTGGCTCCAATTAAATTTCACACCCTTATGTAAGGTCTTTGTGAAGGGTTGTGATCTATCTGCCAATTGTGAAATAAACCTGTGAATAGATTGAATCCTTCCCTGTAGTCATCTCATTTGAATGATGTTCTGAGGTGGTGGCATGTCTATTATTGCTTGTACTTTTTTTGGATCTACCTCAATTCCTTTTGTAGAAACAATGTATCCCAAAAACTTTCCTAATGTGACACCAAATGCACATTTCTTAGGATTGAGTCGAAGACTAAATTTTTCCATACAATTTAGGATGGGCCCCAAATCTTGTAGATGAGTATTGCATTTAGCACTTTTGACCAAGGTATTATCAACATAGTCCTCTATGGTTCCATGCATCATGTCATGGAAAATTGTAGTAATAGCCTGTTGATACGTAGCACCAGCGTTCTTCAACCCAAATGGCATCACATTCCAATAGAAGGTTTCCCCATGCACATGTGAAAGCCATTTTCTCTTGGTCCTCTGGTGCAATTTTTATCTGATTATATCCAGAAAAACCATCCATAAGTGAGTACATCTCATAGCCAGTTGTCATGTCCATAATCATATCAATATTAGGGAGCAAAAAGTCATCTTTAGGACATGCCATGTTAAGATCACCAAAGTCTGTACAAACCCTGATAGACTTATCATCCTTGGAAATTGGAACAATATTGGATATCCATTTAGCATAATCAATTGCACAAATGAAACCAGCTTTTAGAAGTTTCTCTAATTTTGCTTTGACGAGAAATGCAATGTGAGGATGCATTTTCTAAAGCTTTTGTTTAACTAGTTTGATGCATGATAAGATCAAGATCCAATCCTGGCATGTTAGAGTATTTCCAAGAAAAATTTATTTTCTTTTCTTTGAAAAAGGCAATGAATTCTTCCTTTTCTTCAAGTGATAGTGACTGTGCCAGATGTATCATATGAGGATGTTCTTCTATGCTACATTGACTCTATCAACACTGATGATCTCTCCTAAAAGTGACTGGGAAGTGCATCAAAGATCTCATCCATGGGCACCTTAGAGAGGTTTTCACCCTTGGATACATCTTTTTTTTTTTTTTTTTGGGTTTCAACACTGCTACAATGTGGTTTTCACCATTTGACCTTTTGCATTTTTTCTTTTTAATTGTATGATTGAGATATTTGATATAAACTTTAGTCATTGATACTCTGCTCATTGGTGGAAGACGTTACAAGTTCGATAGAATTTAGGTAACAAGCAAGAGCATAGTCATTTTGGAATGTGGAGACTTTGCTAGATGCATTGGGGTTCCAGTCTATAAGCTCAAGATGTGTGAGTGAGAGAGTAGTGGTTGGTTCAATTGTGTTCATAGTATAGTCATTAAGTTCTTGGACCAGCAATTCAAGACCTATGGTGACCTCATCCACAGGTGCGTTCAAATGCCTTAGAGTATGAATGTTAGTAATTGATGACTCTAGGAAACTAGTTGGATCCAACCCATGTGACCTAACCCTAGATGTTTCACCCAGTTCGATTTGGTTTTCATAGACATGCACTTGGTCAATGTCTTTACAGTAGTCATTTTTGAAAGAGAGTCAAACTCATAATCCTTAGAATTAGTGCTACATGGTGAGAGATTATAGAACTCCCCAATAGTGATAGGGACATAGTCACCTTCATCCTCTACGTTCTTACACAAATACTCAACATGGCATGACTGACTAGATTCTCCCTTTTTTGAATGATATTTGAGTTGATCAGTATTGTCCTCAGAAGAGTCACTAGTATCATCCATAGTGCTAACATGTGGCACAAAGTCATCTAGCTCAGCAAAGAATTTAGCAAGATCATAAGGGATAGGATGAGGATATGAATCCTCACCATTTGATTCTTCCTCTTGAGTATCTAACTTAGCTTTTCACTCATTTTCAGATGAACTCTCAGGTGTTGGTATGAATTTATTTGGTCCCAAATGAAAAGGAACCTTCTTAAACCCTAGGCCAATTGTATCATAGTTTCTTTGAGCTCTTGCTTTGATAGGATCAATTAGGCCATTGTTATTGCACCAATAGGGCCAGTTCCCTTGTAACCAAAATGCTGCAGAAGCCTAAGACTAGGCCCATATTTCTTAGGAGTGATTTCTCGAGTTTGTTGTGTTAGATCCATAGGAGCCTCTTTCTATAAAGCCATGTAGCAATGGCTCCATTTTCACTTTCATCTTCTAACGGAATTGTAGCCTTGACAAAAGTGCTATTGTACTTGGTCTAGGGTGTCAGCACAAATGACTTCTTTTCCTCTAAGGGTCTCCCATATTGTCGAGGAGACTCTAGGAGAGATGTTAATGAGAGCTCTAGTTCAATGTGATACTTCCCCATGCTAGTTTATTTCAATTTGAATGACTGCTCAATTTGTTTTTTCTTATTGTTGTGATAATCAGTAGAATCACAGTAAGCAGGCACAAAAATTTCAACAGCCTTGAGCATATTGCAGGTATAGCTAGTAGTGGCAGGAATAGTAACTTCAAAACCATGAAATGGGAACTTGATGCATTGGTGGTATGTGGATTGTACAATGTGCATTGCATGTATCCATGGTCATCCTAATAAGTTGTTGTAAGCCAAAGGGAATGTCAAGCACCTAATAGGTGACATCCCTTTCTACAAGACCGATGCGAATGGCTAAAACCACAAGACCTAGAGATTTTCATTCCACTTCGTCATACACTTTGATAGTGATCTTATGTTGAGGATCAATAGAGTCCTTAGAATAATTCAATTTTATAAGGAGAGCAACAGAGACAATATTTAGGCCAACACTATTATTGATGAGTACTTGACAAACACGTGTCCGATGGATCATAACCTTGGTATGTAAGGGTTGATTGTGTGGGTGACTTAGCGAGTTATCATCCTCCTTGGAGAAAGTCATGAGATAAGGAGAGGTTAGGTGACCTACCATGGATTGAAAGAGCTCAAGATCAAGATCTTTAGGAACATTTGCCTCAGTGAGGGCTTTGTCTAGAATCTGCCTATGAGCAAGCAAGATTTTAAGTAGCTCAAAGATGGAAATCTGAGCATTAGTTCATTTCAATTGATCAAGAACACTATAACTTGTTGTTGTCAATTTTGTTGTGGGTTTTGCACCTTTGCTAGATGGACCAGCAAGGGCTTTATCTTTGTGTTGTTCAAGATCTAAAGTAGGAGGTGAAGGGCCTTTGTGCACCAACTTGGCATGAGAATGCATGACAACATTAGCATAGTGTTGCAATGATGTATTATCCATTGCGTGTAGAGTAGGGCCCCTTAAGACAAATGGTGTCTTGGGTTTGTCATCATTTTTCTTGCCCTTAATGGTAATAACATCGCAATATTCAGAATCCACAAGTTCAACCATGTGAATGACATTGTCCTCATTGGAATATGTATAGTTGACCTTGTTGTAGGGTTCTCGTTTCAAAGTCTCTCCTTTTCCATAAGCAGGGAAAGGTTCTTTGAACACCTTGTGATCCGAGTTTTTGTTATGTCCATCTACCATGAGATCACCAACATCAATCATGTCCTTAACTTTATGGCACAAGTTTATGTAGTTGCTATTTTTGTGTCCCTTATTTTGGTGATACTCACAGAATGAGGTTTCATTCCACCATGGTGGAAATGGTTGGTGAAATAAGCTTATGTTGTAGCAATGTTTTGTAAACCATGTCCAAAGGTTCTCCTAAGGGTGTATACTCTCACTTAGGGTGTGTGGCCCAAGAATTTCCCAGTTTGTTCCCAAATGTTTTGTTGTTAGGGGGAGGCTTCTTAGCATTTTTGGCAACTTTGAGGCCATTTGTGAGATTAAATGTCGCTTTAGCAGATTTGGGTGTGATATTGTCAATGACTCCATCATGTACAATTTCTTGATTCTTGTTGAAATGTTTGGTTTTATCTTTATTGGAAGTGGAACCTTGTTTTATGTCCCTCTGAAGAGTAAGTTCACCTTTCTTGATCATAAATTCTTCGATACAGATAGCCTGTGTGATCATGTCTTCAAAGGTACGTGGACCTTGAAGTTAGATTTTATATCTAAAATTAGGTAAGAGGTTATCAGTAAAAATATCAAGCTTTTTCGTTTCTAGAATTTTGTGGGAATACTTAGTGTACAGTTGTCTCCACCATTGGAGGAATGTGCGAAAAGGTTCTCCAACTTTCTATTTAAGGTTGCATAAATCTCGAATGTTGACAGGGTGTTGTATGTTATGAGAATATTGCTGAACAAATAGATTGGAAATTTTGTCAAACATCTTGATACCAGGAGCTAAATGTGAGAACCACTCCAAAGCCTAACCATCTAGGCTTCTAGGGAATAAACACATGAGGTATGTTTGGTTGTATATAAACTCCATAGACAAAGCACCAAATTCTCATAAGTGATCTTGGGGATCTATAGTACCAAAGTACTTTTCATACTTGGGTAGCTCTACACCTCGTGGGAAAGGCGGCATGTTTATGCTTTTGTACAATGCAAATGGACAAAGAGTGTCCAATGTGTATGTCTTCATGGGTTTCTCCTTCTCATGTATCATCTTAGCCAGTTGATCTTGCATAATTTTCAATTTTTTTTGGAGTTTAGAAGTCTTAGTTTCTTCTTCAAGCATAATAATGGTTTCCACATCGAAATGAGAGGGTAGCTTAGCTCCCTCTTGGGCAAGTTTGAGAAAGTACTTTTCTTTTTCTTTGTTGAGTAGGATTCCCATGAATTTTGGAAAGTTTTTGTCTCTTTGACATTTTTCTATGTGTTCAGGGAGTATTTCCACCTCTTCTTGTTCCTCATCGGGGTCATAGTCTTTCTCTTTCTCTTTGTCATTCCTAGGTGGTTCTTGTTGTCTACTATGACTACCATGTTCAAGTTCATGATTTGTAGGAATGTGTTTAGTTTTAGTGTGTTGTGTTTCAAAAGGTCCTCTGAAAAAGGAATCATACATCATGTTTGGTGATGTAGGACCTCTACTTTTATCAATGTCCTCTTGATACAAAGTATTCCTAATTTGTTGCAAGTTTATGAAAAATGTTTGTTGAATTCGAGGTGACTTGGTAGGTGAGGGAGATCGTGAAGATGCCTCACTAGTCGAACTAGATACAGATTGTGTAATGAAAGGTAACTAACCTCTACCATGATTACGACCCCTAGCATGACCATGTTTGAGGTTATTGGGATAAAACATGTTTCCACTCCTTGTCGCTACAATCATAGACAAGGGCAAAGAGCACAAACCTAGACAAGTACTGCACTAAGACTGAGTCTCAATAGGGTAGGACAAGAATGCCATATACTAAGGCACAAGTAGTCTAATTTGAAGGCTATAAAAGCCAAAGGTTATGACTATTGTAACATGGAGTATGACAAGCATTTAAGAGATGAAGACAAAAGATAACCCAAGAGATGAGACCAATCAAAGTACAAGACACAAGTATTTAGCTAAGCAAAGTGCCACTATTTCAAGACTATCCATAGATAGAGAGTGATAAATGGACACAGAAAAAGGGAGCGTGCAAGTTGCAAATAGCTAAAACAGACCAAAAAGTGGTAATGCTAACACAAAGTCTCATGCAAGAAACCTTTATAGGTTGTGCAAGGAAGTATTCTAGACTGTGCGATATTATACTATGGGCTGTGCAAAAGTTAATGATAGTAATTTAATTTCACATAAGAAAGTTTGACAAGCCATGTGAGAAATTGGATAGAGTCACGTGAAATAGTGATAGAGCCGTATGATTTCATGCGAGACTTAAAAAGATCTCACGCTAGAAGGAAAACTATTTTTACAACAATGACTCATTTTGACAAGATTTTCAAACTGTTCAAACAGAATAGATTGATTTACCAAAAAAATTCAATTGGACAAATAGTGAGGTTAACTTAGCAAGCCGTTTAGAC
The DNA here is from genome assembly GCA_028749045.1 of Cupressus sempervirens. Classification (NCBI taxonomy): domain Eukaryota; kingdom Viridiplantae; phylum Streptophyta; class Pinopsida; order Cupressales; family Cupressaceae; genus Cupressus; species Cupressus sempervirens. Next base: position 676,897,852 of record CM053792.1, on the reverse strand, counting down.
AATGTTTTAAGTTTGTAATTTAGGCAATGTGTTCAAATTAAGAAGACAGTGGGAAGCAAGCAGTAGTTGAAAAAAATCCTACCAAGGACAAAGCAACTTGATAGGATAGGGAAGTCTTGACTTTTATTTGTTGTAAAACAGTTTGGACTTTGTTGATGATTTGATAACAAACACACTTTATCCCTAGAAAGAAAAATTGGTAGAGAAGGAAAAACATTTTTCCCACATCTTATGTGCATGTATGTACCTCACACAACCATGTCACCCCCTAGAGGGCACTCATGTTTTTGGTATATTCAAAGGACTCAATAGCATATGCTAAACGAGTGCCCTTGTGGTAGGGGATGAGTGTGTATACCACCTTCAAACATCCAATAGCATGCCTATGGTGAGTTCTATAGGAGAGATTCTTTCCCCTCCTTGCACAAAGATTATGCTTCCTTTCGAAGGTGAACCGTGTGGCTTCTAACTAAGAGGTTTTTACTTGGCTTCCATTCGAATTAATCCCTAGTGGCTCCACAAGTGAAGTTGAGGCCAACATCCCACACTAGCATCTGAAAGTGCACACTACTTGCTTAGCAAGCCAGGGGCCAGCGTCAACCAATGCACAGACAGAGCTTCCCCTTGATATGCGATATCAATAATTAAGGGGAAGAAATTAATCCACCTTTGGAGTCTTTCGCTCTACAAAGAATCTTGATTATAGTGAGTTGGAATCTCCGATGAAAGGAGTGTGCTCACTTGGGTCATTCCCAGAGGTTGGATCACTCTGGAAGGCCCTCTAAAGGATTGACTCAAACTTTTAGTTTGATCATAAGGGTCAAAGTTTCTGATTTCCCTTAAAGGGAAAGAGCATACTCCTCTACCTTACTTTCTCGCCCAAACATGCAAAACAAGTTAATTACTGACTTAGCTTAATCAATCCCACCTTGGCCTATTCCAAGACTTTGATTCCTTAAAAGGAAATCATCATCCCTTCATTAAAGGATTCATTTGGGAGAACCACTAAGTTGCTTGCCTCTATTAGAATGTTTTCTTTCGAAAGTGTCTAAGTTTCTGATTCACCCTTGGTCATGACCTCCAAGAAGTGAAGAGCATGTTCCCCTATTCTTCCATCTTGCACCCTAAGAAGTTCACAAGCCCTATTTAATCTAATTTTGAAAGCAAGAAAAGAAGACACACATTGTTTTGTGGGTTTTAAATTTGATCTTTGACAAGCGTATGTTCGAAAATCATCTTGTAAGAAAACTATTAATCCATGTTTAAGTGGGTTTTAGAAGGAATCTTCGACAAACATCCTACAAACAATAGTTAGGCTACAACAAAAACTAGAGAACAGATTAAGACAAGCACGTTAGTAAAATCAGATAATCTGAAGATCAAAAAATGCTCAAAAATTAAAGCTGATGATATAAGATCTCACACGAGATCTTTGACAGAGCCGTGTGAAATTATTTTCAAGCCTATGCGAAATTCTTTTATGGCCCGCATGAAATTCTTTTATGCCCTGCATGAAAAAAAAGGTGCCATGCAAAGTTTCTTGTGCTCGGGCACTTTCTCACGCAACATGCAGAGAATCTTCATATGAAGATTTAAAATCCTCGCACGAAAATGAACAGTCTCGTGTGAAGATTTAGAACTTTTACGGAATCGTATGGACAAAGAACATGAAAATGATTTTTAAAAATGCAGAGTAAGGCCAGAGAAATTGATTTTCTCAGCCCTGCGATGGGTGCCAAAAATGTATGTGTGAATATGTGGCCTCTATTAACATACACACTTTCACACGGTCTTTGTATGCAGATTTATTGTGGAATGAACATGAGATTTTTCACCCAAGATTTTCTCTCCAAAGTGACCTATTTCCTTTTATCTAAAGGGATTTTTCCTATTAATATCCTTAGAATCAAGGTGCAAGCAACCAGAGCATCTAAGAACGAAGGATTTAAAGAAATGCAGCTAATCTAGATGAATGTGCAAAGTATTCAAAATGAGATATGCAATGTAATCTAAGAACAAAATAAAGAAAACTAGATTAACATATGCATAGTTAAGCTAAATGAAATTAAAATGTATGCAAAATGTGAGCAAATGTGAGCAAATGTGAGTATGAATTTCAACAACACTTCGATAGCAATTCAATTCATCCTTCTAAAATAAAGAAATGAGGGTCTCTTAAATAGACTTTCTTGGAATCCATCAACGGTTGAGATCAATTTCAATTGATGGTCAAGATTGAAGAGGAGGTTCAGTTAAGGTGGAAGATTCCCAAATTAAAGGGAGCTAACTAACTCAAATCTGAGTGTAAGAGTCAATCAACTCAATAGACTTTAGTGTAAAAACAAGTGATCTAGGTCACTTCTAATTTGATCACCAGTGAACTGGAAATTTTCATTTTTGAACTAAAGAGAAGAATTAGAAAGAATATTTAACTTAATAAAATGAGATATGCTCTCATAAATACCTTTTCTATTTAATTAAATAATTTTATTTAATTAATTAGAGACACTTTTCTTATTTAATTAAATAACTTCATTTAATTAATTAGGAATGGCTTCCTATTTAATTAAATAACTTTGCTTAATTAATTAGAAATAGCTTTTCTATTTAATTAAATAATTTTGTTTAATTAACTAAAATAGGCATATTTATTAAATTAAATAAATTTAATTCCATAGTACATTAGCCTTAGGAGATAATTTAATTTAATAAAGTATGAATACTTTAGATTAAATTAAATTGAAATCAAATAAGTTTAAAGTGGCTAATATGAGTACGTACTATAATGATTAAATAAAGAGTTTGATTAATCTAGATTAGGGTTTTAAGCATTTGAAAATTAAGTCAAGTAGCAAAAATTAGAATAAGAATTTGCCTAGTGAAATAGGACTTTAGAATTGATTTAGATAGACCAGAATTGGTATCATGGCAATGAGCCAATTTTGGAGTATTACAACACCCATGCCACATGTCAATATAAAGCACTACCAACTATTTCTAAAAACCACACAGATGCTTTGATATCCCTACTAACTATGTAGGTAGAGTAGGGGTGGCACTATGGGGAAAAATATTGATAGAGTAGGGTGGATGCGGCTGGACCGGCGAAGTGGAGACAGGAGCTGAGCACTAGTGAAGAGAACTGCGGGTGCCATAGGGAAAGTAGTGCACAGGCTACGACTAGAAAAAAAGTTGTCTTAGTGTAGAGAACAAGGGGTATCATCTGAGGAGCAGTGTGCAAGTGGGCCTATGGCGGCTATTGGAAGGTGCACCCAAAAAATGCTTTCTTATTTTTTTGCTAAATCGTCTGTAGAATCGTACAAAAAGCCCTACAACCAAAATTTTTTTGCCTCCTGAAGCTTTGTCTCCAAAATAATTTTTTTATATGAATCCTAACTATAAACAGCCTTTCAGATCCAATTGTAGGGTTTTTTTTGGCCCAAAGTGCTCTAAAAAATGCTCTTCCTCTAGATTGAAGAAAAATGCACAAACAAACTAGAGTTTATGTCTTTGAATCATGACTTCAAAAATCTTTCAACGAAGGAGTAGTAGGGCAGCTCTAATACCATTTAGGAGTTGATAAAATCAAACTCCACAATTCACCAAAATCACTTGCATGAAAATAACCTATCGAAGGGAAACCAAGAAGGAAGAGGTGGAGCTTGAAAAAACCCTAAAAGGACATGAGAGAGAACATATTGCAAAACAAAAAAAATGTAATTACAATGAAAATGGGATGAGTTGATATAATGAGAGAGCTTGAATATAAAGTCATCAAGGAAGCTTGTAGAACAAGCTAAAAAGTGATAGAGGATGAGGTTGAAAACTAAACACACTTTCAAAAAATGGTGGAACATGCTAGAAGGGAACAAACTCTCATGTTGTCAACAACTCATCTCTACAACTATTAAATACTAAATACATTAACCTAAGTAAGCTTAAGTAATAGAATAAATAATTAATAATTAATTAATTATTTACTCTAACAGTGATGACCTTAGATGAGTTAGTTCGTTGTTCATTTGGGACATAGTCTTTTTCATCTGACCAAAGAAGACAACTTTTAGAGGTTCAAACCTTAGATATGTTAGAGTGGGACTTTGTGAAGCAGGTGCTTATTGTAATGGAACTAGATTCATAGGTATGAACTAACTAGGCATTTTGGGTACTCTGGTGGGGTATGTTGACATTGTTGTGATAGTTGGAGCTTGAAGCATTAATCCTCCTCTATTAGGATTAGCTTTCTTAGTGAAGGTAATTGCTTTCGCGAAGACTTTATCCAATGTGTCAATATTTACTGCAAGACATCTTCTCAAAAAGATGGCACTAAGATGGTCCATAGAATTTAGATAAATATGAATAGTGGCTTCAATTGGTATAGTATATGGCACCTCTAGCTTGCAATATGCCATATGAAAGTGATGGTTGAAGCAAGAAATTGTCTCAGCTAGGTCCTTTTTGATTGATATGAATTGGTTGTGTATCATAGTTGAGTTGATGAATGTTTTAAATTGCTCCACAAATAAGTTTTTGAAAGTATTCCAATCTCCAATACATCCAAGTGGAAAATTAATGTACCAATTGAAGGTAATTTCCCCCAATGAGTAGGGGAATAAATGAAGAACCACATCCTCATTAGCAATTTGCTTGTAGTTGCAAATTTCTTTGAATACTTTGATGTGATGTTTGGTGGTTCAAGTCTCACCATAGATGAATCTTGGGAAGAACTTCTCAGAATTCTTAAGGAGGTCATGAAGTGCACCTCTCAATTTTATTGGTGAGTCAACAATGTTTGCAAAAAAGGCCATGGGAGGGTTTGGTGGACCTAACGGTGGTTGTTGAGGTGTAATTATTGGAATATGTGGTGGTCCACCAAGAGGTTGTAGTAGAGGTGGATTTGAAGAAGATGATGAAATTTTGAAAGGAACTAGTTGAATTTGAGGTATTCCCTTATCACTATGTGGTTTGTGAAACTTGGTAAGCTTAAGAAACTCATGTGCACTTGATAAAGACCTTAACGCTCACTAAAATGGGGATTCTAGGTCAAAACCCTCTAGTTTGCATCAATTCTAGAAAAAGTGCACCTCTACAGAAGTACACTTTCCCACACCACTAAATTTTGCACACCATAGAGTTTTGCACACCTACAAACTTGCATAGTTGCGGATCTATGTACCTAGATACCTGCAGATCTGTGCAGCTGCGCACATGCACACCTGTGCACATGAGTTTCTCAGAACTCAAAAACATTTTCTAAACTTGTGTGAAGCATAGATTCTTGCAAAAAATGAAATTTTTTCAAACTTTGGAAAATTTTCCTTTCTTTTTTAAGAATCAAAGGTTCAGGCCCTCCTTCTAGTGCTACTTTTGGTGAGCTATGATTTTGAAAGATGTTGAACAATAGGAATTCTTGTGAATTCCTTTGCGAATCAACTCCAAGGTTTCGGGTGATCTTGTGACCTACTGGAATCCACTTAGTTGAAGATAAATGTGAATGTTCACAAGGAGGCCTTTGCTAGTTTGTTTTGATTTCAAATGAAATGAAGAATTTGCACTTTTCTTCAAAAATAACACATAGAAAGAACTATGTTTTTGTAGTTTTATTTTTTTAATGCAATCTAACAATGTAGCTATTATGAAATCCTATTGTAACATTGGGTGTAATAAATAAAATAACAAGAACTTTAAAGTAAATGACATGAAATTAAAAGAAAATAATGTGAAATTGAAATCCTAATGGACATTAGCTACAGAAAACAACACATCTACGAGTCAAGCATTCAAAGAGATCAGTAGGTAACCAATGAAAGTAGGAACAATGCTTCCTAAATTCCATTGATACAATCATCAGTGAGAAATTTTAATGATCATATAATATTTCACTCTTCATCAAATTGCAAAGCCATGGAAAGTGCACTCATGCAAGACAGAGAGCTAAGTAGGCTCAATTCGATGATTTCTTTTCGAGCTAGATACATCAATGAAATTCATCAAAGTGTAGCAAACACTAGAACTAAAAGATTGCATAACCAGAAACAAAGCAATAAACCTTTGGTTCAATTACAATTCCATGAACAAAATTCACAAAAATATGGCACATTTAGGCAAGAATTACTACACTCCAAATGCGAGCACCAAAAGCATAATTCTATTGAAAAATAATGGTAGCCTCAATTACATGTTAAAATGGAGTATTTATAAAAAATTGCCTCCTCAATTTATGTTGAGAGTGAGATATATTTTCATGCAATAAAATTCTTTTAAACAATTAAACAAAGTAACAAATCTAACTAGTGCTAAACAGGACTCCATCCATATTTTATTCATTAATTGGATGCATGAGCCTTTACATGTTAAAAAAAAAAGAAATTATGAGAAGAGAAAGGATGAGAAAGCCTTCAATCAAAGTGGGAGTATCGTGAAGTGCTAGTATGGAAGCTAATCCTTCATTGGGTGTCTGTAAGAGTTAAACTACCGTCAAAATGCATGTTTGATCCATGGAAAGCTCTATTTTTGGAACTGCTAGTTAACTGTCAGTAGAACTTCTGGAAATCAGCACTTGCAAACCTATGTACTTGCATACCTATGGAGCTATGTACCTCAAAATGGTCCAAAATCTCAAAATTTTACTGAGTGTCAAAATTGGAATTCTTGCTTTTGGGTTTTGTACCTCTTCATTCCAAAGCTATGTTTGAATGTTTCCCCTTGAATTTACCTATAATCACAGTAATTTTAGCCACTTCCAATAAATTTAAAGCCTCTTATTTTTCCTTGACATTCTATCTATAATTGTTTACTTCAATTTGGGTATCAAAAAAATCCCTGAGTTTGGTATCTAATTCTAAGAAAGCTTCTTCTGTCCTGAAGGCTTGCTGAATATCTTCATCATCAATAGCTTCCACAAAATTCTTCTTAAAATTCTCTACCACTATCTCTAAAGGCAACAAATTGTCTCATTCCTCATTTTCAAAAATATCGAAGCAAGCATTGCTATAATGCTTTTCTGCTTCCAAAATTTTCTCTCGAGCTTGGTCCTTAAGCCTATAGATCTCGACATATAATGTTTCCATCACTTTATTACTATCCACAATTTTCTCTATCCAATCATCAATCATATCCAATTCCTCCCTTATATATACATCTGTCAAAAATCTATATCTTTGCCCCTTTATGGCTTACAAAATTTGTAAGCCCTTACTTGATCCATAATGCCAAAGTCTTGCTTCAAAATTGCTACCATTTTATTCACATTCTACTATGTAGCATGTAGTAACTTAGGTTTCCCTAGATAATCAAAATGCCCTTCTCTTCAAAACTTTCCTACCATTGTTGATAGGCTTTCAAAAATGGACCTAATTGTACACTCCCCCCTTCCCTAAGAATGGTGCTCAATGTCTCCTTAGGGAACTTAGGATCTAGAGAACCAACTACTTCAGCTAAATATCCTTTTAGGATCTCATTCTACCTTCAAAGTGTTTAGAGTTCAACCTCTTCTTGCTACATCCTACTAAATATTTCCTTAATTCCCCTAGTCACCATCAATCAGGTTGTATCCCATGTAGGTATCCCAAGCATGACCTCTTTGATTTGATAGTCTTGGGGGTTGAGGCTTTCTATACCTATATCTTCTGGAGGAACAACCACTTGAGAAAACAATTCCTAGTTCCATGTATTGGTAATGAAGGCCATTGGTCTTGCCTCATGAAATGGAGACTCAAACTTCTTTAAAATCTCTACAATCTCAAAAATTTCTTCCTTAGTAGCTCAGAATTGAGGTCAGGTACTCCTCATTAATTCTTTTCAGAGCCATCTAGGGATGTGCTCAAAAGAGGATTTGCCTCTCAAGGATGAAAGAGTATGTTTTGCTACCTCCTTTCCCTTATCTCTCCTCCTCAAAGTTTTTTCCCTTTGTAAGGGCTCTTCTTTTGTGCTCTTAGTCTCAGTGGACCCTACAACTTGTACCTCAGTGTCTTGGGAAGGTGGTTGAGAATATTCCACCATTTGTCACTTCTTTGACACTTAATTGGTCACCATTTGTTCTAGCTCCTCCACTTTTGATGGTTCCTTTTGAACCTATTCATCTTTTGAACTCTGAGGTAGAGGAGTGACTAAGCCCTTATCTATCACCGTGACTTGTGGTGGAGATGGAGTAGCAAGATCACGACCCTATGAATCTGGTGGCATTTGCATCCAATCTTCTTGTTGAGGTTCACATGTAGGGGTATCCCTAATCATATTCCCAACTAGTTCTATACTAATGAGCATAAAATCAAAATCTAACATTTTGAAAATGTCATCACCTTCTTCACTTTGCTCATCCACCAATTTTTGTACTTCATTTTTTGAAGAAGAGACTTCCAAGGGTCTGGCTAGGGTGGATGGCAATATTCCCATGGTACTTCTTCTCCTTTCTTGCTTAGTAGCTCTAGATAGCTAGGTTCTTCTCTATAGGGGCAACTATTCTTCTTCATCTACCTCAACTTCTCCTTCTAGAATGCTCTTAGGAATATACAAGAAAAACACCATTCTCATAGTCACCCTTTTCCTTTTCTTCATTCAGATCTTGATCCTCTTTTTTTCATGGAGGTAGAAGGGGATTTTGGCTCTTCTTGCAAAGGAGGAATGGAAACTTTCTGACTCTCTCCCTCTTCTAATTGGCTAGGCACAAAGGGAGGCAATTGAAGGTCATCCTAGACTGGAGTAGCTCTAGTATCTTTAGACCCTTGCACACTCACTTCCTATTGTTGGGAAGGTGCATGCGCTTCAACCTATTCTATGTATATCATTTGAGGGGAGGTCATATTCCTCTTTTTCTTTCCCTTCCTCTCTGGAGGATGATAGTATCCAACTAGATGATTAAGTTGGTATACTATCTCTGGACTAATGGGAGACTAGGCCATAAAGGTAGGAATTGTAACTTTCTTCCCTCTACCTTTCTCTAGGTGGGCTTGTGTGTGAAAGATCACGGTGTCAAGAATTGGATCAAGTTGAAAAGGCTTCTTGATCCAATCCTTTGTTATTTTGACAACATGTGTCACCTAATGATTAATATCATCACCCTCCTCCCTATCAACCTTGGCATTCATAATGGGTCTTTCTCCTATTTTGTCCAAGCTGAACAAGGGGTCTAGCAACTCCCTAGAATCTTGTTTCCTTATTTCCTCTAGGATGTTTAGCTTGAGATCCTTCTCTACTAGATACAAATTAATCCTACAATAGTCCCTCATGCAAACATCATAGTCATTTGTTGCATTCATCCAATGATCTTTAATGACATCTTCATTGTAGAACTCCTTACCAGCCAAACTTTCCACTCTCTCGATATTGTCAAAATAGAGCCTAGGGGAATTGTACTCTTGGAGGGGATAATTCTCCCATTCCCACTAAAAAGAAAAAATATATTGCTTCCATTTGACCTGGTATGGTCCTATGACTAGGGGCCATGCCCAATAGGGTCTCCTTTGTCTCTTTACCCTCTCATATGTAGATTCAATTTGTCGTGCAATCTCCATCAGAACTAGTTTGTAACTTAGATATTTTAGGAGATTTTTTGGGTTGATAGTGGCACTAGCTACTCGCAAATATGTGAAAGTATTAAATTGAATGAAGTAGGCCCTAAGATCTGTTATATATGTTATTGCCTCATCAGACAGCCTCTTTGCATAATCACCTTCTATGAATTGGATGATCACAAAAATTAATTCATCATTCATGATTCTGTACTCTTTTCTCTATGGTAAGAGCTTCTTCCTCACCAGTTGAGGGTGAATAATATAGGGCCATGCATTAGGATCCTGCATATTTCCTCTTTTGTACAAATTGGGGTAGTTTATCACCCTTGATGCAAGAAGATAACCCATGTAAGAAGTCATATAGAACTTCTTCTTATCCTTAACTACCCCCAATTTCTCACACAAGTTCTCACTTAGTGTGGTGGCCCAGTTTAGTGTCATCCTCACTGTCCTGATTGTCTAAATGAGATTGACCATAAAAGCATTGAGGTAGCTAGCTACTGGTAGACCCATGATTTTGCTCAAAAGGATGATGGAATAACCAATATATTCCTTCATGTATCCCCTAGTCATGTCCACCTTTTCTATGACCCAACCTAAAGGAGTCTTCTCAATGAGGTAGGGGGATTGGATGATTTCCAATGCTTCTTTGGGGTGCTCTCTATACCACCTCTCTACTACTTCATAGGAGAGTTTGATGAATTGATTTTCCCTCAGGAGGTAGAAGACCCTCTCAATGTTGTCAGGTCAGAGATCAAGGACCACTTCTCCAGTCACACTCTTAACCACTCTCTCCTCTAGGACAAAGTGTTGTGCCAGTGTCATAATCAATTCCGCTAATTGCTTTGATACAGGGTGTGAAGCTATGCTCACCAACCCTGAACATATCAAGGTAGATATCAGTGGTGATCTCTTAGTGGGTTTGTTGCAAATTTTGAGGAATTCTCTCAAATTTGCGTGTCCCAAGTTAGTGTCTTTGATTTTTGCATGATAATCTTGAAATCTTAACTTCGATGGCATGCCTTGGAATTTGAACACAATGAGCTTAGGTGTCATTTTCCCTCTAGATGTGGATGTCATTTTAACTAAAAGATACAAGAAAAGGTGTTTATTAGGTCAAAATAATGGAAACCTAAAAAAACACAAAAAATGTTTAATTACTCTTTAATTAATTAATGAAAAAAAATGAAAAGAAGGTGCGACTTAATTTTTTTATTATTATATTTTTTTAATTTTTTTTCTTTTTTTGGAGATGCGCTAGTGCAAAGGTTCATTGGAGATGTGCAACTAGGGTTTTTTAGAGAGCATGACAAAGGTTGCATGGGGAGAGTGGTGCACATCGAAGATGTACATACAGTTGTTCACGTAGTGCACAACATGTATATTTTCTTATACCTATGCTTTGTGCACCTATTGGTATGTGTGGCAGAGGTTTAAAGAAGAATGTTGATGGTGGTGTGACTGTGGAGAGTGTTGAGAAAAGACTTTGAAATGAAAAATGAAAATAAAGTGCTTAGAGGGAGGAGGGTCGAGGCATATATATAGCCCTGCCCACCCTCAGGGTGCACAGCATGCCCTTGCACAAATGTGCCCCCGTGCACCATGTGAGGTGCATGGGTGTGAAATATATATATATATATATATATATATATATATATATATATATATATATATATATATATATATATATATATATATAATTTTTTTGAACTTTATAATTTTATATATTTTTTCAAATATTTTGACTTTTCATGACTTTTTCATTTTCTCAATTTTTTCGTTTTCACTATTTTTCAATTTTTTTACTTTTCGAATCTTTGAATTTTTTTTGTATCCCAAATTGTGGGTTTGGGGATTCAAAAAAGATTATGGGGTCCCATTCCAAGTGGGGAATGGGACATGCATTGTGGGACCACAACATCTTCGAATGAACATTTTAGTTGTGTGACTTCTAGGAGGAAGTCAAAGGCTAGTGGGGGAGGATGAAAGATCCGTCCTCATATGTACTTAGTAAATATAAAATTTTCTATTAAATTCATTATAGGAGATTGAAATGGATACAAAGTAATGTTTTATGTTGTAAATGTCCTAATGAAAATTGAGATCAATTGATACGTATCCATGTTTTAAGTACTCAGTGATTCGAGAACAACAATATTATCTCAACTATTTAAATCTTAATTTGCACTAACAATGATACGAGGTGTTTCACCTAATGATGATGTTGATTAGGGTACCTTGATCATTACGTTATACACATTTAGATAGTTCAGTATTCCTTATCAGTGATGTTTATGATGTTTAGGTATATGCATGCCTAACAATGATTACTCTTGTATTTTAATCTAAATTAATCAATAACTTATGTTATATTGATTATGTAGTTAGTTATGGTTAAATATATGAGCAAAAATGACATATATAGTTACTTATATGAAAGATTGGTGTTTTGATTTATGTGATTAGCTAGATTATTTTTAAATATATACGTGTGAATTTTCTCAAGCTACTAATGTGTGAAATGAAGTTTGCAAGATTATTTGCCAAGAAACCTAATGAAGAATTGGAATTAGACTGTATATACAATTTGTAAAAACTAGGTTTGAGTGTAATGAAAGATGTAGACCCCATTGTTTTGTATTTCATTTGTATCATAAATTGAATGTGTGTATCATTCTGTAATTGTTAAGTGTTAACATTTTGCAACCGTGATCTTATAGTGTCACTTGACACTTGTAATTTGTATATGCATTTCAACATGATAATTAGGATTAACCAAGTAACCTAAAAATTTGAGATTGAATAGGTTAGTCACCTAATACTAATTAGTTATTAATTAGGATTAATTATCCTAATCAGGGTTTATTGATAAATTTGCATTATTAGGGTTTTTAGGAAGTCCAAATATTTCAAGTATTTTAATAGGTCATTAAATAGTCCTAGAGGCCAAAAATTAGGAAAACTAAGTACCTATGGGATATATGTATGGGTTGGGGGTAATTTCCACCCCTCTAGCCCCTTTCATTGAGTTTGGCGACCACCCAAATATCCCATTTTTGTTCTAGTGCGAAAGTTGGAGCTTCACCATGAGTTGTCAAGTTATACTCCACCATGAAGTTTTCTTTAGTGATGAGGTTAAGTTAAAAGACTCTAGAAGCCTTAGTCAAGTGGGGGAGTTATTACATTTTGTAGGTGGTTGAGTTAGGAGTCTATTTAGTGGCAGATTTGAGGGTGGAAGAGTGTTCACCCAACCTATAGATTTAGAGAGAAAAAATTAGGATTGAAGGAGAAGGAAGGATAGATCTTCTCAAATTTTATTTTTCTATAACATTATTGTGAAGGTAGGAATCCTTCAAGCTTGTGTCTTCATATTGTGTTCCATTTCTTAAATTATGTTTTGCATATATGTGTGTTCTTATGTATGATGAACATGTTATGGATGGGATTATAATGAGTTTTCTTTAAATTTTTTCCTTCATGTTTTACTTTTTTTTTTTGAGGGAAATTGTAAGGGATTTTTTGGCATTACTCACCCTCTGATAGGGCATAGGTGGCCATATTCATGAGGAGGGCTTCAGTTCAACTCTGATAGTGCAAAGTCTCTCCTAATGACGAGGAGAGGAAGAGAGTAGGGTCTTATGGGCCCCTAATCATCAGTACAAACAATCTTTTGTGTTTTGGAAATTGAGAAGTGAAAGAATGGAAATTCTTATGATTATAGCCTCAAAAGGGCATCTATTATGGTGTTGTGACTGACTTCTCCTGTATGGAAAAATCCACCTTTCACCTAGTCTAGTTGGATAATGAACCTATTGTAAAAACCTAGAATAGGATTAAATGAGTTGAATGTCTCTTCATGTTAAAATTTATTTGTCTCCCAATTTGTTTCATTTTCTCCATGGTTACCTTGATGAAATTTCAGATTTAGTAATGGCTACCTCATTATGGAGCCAAGAAAGAATTCAGAGTTGTTGTTTTCAATTCAAATGTGTTGGGAATTTTCTTCTCTGGACAATGATCCTGTTAAAAAAATTGTGATTGTTAAACTTATTTTTGAAACAATTTTGATCTTAGGTTTTCCTCCTTGGTTCTTTCCCAAGGGAGTCCTTGAATCAGATGATTGAATAAAAAGATGGAGTATTTTTTTGTTCATATGATATCCTATGTGTTTCAATTTATATGCATATGTCTATTAGTAAATAGATCCACTAATGTTTTACCCTTCATATGGCACTCCTAGAATTCAAATTTGTATTCATATGTTTAAATTTTAATTAGAAAAAATGATGATTTATATAATCCATGTAATTTTGATTTTGAAATATTTTAAGAAAATTCAATTTATGTGAATGAAATTTCAACTCGTATTTCATAATTGATTAAAAGAACAAATAAGCCTATGATATTTTATCAACATAACATTAAACTCTATCTTATAATCCAACAAAAAAAACCAAAAAACAAATTCCCCTTGTCATTTAAATTTAATTGTATTAAAAAAAATCCAACACTTAGCAAAAGAAATATAAGGGACTTGAGAAAATTTTATCATTCTTAGAGCAAAAGATCTCTAGAATTTATATTGAAAAAAATAGTCCCCTTATAAAGGTAAATTAAATAACCCACCATGTACATTGTTACCACTTAGCAAGCCACCACCAACAATCTACAATAGTCTAAAAGAATACAGTCTATAGGTACTACAATTTCATTCATGTCATTCCCCACCTAGAGATTCTTGGAAGCAAAGAAAAAAAAGACTTGTGTGTGTGTGTGTGTGTGTGTGTGTGTGTGTGTGTGTGTGGAATAAGATGAAACATGCAAATAATCACACAAACATCACAATAAAAAACTAAAACACCAAGTAGCAATGATCCCCAAGCATCATTACTTACAAAAATGTTCATTACTAACTATATGAGTTAAGAATGCACTATTCATTCTAGGTTACAAAGTAACATTTATTACAATATTCATTTTAAGCCCAAGGTACAAGTTCCTAAGTGATTCAAAATACAAGCTAATTTTGATTACCACAATGATAATGTTGGTATCTCTAAGTCTTGTTGTCTCTTAGTGAAAAACACTTAGTCATATATAAGGTAGAGTCAATCAATAAGCATTGCGACCGAGCTAATCTATATAGCTTGATTCATGTAAAGACTTGTAAATAATCATGTATATGCCAAGCTCTATAGGAGTTAAGAAAGTCTTCAGTCACTGAGTACTTTTAGTATAAGCCAAGCCTAGTGAATGTTGAGCAGACAAAGCACATAAATGTCAAGTTGTACAGAAGGATCCAAATTTAGTTAATGATAAGAAACAATAGAAAGAATAGTAATGGATGAGCATCAGAGATAGTGTTTTCTGAGTAAGACAAATAGAACTTCAAATTCTAGAATGATACAAACTTTGAGGTAAACCATTTTGAACTAACATGGACTTGACATTTAATGATCATAGAGTTTGTTACAGAGGTTGCTATGCATTTTAATATGGATAATTGATCCCTATGAGGGATGAAAAACCAATTAGATGAAGAGGCCAAAAGGGAAGCATGTAGAAGACTCTACAAATGTCTTTAAATAGGTAGATGCAATCCCTATTTTCATATATGGAGTGAGATATCGCAAAAGAGAGTGCAAACTATTCAAAGGAGTTAAGCTTTGGATGTTGCACGTGAAAGTTGTGAATAATAGAGTTATCAACTTAATGAAGTAGTGAAGGAATAAGCATAGATATATCATATAAGATATCAAAAAATGGAAAGAAGAAATATGTAATTAGCTATTATAAGTGTAGACTAGAGGATCAATTACTAAATTAGTTTTGATAGATTGAACTAGGGAAAATCTCTTAACAAAGTGGTTTTAATAGACCTATTTTAATCTATTAATAGAGTCCTTATGTAATTTTAAGTCTAAAATCCTTTAAATAAGGCAATACCTACCAGTCTTGAAATATTTTAATAAAGTTAACCCCTCACAAGGTAGATTGTTAGAAGTGATCAAAATTGTAACCCTAATAGGTTAACTTTATTACTGCAGTAATGAATATTTGTGGTTGTCATCCAAACCCTAGTTTTACCTTCACCTTGGAGGATTTCTGGGTTACCAAATCTTTTTTGTTTTGTATTTACATTTAATGGATGTGATGCATAGTTAGATCTATTATAACATCTAATTTTTCAAGTTATGTTATCCATAGACTAGAGGTGAGATCATCAATATGGTGAATGTATTAAAGTATATTTAAAGGATAAGAATGTTATAGATTCTGATTCACCCTCCTACCATCTTAGTATCTTATTTTCCCAATTAAAACTTCCAAAAATTGGTTCTCTTGAAGGAACTCTAATAGCCTAAGAGTTCAAATACCTAAGATGGAGGCTTACAAACTGGGAAAGATTATATTAATAATCAAGTGATTGTCATCTAGCTCATACTACAACAACTTGAAGTAGCAAGAGAGGAACTATGTATATCGCTCAGAAAGAGAAAATATATGGTCATTAAACAAAATGATACAGTATGAAAATTTTGATACACAAGGATTGTTTGACAATGGAAATTCTAATGAGAGTGATGCAGCCATTGTAGATCTACTAGTGAAGAATAGTATCCTGAATGAAGAAGTCAGAGGATTGAAAAGAGAACATGAAATCTAATCAGTAAGGCTTTATGAAGTGACTAAACAGAAGAAAAAAGTTGAAGAAGAAAAAGTTGTGGTTGAGGAAGACAAAATAAAGATTGCTATTAGACTTGAAGAGAGATCATCTAATCTGTAAAATCTTACCAAAACTTAGCTAGACATGATGAATCAATTGATGCTTGAAAATTAGGAATTGAATAGGAAGGACATGGAGATAGAAAATCTAAGATCACAAATTGATCTACTAAGGAATAAGTTATGATCTAAGAAGGAACTTTTTGAAAGAATAAACAAGCCTAGTAAAGTGTTAAGATACTTTGAAGAAATAATGAGATCACCTAGGTCATTTGACATCACTTATGGACTAGAACATATATAAAAAAATTCATTCACTAAAAAGGGATAATCATCCAATAGTGGAGAGCTAAGGAATGCAAAATCAAAAGACAAAGCTACATGTTATCATTGTTGTAAACTTGGACATACTGCAGACATTTATAGAGGCAAGAATTGTATGCAAAACCCTAAACTTAAGTTTACTAGTAGCTATTTTTATTGCTAGAAACAAGGACATCAAATACATGAGTGTAGATCAAGAATGAACAATACACCTAGTTTACCTATATTTGAGGGATATTGTTAGAATTGTCAAAAGTTTGGACATAGAGCATATGTATATAGATCATAGGATAAACCTAACTAGACAAATATGAATGTAATGGATAAAGTTTGTTCTAATTGTCATAAAATTGGACATGGGAGAAAGAACTACAAGACCTAAGCACTAGTACCAAATAATGAAAACATCAAGGGAAAAGGAAAAGTAGATATTGAAAAAATAAAGAAGGAGATGAGTCAAACCTAGAAGAAAAAGGTGGAAGCAAAAAGAAGTGGAATGAATGAAGTCAAGGTCACCCAATCCAATGGAGAAGGTGATCATACCACCTCAAACTAATCAAGAAAGGTATGTAAGGAATTGTATACTTAATGATTTTTCTTACATCATTTCCTGACATAAAATGTACAAAAAATTTCATATCTGCATGAGAAAAGATGCATTAAGAACATATTAATGGAAAGATGGTGCAAAAGAATCATTTACATGTTGGGTGTCAAGTATCAATCAAACTATCTATATAGATCAAGCATTTAAATATGAAATGATTATCCCAAATGTGAAACTGATGCATAGGTTGAGTTAGATGGAATTGATCAAGATGTATAATGGAGATCGAGTTCAAAAATTTGGTAATAATGTAGACCCTAAATTGAATGAATGAACGTATATACCGAGAACTTGAAGGTATTTTATACACCTTGTATTTGAATTTCAAGAGCATGGAATGATTTGAGCAATTAGTGAAGAAATTTCAAAGATGATTGAAAGAAAATTATCAATGAAATTGTGATCAAGTGTTGATTACTAGTTGTGTTGAGTTATTCAGAAAGAAAATCTTCAAAACCCTAACATAAGAAAATGACATCATCATTAGTTGCAACAAAGAATCAAGGAGAAGAGGTAGGAAATATTTAATTGGTGAAGAGTGACACTTGTCCTCCACCTAAGTTTCATGCTATACTTGAAATTTCCATGAAAGGAGATTTAATGGGTGTGTTATCATTGATAACACCTAAATTCATTATGATTCATGATGTGAGGAGTTGTTACATGTACAAAACTAGAAAAGTTAGAGACTATGAGATTTGTGTAGGATATGAAGAATTGTGTGATAAAGGAATATTAATGGATGAGCTCAAAATTATTGAGAGTAAAGGGTTAACTTGTGGCCTTTATTTTATGAGGAATTTCAAAATTAAATGGATTAAAGTTGTGCTAAGCAGAATTTATGATATTGCATTGTGGGTAGAGAATGGACCAATAAAGATTACAAAGAAGGCAATCCATGAAGTTACTAGATAGCCAACATTTGATAAAAATAAGAAAATGCATTACAAAACTAAAGAAGATATTGAGGCAAATTCCAAAGCCGAGTTGAATGGACACAAGTTATCTTTTCTACCATTACTAGTCAATTAATCTAATTTATAGTGAGAATGATCTCTCATAAGTTTTATAATTCGAGCTTTTTGAATAGTGTGTTGTGTATGGTAGTTTATCAAGCATGGAAGATCATGATGAAGGATCATGAATATGATATTGCTTAGTTGCAACAATTACAACTAGTAGAGAAACTAACATCAATCAGGAGGGTAAAGAATTAAATGTGTAATTTCATATCATTAATTATGTGTATTTTCTTGTACACTTAGAATTATTTACAGCTATTGGAAATGTTGTCAAGGAATAAGATAAACTTACTATAAAGTAGATTACTAGATATATAACATAGTTTGGAGAAAATTTTGAAGAAATTCCATATGGGTATTTTAAAATGTTCAAATAAAATATGAGAAAGAGATTGAGGATCCCAACACCATTAGTTATGAACCATTATAATCATATATATTTTCTAGTTGATGTGGACAACTCATTTGTATAGGTGGTTAAGCCAAGGAAAGCTTGGGTTAAACCTTTTGGCTATGAAAGTGATAGAAATAATGTAAGTGAAATTATTGTTGCACTTAAAGAAATTTATGTAGCTGTGAAGCCCTTTGAAAAGTATGAAGAAGAAAAGGCTAGAATAATAGTAAATATCAAGATTTCTTCTACTAATAAGAAGAGAAAGAATATGATTGAAGATCTAGAAGGTAAACTAGGCACACAAAAAAAAGGAAAAGAACATTTGATGATTACTCAAGATCTTGGAGAAGATACAAAAAATGATAGTGGTCGAGAGGAAAAGGAAGCAAATATAGAGAAAAAGGCAAAGCCCTAGCACTAGTCACCCCACTAGAAAAGAAGGCTAAAATTCTATAAATCACAAATCCTAATGTGGGAAAGGTTTCAAAGAATATGACATCCAAGCCCCTCTCTCCTCTTGTAAAAAAGATACCAAGGACTATGGAAAGAACCACATTAAGTGTTGAGCCACTAGACAAGAAAGGAGTGGTTAAAATCACAAAACCTAGTGGCACAAGTACAAAGAAGAGGAAAGTGTTAGCTACTATGGGCCAAAAAAAGAGAAGGCTAGTGAAGAAGAAAAGTATTGAAGAGGAAGATGTAGAGAGGATTGAGTTTGATGAACCTAGACATGACTGAGTCATTGTGCCTATCAAGCCTAGAACTATTAACAAGTTATGTGCCAACATCAAAACCTTTGCAGATCTAGCAAGATTTAGATATGTGTAGTATGATATATTGAGAGATGTTGATAAATCCAAGGTAGAAGAGGCCATGATATAAATTATGGCTAACAATAAACTTATACCTATTGAATTGGAAAAGAAGATTCCAAATGATTTGTATAGTAGACTTGATAGAAAGTGGCAACAAGCAACAAAATTTGAGAAGAAAATTAGATAAGACACATTGGCCAAGATTATGCATAAGTTGAAAAATAAGAAGAAGAAAACATATTTGGAGAATTATAGGAGCTGATTTATTCCTAAATTCAGACAATTCATGATTTTACAGCATAAAATTGAGGTTGTTGTACAATAGAATGAATTATTATGGAAGAGTATTTTTGGATTAACCATAAGAGGAAATAAATAGGAGAAAGAAGTGGACATAGTAACCATTGAGTATGATAAAAGTGATGAAGAAAATTTAGGTATATCAAGCCCACAGGAATTGTATCACCTATTCATGATACTACACCTAACACTCCTATATTGCAAAAAATAAGGGACTATCCTAAGGAAGGAGAAATACAAGTCAAAAATTTTGATAAACAAACAAAGACCTTAGAAGTAGAGGAACTAGAAAGGAAGAAGAAAGAGAAAGAAGAATTAGGCAAGGAAACAAATGTAGAGATATCTACTATAGGTCAAGAAAGACCACATGTCTTAGGATCTTAGGATGAGGGAAATAAGGAGACTAGATAGAAATAAGAAGAAATAGAAAAAGACAATGTAATTTAAAATGCTACCATTTTTGTTCCAAGTATTGATGTACAAGCAAGACCAAGTGGTTACACCCCATCACCTACTCTTACTCTAGTAGTGTCGAGAAGTAGTACTCCAGAGAAAAGAAAAGAAAAAAAGATAAAGGACAGTTCTCCAAATAATACTTTCATTTTGGATGAAGTAATTGATATGCTGAAATGGGATCTAGCCAATCTCTATTTTAAGAAAATTTTCATCTTGCAAGTCATCCTAGCAAGAAAGAAAGAAGAGATGAAGGGAGAGAAACAAAAAAAATGTGTTGCATGATATAAAGGGCATATTTGTTGATTCCGTTGATATTCAAATCATTGATGAGTAGGCCTACATTATCTCTTAGTTGGTGAAATTTTTTGAAAAATTCAACACTAAGCATATAGAGTCAAATGAAAATCTTATGGCCTAATACAAAAATAAATTTGAGAAGAGAATAATAGAACAAGTTTCTACTATCATTGCAGTTAGAATAGTTGAGTTGTCAGCACTATTATAGAACATAGATGAACTTGTACAGAAAGTACAAGATTTTTACAATATATTTTTTAATATTCCAATGTTCACAAATTAATTTTAGAAAAAAATTCAGAGGATTTAGGCTGACATTAAGTTATTAGGAGGTTATATCTCCTAGTCAACTAAATCAAGCTCAATGTATTATAATAGATTGTTGTTTTCACAAGGGAGGTTGGCAGAGCTACAAACATGAGATAGTAGAATGAGTGTCAAACTTATCTCCATCCAGTCAATTTTTATTTATACCTCATTTGGAGGTTATACAATAAGAGGAGGTAACTTTAGCAAAAGATCTAGTGCAAAAGGATCATAATATTTTGATTGTTGATAGCTTAATTTGACCTGGCAGCAAATCTAGAGATAAAGATTCATGCTTTGGGATCAACAAGAACCACATGTGATCATCCTCTTACCATGATAAATCAAATTCATAAAAGATTTATTGAAAAATATGATTTGATTCTACCTACACAACCCCAAAAACATACATAAGTGTCAAAAACAAGGGTGATAGACAAGAAAGAACTTAAGGGGATAGAAGATATAATAAAATGAAATGATCAAGGGGAAAATGAAGAAAAATCATAAGATGAAAGAATGGTAAAGATACAAAGATATGATGTTCAAAGAGATAAAAAATATATAAGTTATCACAAAATTACAATCAAACTAATTTAAGTCATGTAAAGCATGTATTATATATTGTATTGTAAAAGAAAAGGTTTCAAAGTTCTATAAGAATTGATTCATAGGCTTAGGGGAAGTACTATTATCTTCATACTGTAAAGATGTAATCATGAAAAAGTATTTTTTGGTTAATGTCAAAGGGGGATATTGTTGGTATCTCTATGTCTTTTTATCTATTAATGTCAAAAACATAGTCATATATAAGGCAGGGTTAGTCAATTGTCACTGTGATTAAGCTACTCTATATAGGTTGATTCATGAAAACACATGTAAATAATCATGTATATGCAAATCTCTATAGGAGATGAGAAATTTTTTGGTCAACAAGTACTTTCAATATAAGTCAAGCCTAGTAAATATCAAGTAGATAGAGCACATAGATGTCAATTATATAGAAGGAGCCAAGTAAAATTAAGGTTGAGAAACAATAGAAAGAATAGTTATGACCATGCATTAGAGATAGTGTGTGTCAAGAAATACAGAGAGAACATAAAAGTCTAATACAAAATTTGAGGTAAATCATTCTAAACCCACATGGACAAGAGATTTAATGATTATAGAATTTGTTACAAAGGCCTATAGATGTCTTTACATAGGTAGATCCAAACCCTATTTTCATATACAAAGTGAGATATTGTAGATGAGAGTTTAAACTATGAGAAGGAGTTAAGATTTGGATGTTGCATGCAACAGTTATGAAGAAATTTTTTGGAAACCTAATGAAGCATTGAAATACTAAGCATAGATATATCAGTTAAGAGATTAGAGATTGGAAGGAGGAGATCTATAATCAGCAATCATAAGTGCAAACCAAAGGATTAGGTACCGAATCAATTTTGACAAAGTGAATTAGGGAAAATCTCTTAATAGAATGGTTTTAAAAAACCTATTTAAATCTCCTAATAGAGTCCTTACTTTATTGTGAGTGTAAAATCCTTTAAACAAGGTAAGGCCTCATAGTCTTAAAATATTTTAATAGAGAAGTCCCTTCACATGGTAGCTCATCAGAAGTGATCAAAATTGTAACCCTAACAAGTTAACTTTGTTACTATATTAGTGAATATTTGTGGGTGTCATCCTCACCCTAGTTTTACCTTCACCTTGGTGGGTTTTTAGGTTACCAAATCTTTTGTGTTATGTGTTTACATTTCATGGATGTGATGCATAGTTAGATCTATTACAACATTTGATTTTCCAAGTTATGTTATCCATAAGCTAGATATGAGATGGTCAATATGGTGAATGCAATAAATTTGTTTTAAAGGATAAAATTTTTATAGATTTTGATTCACCCCCCTTCTTGGTATCTTAATTTCCCAATTAAACTTTTGATAATTCCCAATTGTAATTTTATGAAAAGTATGCCCAATTTGTTATGTTTTGACCTAGGAAGATATAGGACTCAAAAGGGTGTCCAAAAATAAAAATAAAAATCACAATAAGATGATGTGTGCACCCAGTGCTTGTTGTATGAAAAAATAGCTTGGAGCCTTGTACAAGCCTAGATTGGCACCTAGACAAGAAAACTCTACAAACTAGATGAGTTAGTGCTAGACTTGGATGAGACCTATGCATCCTCATACTAGTTGATGGTATGCCAAATGATGGAATACATATCTCATAAAAAAAATGCTTCTTCATATGAGAGAATTCATCTCCATATGACAACAAGAGGAGAACACCATGAAAAAATCGTAAAAGAAGCACGCAATAAGATAAAATAGCCACATTGGGGTGTATTAGGTTCACATAAATTGAGAAGTTATCACTAGAGCACATAGAAATGAACCTAAAGGCCATAACATAGTAATTTATAGATCATATATAAGATGTAAGAAATAATGTACAATGTCATCATGATAAAGTGAGTACATAATAAATATTGTAATGAGAGCTAGAATGTAAAACCATAAGATTCATCACCTA
>CM053792.1:676657058-676869558 GCA_028749045.1 Cupressus sempervirens | reverse complement strand
ATAGATTATCTTAATTCCAAGAAAGAGCTTAAAGATTAGATCAAAGAAAATGATGAAGTTTCAACACTAAGGAAAGAAAATGAGATCTTGAAGCATCAACTAAAGATTTGTAATGCCCTGCCTAGATATCCTTGGAACAAGGATAAATAAAAACCAACACTTTTTTTTTTGAAGTAATAAGAATGGTTTCAAAAGACATCAACATACAATAGATCTAATGATCACAATGGAAGACTTAACCAAGAAATCTTGACATCCAACTAATCTTGAAGCATCACTACTTACCTTCACGACCAAAACCAACTATGAAAGTCTACACAAACATGAAACATATAATCTCTTAATTGTTGAGGCCTAGATAGGGGCACAACCTAGAAAAACCTTTGACTCTCAACCAAAAATTTCAAAGATACTTGCTTTTTCCAAGTAGGATTTTGTAAGAAATCAGGCAAGAAGTGTTGTATGAGATACTACTTACTACTACGAAGTGACACTTTTAGGGAGCACACACTGGACCTTAATACTATTGTCTAATACTTTTCAGTGTCACATGATAGAACTTAATACTGTTAGGCGATACTTTCTAGTATCACATGACATTTCTCTCCAAGGCTTGTGATACTTTTGTTAGAATTACAATAGGAAAAGTAAACTTTTGAGAGTAGGGGGTGGATTAGTAGTTTAACCTTAGACCCTTAAATTTTTTTACCACACATCCATCTCATACATTTAATGAGTAAATTGAAATAACATGTAAAGCATATACATCTAAATCATGTAGACACATAAGCAGTCATACACATATGACACCATATATGATTATCCATTGACCCTCTAATGAGAAGGTAAAATTGGGGTGGGGATGACACCCACAAATCTTCACTACTATAGTAATAAAGTATATCCAATAAAGGTTACAATGTTTTGACCAAAAAACTTGATCTACCCTATGAAAGGCTTATAAATACTATTAGGTCTCACCTTGTTAGACGATTTCAACACCCTATTAGAAGCATGCCTTACTAGAGGACTTTAACATACAACTAGGTAAGAACCTTATTAGAGGATTTCATATAGCCTGTTAGGACTACTCTGTTAAGAGATTTTGACTAAAAATAACTTGTTAGAATGTCTCAACTTTGATCATGTAGTTAGCACTTGCTTTCTTGATAACATATCACCTCTAAACAGATGTCTTCTTGATCCTTCTTGATCAGATATTTCTTTGTTGTATCCTTTTTCTTTCCTTTGTTCTATTCTAACTAAATCTACAATGTTGTTTCACTTCATAACTTCTAAGCCACCATGAATGCTATGTTTGCACATGAAAACTTCTCTCTTCTTTCCTTTAGTTCCTTACATACACACTCTTCTTTTTTCTTTATATAGAGTTTAGGGTTTTTCCTCCTTAAGAAGATAGAGTGACTTAAGGTTAGGTATGATTCTATAGATAAGATTCATCCATTTTTCCACTTAATCCTTCCCATTTTCTAATTAGATGCATGTAATTGCATAGGGAATCCAATTTGAGATTTGTCTTTGTCTTCAAAATATCAAAATGCAATCTTAGGTCAGCTCAAAAATGGTTTACATAGTTGTTTGTGCCTTTATAAAAAAATATGTCAAAACTATTTTGCTCAACATCTAAAGTCTTTAATGTTGTTGCTCAGCACCTATATTACTTAGCATCCACTTTTTACTTGACTCCTAGATGTCACTCAGCATATACTATCTGCTGAGCACTTGATGACTTGACACTCACTATAACTCAACATGGTCTAATATATATATGTTGTGATTCACATGTACTGCTAGTTCAGCATGAATAAATAAATAACTTAAGTATGTTGACACTTACTTGTCAAGACCAATCTAAGATCTACAATCTCACCCTTTGACATGAGTGTCAAAAACACTTCAGTATACATTATCATCCTTGATCTCATGAGCATAACATATCTTAACTTAGCTTATATACAAAATTTCAAAATTTCAAAATTTTGTAATCACTTAAGTACCTCAAAATTTGATAACTCCACATAAGTTGATATGTCTATTTTGTATCCAAAATTATGTGCTCCTACTGAGTAAATGGGACTCTACTAATACTCTTTGACTTCATACTATTTTGTTGATAATATTTCATCTAATACTTCTAATATATTTTGATGCTTTCTCTCTCTTGGTTGATTCTTATTCTTTATTACTCCCAAAATTAATATCGCCCTCTTTGCACTATTTCTTCCCCAAAAATGTGTCTCCCCCTTTTTGACACTTATGTCAAATGGGCTATATAGTTATCATATATTTGTCCAATAAAGATTTATGGACATATAATATCATCTTAAGACTTGCATCCCAATTTTCACATGCTACATCCAATGACTTGATTTGGATTGCTAGCTCAGTAGCATGGTGGACTAGACCATCTAAGATAGAAGGATTTGGGTCTTTCTTCATTAAGGTTTCACCATAGCCTAGCTCCTTGTGAAAAATTTGCATATGGGGGGTGAGAGTTGCTTGGATGTTAGTCCCTTTGGTCATTATGTTGGCCTCATCTACTACCAATATAGCTAACTCTATGTTTGAAGCAATATCCTAAAATGCTTCTCAGCTTGAGCTAGATTCATTTGTAGTTTTGCACCTAATGTAGTAATTAGGCTCTCCAAACTAAGAATGTAACTTTTGGTCTCTTGGGGTAAAGATTGATGGATTGAATAATTTAGTGTACAATGAGAATATGTTTTCAAGTACCTTCTTCACATCCTCAACCTTAGTTGCCAATGCAACTTGTGTTAGTGCTATATCAGCTGATATTTTCTCATTCACTTTCTTTTGGAACCTCTTTTTTTGACCATTTTAAAAAAATTACATTAGTATCTAGGTCTTCATTATAGACCTTTTCCACTATATTTGTCAGTTGTTCCATTAGTGGCTTGGTCTTATCTAGAGTTGGCAAACTAAGTGCATCTAAAAAAAATTCTTTAATATCTTGTAGGGCCTACTTTTTCCCATGCTTAAAGGCTTTGTATTTAGGTGTGAACATAATTTCATATTTCTTTATAGCCTTAGTAATTTGTGCCTTAGTTAGTTCAAGCATCACTTGGACTAGAGATTTTTCTCTAATTTGTTTCTCCAAGACTAGACAATAATGCCATTTCTTCACAACTATGTCATATAGACTCTTTGGCATTGAGTTGGAAATCTCTAGTGCATTTGTCTTGAATTTTTTCATCATGACATATATGGCATCCTCCACTTGATTTTTCTCTACCTTACCAAAATTATCAAAATCTACATGTATAAATCCTAATAGCTTTGCACTATTCTTAACATTTTCACATAAATTTTCAAGATGTGACAAAGGATTGTGACTCACCACTTAATTTGGCTATTTTCATCTAACTCTATTTTCTCATCATCAAAATCTAATTATGCAACATAATTTATTGTTGGCCTCTTCTACTCTTGGCCTTCTTGTCCTACTTGTTTTGTCTTTTCCTTGGCCTTTTGGGTTGTTGCATGTGTACTAACTCTTGTATTAGGTGTAATAGGCATGGGTTGACTCAACATAGCTACCTTCTTAGCTTTAGTCACTTTTTGAGTCTTAGCCTTCCTCTTCTTTGGATCAATAGAGTAGGTGCTTCCCTAGCTTCTTCTCCCTTGGCACCTTAAGTCTCCTCCTCTTCTTGGTCTTCTCCCATAACTTGAGTTAATGCAAGTGGTTATTGTGGTTGAGTTTCTTCTTCCTCCTCTTCATCTTCATCTTCATCTTCTTCTTCTTCCTCAACACCCTTTCCAAACTTAGCTTTTAGTTTCTTCACTATCTTCTCCTTTTTCTTCATGGTAGAGGTAGTCTTTAATTCCATGGTAATTTTGGACTTTACCATCTTGTAATTTCCAAATACCTTTGCACTTTTATCTACCTCTTCTACTAGTAAAGTTGTTATAGATGCAAAGGCTTCATCCACATTTATTTCATAACCTAAGGGTCTCAACCATCTCACCCTTGGTGTAATATCTTGTACAAATGTATAATCATCATCCACAAGAAAGCATACATCATCATAGTGTTTCTCAACTAAGGATACTAGTATTCTCAATCTTTCCTTCATTAACTTCTTGAAATCTTCAAAATAACTTGTCATCAAAGATTCAAAATTCTTTCCTAATTGCTCAATGTACTCACCAATCTATACTGCTACTAATATGTTGGTTTTCCATCCCACAATGCCAAATGAGGGAAATGTGTTTTACACATAAAAGAATATACTAATCAATATGGAACCAAATTTTCACTTTACATTCATTGTCTTTCTGATTGCTCTAAGGTTCTTCATCAATAGTTGCAATTATAGCTTTGGTAGATCATATATGTGATTTTTCTTTACAAATTTGTATCCCACATCCACAGCTATATAGGGAACATTGTTCAATCTACTAGATTGGTAAAACTTGTGGGAAATCACCCTTACAACTAAGTTTAATAGAGGATCAATAATTTTATCAATTGCCATGCCTCTATTGTTCTAGATAGCTCCTATATTGTTCTCAATCACTTCCTTTGAATCACTTCTTAGTGTCTTAGGTTGATCTAGGGTTGGGTAACTAGTAACCCTATGGATTATTCTCTTAGTAATTTCAATAGGTCCATTTCCTAGCCATAATGAACTATCATGAATTTAGCAAATCACTATCCTAATCCACTCTATCTTGAATACATTCAGAAAATCTAAGGCTCATGTTAATCCCTTTCTCTCTATGAGTTTGAACTCTTCCTTCAAAATGCCATTATCACATAGTTTGTTGTATTCTTTCCTAATCTCCATATCACCAATGCTTCCTATCTTATAGTTGTAGCATTTTCTTACATCTTCCACCATTATCACATTTCGTGGAATCATCGATAATGCACTAGAAGGCTCTTGATTGTATGCAATATCAGGAATAGCTTTGAAAATGGGTTTCTTCACCTTATTACTTACTAACTAAACATTTAAAACTTCCTTCCCCTCTACATTCTTTGAACTAGATGCCATAATGTAAAACTAGGGTTTATGAAATTTAAACTACATAGCTTGACTCTTGCTAAATACCTTATGAAATCTAATGAAATGGTGAAGAATCATTTCTCAAATCTTCTACAATTGCTTGGAATGGATTTCTAGATCATCTTTTTCTCTTCTCACTCTTTCTTGAATTTTAAATGATGAAAAATGAGCTAAAATTGATCAAATACCCTTTGAAAACCCTATAATTAATGTTGAGTTCTTACACAATTGTAAGCTTGGAATCAACTAATTTTAAACTCACTTAGCATCCATTGACATTTCAATCACTCAGCAACTACTACAAGCTTGACATCAACTAGCTAGTTTGTAAGCTTGACATCTTCTATCATTTCACTCGGCAACTACATGAAAAACTTAAAGATTCATCTGGGACAAAATTTTGCATCTTTTTTCATGATAATATAATCTTTTTAGTGGTAATTGATTTTGGAATTGATGTATGATATAACCTTTGAGTATCAGTCCCACATACCTCTTAATTACCCAGTCTGATGAGGTGTGATTACCTGATCCATTGGAAAAAGTGATCATTTCTCCATTTGATGTACTAAAATAATCTTTCATTTTCCATGTCTTATTCATCTCATCTCTTATGTGTTTAACTTCAACATTTCCTTTACCCTTTTCAAACTCACAACTTGGTTCTTTTGACCTAGTTGGACAACACCTACTAAAGTGACCAGTCTTCAAATAACTAAAACATGTGGTTTGACTTAACCACCTTTGGTAGTTCCCTCTGAAGTGTATCCTAATACAATTCTTAGGAATATGTACATATTCTTGACAATAATGATAGCTATATCTCATATTATAATCCTAGTTATAAGAGTTTCCATTGTTCCTTACCTTTGCTTGCCTATTAGATGACCACATGGGTTTGGATCTACATTCAAAAAGCTATATGTCCATACTTCTTATAGTTGTAACAATATTTTCCAAATATTTGTGTATGTGTGGTCTTGGTTTTGCATTCATGTGCCTAATGATTTTACTTGTTACACTTATGATAATGAACCGTGCTTTTAGGCTTGACATTCTAATTTGCAGTCTTGCTTCTACACACATTAGTAGTATGTTCTTTCTTACAAAAATTATGACAAGTAGGTTTGGAGTTCTTACCTTTTTTGTTCTTTTCTTCTGCAATTTTGGATGATTCTCCAACTTCAGTGCTTATGCATCCTAGTCCAAATGTATCATTAGTGGATCTGGGGATCTTAATAGTTGCTCACAATATTTGATGGCTTCATTTGGTTTATTGAAAAATTTGAACAAATTATTTTTCTCTCTTTAGTCCACTCTATAATTGTTCCTTTTGAAACTTCAATGTCGTTATCTCAATGTCCTTCACATTCAATTCATAGTTGGCATTCATCATTTGACTTAGAGTATCCAATTTCATATTGTAAATCTTGGTTAGCTTTTTTGACTTCTCTTCTAGTCTGTTGACCAAAATTCTTTTGTCCTCTTCAATCATAGCTTTTTCTTATATGGATTTCTTCTTTTTTTCATTCACCTCACATAGCGATATAGCTTGTGATTCTTGCTCTAAATTGAGATTTCTAATTTCCTTAGCTTGGGCTCTATTCTTTTCCATTAGATCAAAAACTACTACATCAAATTCGTTAGAATCTCGATCTACAAATAGCTTAGTGTTGTCTATTTCTTTGTATGTGTTTTTTTCTTTGCAATAACAATTTCCTTCCTTTTGTTCAAATATTTCTTTAGTTCTTCTCTTGCTTCCTCTAGTTGATGTAGAATGAGTTGTATTTGAATTCCCTGATTCTTAGTAGTCTTTCCCAACTTGTATACTTTCATTTCAAGATATTTTCCTCAAAGCTATAAAGCTTCTCTTTTAGAGAACAAAGATTTGATACCAATTGTTGGAATTACAATAGGAAAGGTAAACTTCTTGGGGGGACAGGGAGCAGGGGTGGGTGGTGAATTAGTAGTTTAACCTTAGACCCCTAAAAAATTTCACCACACATCCATCTCATACATCCAATGAGTAAATTGAAATAACATGTAAAGCATGTACATCTAAATCATGTAAACACATAAGTAATCATACACGTATGATACCAAATATGATTATCCAAAAACCTTTCAATGAGAAGGTAAAATTAAGGTGGGGATGACACCTAAAAATATTCACAACTACATTAATAAAGTGTATCTAATGAAGGTTACAATGTTTCGACCATGAAACATTATCTACCTTGTGGAAGGTCTGCCATGTTAAAGGCTTACAAAGACTGTTAGGTCTCACCTTGTTAGAGGATTTCAACACCCTGTTAGAAGTGTTCCTTGCTAAAGGACTTTAACTTACAAATAAGTAAGCACCTTGTTAGAGGATTTTTTATAGCCTCTTAAGACTACTCTATTAAGAGATTTTGACTAAAATCACCTATTAGAATGTCTTAGATTTGATCACATAGTTAGCACTTTCTTGCTTGATAACAGATCACCTCTAAACTGATGTCTTCTTTATCCTTCTCGATTAGATGTCTCTTTATTGTGTCCTTTTCCTTTCCTTTGTTCTACTCTAATTAATTTTGCAATTTTGTTTCACTTTATAACTTCTAAGCCACCATGAATGCTCTATTTACACATGCCAATTTCTCTCTTCACTCCTTCAATTCCTTACACATGTTCTTTTTCTTTTCTCTATATAGAGTTTAGGGTTTGTTCTTCTTAAGAAGACTTAGTGACTTAGGGTTAGGTATGAATCTACAATTGAGATTCATCCATTTTACTGCTTAATATTTCCCATTTTTTGATTGGTTGCATGTAATTGCATAGGGAATCCAACTTGAGATTCATCCTTATCTCCAAAATATCAAAATTCAATCTCAAGTCAGCTCAAAAATGGTTTATATAGTTGTTTGTGCCTTTACAACCAAATATGTCAAAACTATTTTGCTTATGTGAAGTCTTTGATGCTGTGATTCAGCACCTATATTGCTTGGCATCCACTATTTACTTGGCTCTTGTGTCACTCGACATATACTATCTACTTGGCACTTGAGTGACTCAGCACATTAGTGACTCAACACTTACTATGACTCAACATGGTCTAATATACACATATTGTGCTTGGCATGTACTACTAGTTTGGAATGAAGTAATAAATAACTTAAGTGTGTTAACAGTCACTTGTCAGAAAAAATCCAAGATCAACAACTTTTATAGTATCACCCAATGCTAAAGCTTTGCCACTCAGGATCACAAAGAAATAGCCTAATAAACAAGCCAAAATGGAAAAGAGTTAAAACCTCCATGCTAGGGAGTGTCATATCCATAATAAAAGAGGATCAAGAACTCAAAATCATAATGAACATCGCATAAGTCTACAATCCAAACATCTAATGTAATCATGTAGAAAGAAACATCACAGTGAATATACATGTGCATAAATCAACTACCTCAATGAACTCAAATAACATAAATCACATGGAAACATACTCTGGAAGAAACATAGAACCATATGAGCATCCAACTCTATGCGTCAATCTCTAGAAGTGGTAAAGGTAGCAGATAACTGAAACCATGATCATGAGAAAATGTAATACAATAGGTCCTAGTCAAACACTCTATGGGTCTACTATATAGGGACTCTAGTAGAGAGTAGGTTTCTTGGTAATCTAAAGCTCAACATTATTATGGACCATTCCCCTTGATAGATCCTTAGGAGGCCAATGTGTTGCATCCTTGGATGAGCCATGCAGATAATCTATTTTCTTATCTTAGTTAATTTCACATGAATTTAGTTAGTTATCACTTATTAGAAACTTCTACATGTATATCTTATCAAGAAAATGACTCGCAGTTATGACAGAAGCCCCTCCAGTAACCTTACCCTACATACTTATGCTCATCACATGATGAGTGTCCATAGGCAATGTGGTTTTCCAATCCAACCCTAATGAACATAACTCAATGGACAAACAACTAAGAGCTCAAGTCTCACAAGAACTTGACAAGTGCACACTCATGTTCTTGTGTGCAGCCACAGTAACTGCACAATGATCATAAATAACAAGGGCTAGTTGATAAACAAAAAGACACAAGTAAACAAATCAATCAACCGACCTATATTTAGGAGTATGAATTTGGCATGAATCCTAATACTATTAAAAAAGTACACCAGTGGTTAGAAAGATATCCCTATTGATAATCTAGATTTAGAACCAACTATAGTGCCAAGAAAACTCAAGAAATCAGGGTAACACACAAATAGAGACAAAAACTAAAAATATCGAAAACCTTAAAATAAAACCCATTTTTTCTTTGGGTAGAAAAGCCACAAATATAAAATAAAATTTAGGTTTGGAGTTTTTATGCAAAAACAACTAGCATAACAACATGAAACCCCAAACCTTCAATTCCAAAAAGGGATAGATGCTCATATCCACCCAATCAGGTAGAGCTAGCACATAGAATCGGAGGGGAACACTAGCTCTTAGCCTCCAAATAATTTAATATGTGAAAAAGAAACTCAAAATTAGCAAAAACAATAAAATGGGAGAGCCTTACCTCACAACTGAAAGGGCTAAATAGAAATACACATGATAAAATAATTGTCTCGCAGTCACTGCCAAAACACTTGAGAAATGAAAGTCCCCAATGAGCTCAACATCATGACAATACCATGCTTTTAGCTCCTAGAGAGAATAGAAAAATAAATCCTTTAAAGAGGATTTTGGAATTTGGTCTCTAAATTCCTATTTCCCAAGTGAGAAGTGAAGATAATAATTCCCTTGTAGGATATATTCACATTTAAAAGTGGAATATAATATTAGGAATTTAATTGACCCACTTAAACCACCCTTTTCAATCCAAAAAAATTTGAGAAATTCCAATTAAATTGAATTCAACTACAACAAAGCTACTAGGAATTAAAATAATCAAATCAAATATAAGTTCCCCAAAACTATCAAATCACAATATTCTAGAATAAATTTTGTGACAAATGCAAACCTCTAAATGCACAAACATGTTCACTAGTTTTATCACATAATGCAAATGAGTTTGGATTTATTAAATCATTGGAGGGTTTAATTAATCCATTAAATAGGATACGTCAACTATATAAGGACAACATTGGCTAGGTAAATCCTACACACTGAACAACATGATCAAGTGCAATTACATATAATAATATTGCCAAAGTGATAAATGCATTAAATCATATTAAATAGCCATTTATTTAATTACATTAAAGTGCCCTATTTAAATCACTCACTACATCATAAAACATCTCGAAGAAAGAATGATGTAAATAGCTAATGCAATAAATCAAACTATTTAGAATAAAATAAGTCTATGGTATAATCATAATAGATTATATTTGTGAATACAAATTAATCAGATATCATTATAAAGCATCATTTCAAATCAATAAGAATCATCATGGAGATATGATCAAGCTGAACAACATAGCATCTAACATTTATGATACTGGTAATTCAAAATAAAGTATCTAACAATAAAGTCATCTCGAATGTCCTCAAACATGAGTATTAAAGTATTTCAAAAAAACAAAATAAAACAAGTTATAGAATGCAAACATGGGATGTACTACATCCTCCCCCACTAGGCATAGGCTTACTCCTAGAATCTTGCTGAAAGATAAGGGTACAAATCTCTCAACAGTGTAGCATCTTTTGAAGTTGTAGAAATCTCATTACTTGGGTCCCACTGGAACCTTAGCTACTCTATGTACTGACCTCAAAGGTTCAGTCTCTAATTTTAAAGGATACAAATGGGCTCCAAGGAAAGCTTCTCATACTATACCTACAAATCATCCCAATCAAGTACATGGGTAACATAGGAAATATACTACCTCAAAAAATAAACATGGAAAATATCATGGATGTGTGATAGGCTAGGTGGCAATGCTAGTCAATAAGAAATAGGACCAATCCTCTTGAGGATCTCAAATGGTCCAATAAAATGTGGTGCCAATTTAGATTCTTTCCCATAATAGATGGGGCTCTTCCTTGGATGAACTCTCAAAAACACATTGTCACCAACTGAAAAGTGACAATCTAACTTATGGGCATTTTCATATTTCTTTTGCCTATCTTGAGTAGTAACAAAACGTTCTCTAATATTAATAACTTGCTTCTCCATATCCTAAAGCATGTCTAGAACTAAAATCACTCAATCCTTTAAATGATCCCAACTCAAAGTGGTATGACATGGTCTACCATACAAGGCCTGACAAGATGACATGCCAAGAGAACTGTGGTGCCCATTGTTATAGAAAAACTCAACAAGATATAGATAATCCTCCCACTTCACCCTCCTATCCATGACATACATGTGAAACATGGTTCACTCTCATTTTTTGACCATTGGTCTCTGGGTGGTAATATGAACTAAAATTGAGTCATGTGCCCAATCATGTTGGAGAGATGTCCATAGTGATGAGGTAAACACTAGATCTCTATCTGATACAATCCATCAGGGGATTCGATGCAATCAAACAATGTCTTCCAAAACATGTACTACAAAAGAAGTTGTATAGGATGCTCTCATGGGTGAAAAATGCAGTACCTTGGACAACTTGTCCACTATCACCATGATACAATCATGTCAACATGGTGACATAGGAAACCCCATGATAAAATCAATGGATATAGTATCCTACTTCCATTTTAGAATGGTATGCAGCTAGAAAAAGCCTACAAAATGTTGATGCTTTGCCTTCACTCTCTAGCACTCTAGACATCGAGAAACAAAACTAGAAACATAATCCCTCATCCCTACCCAAAAGTAAAAATTTCTACGGTCATAAAGAATCTTCTTGACACTAGGATGTGCAAAAAATAGTGTATGTTGTGCTTCTGACAAAATCAAGGTACAAAGATTGCCAGACACTGGCACATAAATATGCCCTTAGTGTCACAGTAATCTATTAGATTCTAGAAAATAACCTAAAAACCTCCCCTCAAGGGCATGACTAGACTCAATCTCTACCCTTACCTCTTGATACCATGTGTCACTAGGAAAAGCCTTCAAGATATAGCCTCACAAATCCACTCCTAGTAACAAAACTGATATCTCATGTCACCTCCTACTCAAGGCACCCACGATGTAATTTTTTTTCCTTTTGATGTAGTGAAAATCAAAATCATATTCACACAAGAACTTTATCTTGTGACACCATCATGCATTCAGGTTTGGCCGAGTAAAGATATACTACAAGCTATGGTGATTACTATATAGCTCAAACCTATGTTCCAAAAGTAAATGTCTCTAGTGCATAAGTGCATGCATAACTATTGCAAGTTTCAAATCATAAGTGGGGTATTTAAGCTCATTGACTTTGAGTTTTCTACACCCATATGCAATCACACAACCATCCTTCATCAACACTACACCCACACACTCTAATGAAGCATTTGTACAATCCATATAATCACCTATAGAATTAAGCACTACGAGGACTGGTGCAATGGTCAATTACTCCTTTAGAGCCTCAAATACTAACTCATACTATTTTGACAAAACATAATTCTTCCCTTTCATCTTAAGAGAAGTTATAGGGCGAACCACTTGTGAGAAGTCCTTCATGAATCACTAGTAGTAATCTCCTAATCCCATGGAACTTTGAACCTTAGAAACATTAGTGGGTGCTAACCAATCCATAATAGCTTAGATTTTCTTTGGGTCTACTACAATACCATAATCTATGATGATATGCCCCAAATACTTCACCTCATACTAGAAGAATCTACATTTATCTAGGTTGCCATACAATTGATGGTCTTACAAGAACTACAACACCTAGTGCAAATGGACCTCATGCTTCTCAACAATCTTAGAATAAATCAGTATGTCATCTAGGGAAACAAGGAGACACTAATAAAGGTATGTGTGAAATAATCCATTCATCAAACTCATAAACATTGATGGCATATTGGTTAACCTAGAGGGTACAACTACAAACTAATAATGCCTATAACATGTACAAAATTTTTTTTGATGAATGTTAGCCTCATGAATCTAAAGCTGATGGTATCCAAACTTTAGATCAATCTTTTAGAATACTCTAGCTTCCTCATCTAATAAAACAAGTTATCTATCCTAGGGAAAAGATACCAATTCTTCACCATCACCTTATTAAATTGATGATAGTCAATGCAGAACCACAATGATCCATCTTTATTCTTCACAAAGATGACTAGTGTACACCATGGGGATACACCGGGATTAATATGGCCCTTGACCAACAATTCATACAACTACAATTTAAGCTCACTCAGATCCTAAGTAGTCATATGATAAGGAGCTTATGAAATAGGCTCCACTCCTTGAATGAGATCTATAGAAAAAATCAATATCACATTTTGATGACATTCCCAATATCTCATCAAGGAATATGTTTGCATACTCATGAAGGAATGGGTGATCATCTAGCATCACCTCATGGCTCTTAGCCTCTCCAAGGTCACTAACAAAGACTACAAACATCTGACATCTATGTCACACACTCTACTTTAGTTTCTTAGCTAATATTATTCAAAGTGAAACTAGCCTCTACATCCCTACAAGTTCCACCTACCCAACTATGTCATCAACACATTATACCAACTTGTGTCGGTAGTCTATATTTTCCTGATGGACAACTCAAAAATCCATACTAAACACAAGGTCATAAGACCCTAAGTATAGGATGCAAAGATCAACCATGGTTATGAAGATGGCTAAGTCCAATACACAACCACTAACTATGGAATCCATAATCACCTTGGAACCTATACCTAATTTTACCTACCGCCTATCAACCTATCATGTAGCCCCTAGCACACATCACTGAAGAGGGGATTGTGAAATAAAAGAATCTAATACACTAAAATCCATTAAAACAACAAATAATTACCATGCAACATACCTATATCTTCGAGTATGGTACCCTAGTTCTTAGCTTGATAATTTTCAACTACCAAAAATACCCTATGGGATCTTCCTACGTCAACCATGGTAGGTTAAGAGATGGCCACACCTCTACTAGGTCCTAAAAATGTCTTCAAAGGAAACTCCACTAATCTATGGATTATCTAAATACATGAAAACTGTGCTCTTCTATATTTGGAACTAGATCCTTGATCGCCTTGGGGAGGATAGAATATGGTGCACTCCCTTTGCTAGAGTCTTCATGATTACCCTAGGATGGATGGCCCTTCTTGGACTACTAACCTTGACTCTAGTCATGCCCCTTTCCTTCTATGGTGCCTAAACTATATCCATCTTTCTTTAGATAATGTTTGAATCATTGCTCTTGATGACAGTGACCACTTTGTGAGAGGCCAACTGGACTTTACCCTGCACTATGACCTATCCCTAAGGGTGTGGTAAAATATCTTCACAAATCATGTAATATGGCTTTGAGAACCTGATCCAACACAAAACCCCCTAGCCACATTTCTCTCAGTAATTCTTTCCTTCTTAGTGGCAAGTTAAAGTGTCTTGAGCTGATGAAGATAGACATCTCTAGTGATAGAGTCTTTAAGACCCTTGAAAAATGTTGAGTGAGCAGTAGCTCATCTTAAAGGTAAATGGAGTACTACCTCAAGCAAAAGAATTACCTTTCATACTAATCCATTGTGGTATTATCCTATTTGAGATCATGGTACTCATCAGCATGAGCCTCATGGTACTATGGATATACGAATTTCTCCTTGAACCTCTCCTCAAAGATCTCCTAGGTGAGATCTATTATACTATGAATAGGATAAAATATGAATGGAGAAAATATAATATAAGAGGGGGAATATAGGACTTATAATTAATCTAAATTTCCAAAAGTAAAGATCAAAATGGATTTATCTGATCAATACACCAATGAATCAAATGATGGAGAATATGAAGAAAGAAGGAAATCCTATAATATACTATAGAAAGTGTGCATTTGAAATCTTGAATGAATAGAAGATGAATACTAACCTCAAAGAAGGGAAAATTTGTAAAATGCATATTTCTAATGTCTATGCATAGTTTTAGGGAATTCTCTAACTTGTGCTATATTGCAAATGCCAAGATAGAGAAAATCAAGAAAAAATTTATCTTTTTGAGGTTAGGTTGACCTTGAACTAGATAATGGGGCACAATCTTACCCTAGGGCATAATCTTACCCCTTACTAAAGGTTGTCCCTAACCTAAAAAACTTAGATATAAATTTTGTTTTTAATTCTCAAAAGTTCACCAAAAAGGGTATCTAAATCTAAACTTCAATTCATTGTCTTGTACTTATTCCTACCAGAAAAATGGTTTTTTTTAATGGGGGTTTTCCTTGGTCAAACCCCAATTTGGGGCCAACCTTGAAATATAATTGAAATTGCAATATGTATAAACAAAGTAAATGGAACTATTCACCTTGCTTATGTTAAAATCCTTGTGGAGGATTTAAATCCTTGAATCCAAAAGTATGGATACTCCTAATGAATATAGAATTGTGTGTAGGATGTCTCAAATCAATGGCATTAGATCTTAATTACCAATCTTGAATGGATCTTAGCATAGGAAGATTTTTGAATGAATTTGAATAGAGAAATATTCAACAAGAGAGCTCCATAGAGATTGAATCCTTCAATGGCTAACAATGGATCTCCTTGATGAATTGGATGTTTGAATTCTTGAATTCTTGAATGCTTCATAATGAATCATCCAATATAATAATGTTCCTTAGAGAAAATGAGAGGATGAGGCTTCTCGATATAGTGATCTAAGGCACAAACTTCTAGAGAGGTCAACATTCAAAAATTAAATCCAAATTAACTTGAACCCCTAGAAATGGATCTAGATTAAATTCTATTTAATCATTTACCAATCTGAAACCTGAAATTACCAACCTAAAATTAGAAAAATGAAAATTTCCAAAGCTCTATATCCTAAAACCTCTAGAACTTAAAATTTAGACCTGGTGTCAAGGTCAAGGTTGAATTTTTCCTAGGTTAGAGTTGACATTGTCCTTGACCTAGGTCAGGGTTGAGGTTGACCTTAACCCATCAGGTGCTCATTGACCCAAAAAGTCAAAGTCTTTAGTTTCTCAGAGAAATTTTGTCAAAAAGAAGCTAGAAATAGGGGGAGAGAAGAAGAATTGGGGGAACAAATATATCCATGAAAAGACCTATTCAAGTTTCTTGATATGACGTCAAACCACTTACTTGGAGGGATAAATGTTCTTATCATGGAAGTGCTTCCATTTTAAGATGATACATTAAGCCCCCACTTTGGGAAGAGTATGGACTCGATGCAAAGTATTAGTAAAGGGGATCATAATTAAACTATAATCTTATTAAAATCAAAGGGATAAAGAAATCTACAAACCCCCAGGGACTTAAGTCTTTGTTAACTCCAAGATCATAATAGAATAGACATATCTAGGAAAAGAGAAGGAAAAGAATGTGACTATCTCACCCAATGAGAACTTATTTCCCATTGTGAACCACATACAGAAATGACATAAGTAGAAAGATGGAATTGAACTACCTAGTGAATGTGGCTACTCACTAGTCAATCCATCAAAGATTCAACCTCAAGAATATTCTATTCCATAAGAGTAAAACTAGAAAAGAAAAGAGATCCAATCTTAAGGACACCTTCAACCATATAGGATCAAACATTTTGAAACTAGAGGGATCAAGAGATCCTAAAATATAAATCCACACTTTAAGGATTAGTCACTAACCAAAAAAGGGAGAAAATGTATCTTGAAAAATAAGATAGGTCTATCAAAAAGTGTGTCTGTGCAAAAGGTGAGTGGAGAATATGCCCCCACATTAAAGTCATTGCTAACACTTTAATAGGAGAAATGGCTTTAATGAAAACTTAAACAACTTCACTTATTACATTTCCACTGTACAAGATACCCTAGACAAAGGCAAATCAAGGGAAATACCACATTAACATATAGAGAACATAGAAGGGATCTACATATCATGGTGTCAATTATTGGTCAAAAAAATAGTTTTGACAATTGAGTGTCAACACACTTAACCATTTTCATCATACATGTCAAGTACACAATAGATGCCAAGCTAGAATTCAAATAGGTGTTGAGTCACAGTTGGTGCCAAGCAAGTTAGAATGTAGTATGTGCCGAGTGATCCAGGAAATATTCATGTACCGAATAATCCTAAAATGTTCAGATGCCAAGCAATTCAAAATATATAGGTGCTGAGCAATACAATGTTTAATAGGTGCCGAGAAAATTGGGAAAGCAGTAGATGCCAAGAAATCCAAGAATCAATTCATGCTAAGCATTAATAATGTAATGAGTGTTGAGTAACTTAGGATCATCATAAGAGTTTGTATTTCCACAAACTAAAATTTTAACCATTTTTGGAACTGACTTAGAGAAATTTTGAAGGAGAAAAAGGATAACGATGAATCATTTACATTCCATATGCAATCTGCATGTAACCAATAAGAAAAATGCAAAGTATCAGTGAGAATTTGAGATTTAGTATGGATTGTAGATCCATACCTAACCCTAAGTCTTTGCATTCTTTATAAGGAGAATGAATACACCATTGCATGCGTGGAAGAAAATAGTATAAGGGGAGACTATAGTGAAATTTTAGTGTGAAGAGAAAAGACTTAGAGGAATAGACCAGTAGTTTCATATCAAGTTAATCAGAATAACACAAGGGACAAGGAGTACATATAGATATCAGATCAAGCAAGGATTAGAACAGGAAGAGCAGATCTAGTACTTGAACTCAACAATTTGAGATTGCATTTAGTTAGGTCAAATGTTCTAATACTCTCTCACAATTGTATTAGAGGTTGAAATCCTATGTTGATAGGTTATCTGAATAGCTAGGTAGGAGAACCTTTGGAGAAGGTCATGAAAATCCTATGTATTAGGTGGGTTTAACAACCTATTGTAAATCCTTTAATAGGGTGACACTTCATGTAAGTATTTGTAAATCCTCTAACCAGGTCACTATTGACACAATGTAAAGCCTTTAACAGGGTAGGCCTTTCATAGGGAAGACCATCAGAAGTAGTTGAACATTGATTGCTACAATTATTTTTGTGGGTGTCATCCCCACCCCAGTTTTACCTTCTTATTCTTGGAGGGTTTCTAGGTTACCAAATCTTTGTGTTATGTGTTGATACATGCTTTCATTTCAAGTTTGTTTATATGTTTACATGCATGCAAAATTTTTTCAGATATGGGTTAATAAGGGTTTGAAAGGATAAAAATTTGTTACTTTTGATTCACCCCCCACCCCTCTTAGAAGTATTCTTCCCATTTGAGCATTCCAACAGTCAATATGATCATAAGATAATATATATGATTTTATTGTAAATGAATTTACATCATTCCCCAAAGAAATTAGAACTACAATCACAAACAAGGAAAGATCATATAAGAGATATTGAGAAGAATCTTTTCAGACCTTCACCTAGAGACCAAAAAGAATCAATGCTACCAAGTCATAGATTTAAGAAAATTACATAAGGAAACATTTATGAACAATAGCATTGGTACAACATAACATGAAACAAATATGGATGAATAAAGATATGTATAAATGACTAGTAC
Source organism: Cupressus sempervirens (assembly GCA_028749045.1). Classification (NCBI taxonomy): domain Eukaryota; kingdom Viridiplantae; phylum Streptophyta; class Pinopsida; order Cupressales; family Cupressaceae; genus Cupressus; species Cupressus sempervirens. Next base: position 676,850,925 of record CM053792.1, on the reverse strand, counting down.
AATAAGTTTGATTCCTTTATCACCTTGAACTAATAGAGAAACAAGGGTCATATAAAAGAATTTAATCAATATTTAGCAAACACATCATGGGAAAGAAATAGTAGAACAAGCAAACATAGAACAAAGCTACCATAAAGGAAAAGCCAATCAAACATGTCACCTACTCTCCCCATTTTTTTCTATATCATTTAGGTAAGGTGGGTAACTCACAAGAGGAACTATATCCAACACAATAGAAATAAAATCTAGGTCCAAACAAGGATCCTCTTGAGAATCATAATGTTTAATACTAGGTGTAAGTGTCAATTGTGAGGAAACCATATTAGGTAAATCAATGTCAATGTCAATAGTTTTATATTCATCATTAACATCATCAGTATCATCAAGAGTATATTTTTCATCCAAATTAATCAAAATAGGATCTAAGATATGAATGGAATCATCATAATCATGCATCTTAACATCATTATTAGCAATAACTTCTTCTAACACATCATGCATAGGTTTATCCAAAAAAGGTAAATATTATTCAAGAATAGAATTATGAGCTTTACCTTGAATATTATTCTTCTTATGATGTTCTTTAGTAGATTGATTACATTTTTTCTTATTTGAAATGTGTTGAGAACTAGGAGGAGAAACTATTGGATCCTTCACAAGTTTTGTAGGAGGATTAATAGGATGATTAGCAAATAGACAAGCAATAGTAGGAGATTGATTAATAGACGTAGAAGCCATAGATAAAGTAGATATGGAAGGTGTAGGTAATAGATAGTGATTAAGATCCATAGGAGGTAAGATTAACTCAGGAATACTATGATGCTTATAGGCTTGATATGATTGGAAAACATAATCAGGTTGAGAATGACATGAATTAGGTAATCAAGGCCAAAAGAAGTCAAGAATAGCACAATATATGTGCCTGTAAGGCTGATATAAACTATGATTAACCATCTTTACTTCATAATAAACAAATTTAGGACATTTATTGATAGGTGAAGCAACAACATGAATCACGTTTAACCATGAAAACCAAGCCTAACTTGAAATTGATGAAAAGTAGGAACAACATCAAAGGTGGTGTTCACAACCTTACCAAAAATTTCAACTAGTAGATTAATAGAACCAAATAATGGATAAATAAAACCATTACAAGTTTGAATCCACACATTATACATATCATAAGAATCGCATTGCAATTTTTTCATAAACAGATTTTCTTTAGTAATAACATTGACTAAGGATGTAGGATCAACAAGACAACCATGAGTAGGTATTAGAGAAATCCTAGCATAAATATAAGGTGACCATAAGAAGATTTAATAGTCTTAGAATCATCAAAATTAATCAAAATTTTCCTAGGTATTTTATTCATAGGTTGCTTTTAATGTTTAGGTTGAATCTTAAATTTAGGCTTAGGTTTTAGTTGATGTTGAGATGAAACTTTAGATTGAAGCTGAGGTGGAGATAGAGATTGAACAACATGTTCCACTTGATTAACAATGTGATTAAGATATCCATCTTTGAATCATATAGAATATCCATAGAAGATGGCTAAGCAATGGTATTAGTATCATGTTGAGGTAAAGTATTTGTATAGATTTTCAGATTTTGATTAGGATGAGAAACATATTTATTCCCACTACAATAAATATTATCAATAGATAAGGCATTAGAGTGAATTAAGTCTTGAACCTTATGTTTTAAAGAATAAAATTTCTCAGTATCATGACAATTATGATGACAATATTGACAAAAAGCCTTAGGATCAAAGATTTAGATGCAATAGTAGTAGGTAAAATAGGTCAAATAGGAGGTAAAGTAATCATATTAATAGTTAACAACCTATTCATAATGGAATGTAAAGACTTAGAAAGAGGAGTAAATGTAAAATTTAATCAAAAGGTAGTAGATGCGAAAGTGGAATTTTGAGATACAATAGCAACTTGATTAGCAACTACATTTTCTTGTTTGTTTATCTTGACATAGTTGTTGAATTTTTGAAATTTGTTGGGATTAGGAGAAGTATCACTTTTATCACTAGGAATAGGAGCCAGTGGAGAGTTTCTCTAAAATTAACTCACTTGTGATTGATAATGATGAAGTGTTGCACAAAGTTGTTGAAAAGAGGTAAATTCAGTAAGAATAATCTTATCTCTAATATCCTTTTAAAAAGTTGAAATAAACATATGTTGAATATCAATTCAAGAATAAGATAGGAAATCTAAGCATGTAAATTCTTAAATATACCAATAAATTAAATGTTGTTTTTAAATTATTGAATAAAAACATTGGCAAGTTGTGGAAATGAATCAATAGAATAAGGAGGCAAGGCGAAAAAAACATTGTAAGGCCTTGTCATGAAAGGTTCTAGAAGAAAGCTTAGCTAAAATCCTATGGTCATGAGCATAATCACTACAAAGGATTTGAAATATTTTAACATGATGAACAAGGTATCCCTTACCATTTTAATTCTCAAGATGAGACATATTGGCTTGCTGAGGAATAAGAGTATGAATGATATCCTGGGAAAAAGGACATACCATGTCACACATAAGAATACTAAACTTGTTTTGAATCAAGGATACAAGTTTTTGTTTTAAAGATGACACAATTTGAGCCAAACTAATAATTGTTGAATCATGAGAGGAAATATGAAAAATAGCAACATTAGAAATACTAGGTAAATTGTATGAAGCTACAAGAATGGAAGGCACAACTAGAGAAACACTTGAAACTATAGTTGGTAAAGGATTGGAATAAGTAAAAGGAACATTATGATAGGAAGTTTTTGATGTAGGAGGGGATGCATGAGGAACACTCATAGGAAAGGAGGGAACTGTGAAAATCACCAAAGAAGGAGTATAGGTAGGAATACACAGTAAAGGGACAAAAAGAAGGCTCTATACTAGTGATAGGAGAAATCAACCCTAAATCTTAAGCATCTTGAGCTAAAGGTTTAACAGTGGAATGCACAAGGTGAGTAATACCATGCAAGAGGTGAACGTCTTGATCATGATCATGAAGATCTTTCTTAAGAGCCTCTATAGCTTGAATAAAATCTTGATTATGGTTTTCTTGAATGAGCCAATCACCCATTTCATCAAGTTTTTTTGAAAGTTTTTGTACTTGTTTAGGAGGAACTAATAAAACATCATCCTCATCATGAGATGAGTTAGAAGATTTTTTCTCCATGATAGGATTGAAATTAGGATTAATCAAATTATCATTCAGGATCCTAAGGAAAGGATAAGAAGACTTAGGATAAAAGGAACCCATAAGTCTATGACTTCATCTAACTAGAATAATAGAAGTAGGACTAGAAGTAGTAAAGCTCATAAATCAATGCAATGCAAACGAACTAAACTAAGAAAGCATAAAATGTGAATATTTTTGTATTTTGAAAGAGGGTTTGCAAAAAAAAATTTGCATTTTTGAAATATAGATGTAAGAAATATAATTAGCATGAAAGATTTAACATAAAAGACAAATCTATCTCCAACAAGATAAAATAAAATAAATCTAACACGAACAAAATACAATAGGGCATCTAATTCCACAAAAGAAAAGAGGGTAACTATGTTGGGTTCACCAAAATGAATAGGATAAAATATGAATGGGGTAAATAAATGATGTAAGAGGGGGAATATAGAATGTATCCTCAATCAAAATTACCAAAATGAAAAATCCAAATGGATTGATCATAAAGAAGTGATCAATACACCAATGAATCAAATGATGGAGAATAGTAAGAAAGGACGAAATCCCATTATTTACTATAAAAGGTATGTACTTGAAACCTTTAATGAATAGAAGATAAATACTAGCCTCAAAGTAGGGAAATTCTAGAAAATACAGATTTTTGATGTTTGTGAATAATTTTAGGGGAATTTGCACTTTGCTCTAGATTAGAAATGCCAAGATAGAGAAAACCCAAGAAACTTTTATCTTTTTGAGGTTTGGTCAACCTTGACCTAGATAGTGGGGCACAATCTTACATCAAGGCACAATTTTACCCCTCACTAAAGGTCATCCTTGGCTTGAACAACTCTAATGGAAATTCTTTTCATGAATCTCAAAAGTTCACTGAAAATGATATCCAAATTTGAACTTTAATTCATTTTCTTATAGTTGTACCTACAAGAATAATGGTTTTTTTGTTTGGATGGGGATTTTCCTTCATCAAATCCTAGTTTGAAATAAACCTTGAAATATAATTGAAATTGGAATATGCATAAGCAAAGTAAATGGAACTAATCACCTTGCTTGTGTTAAAATCCTTTTAAAGAATTTAAATCCTTGAATCCACAAGTATGGATACTCCAAATGAATGTGGAATTGTGTGTAAGATGTCTCAAAACAATGGCATTGGATCTTCAACACCAATCCTAAATGGATCTTAGCATAGGAAGAGGTTTAAATGAATGTGAATGGAAAAATCTTCAACAAGAGGGATCCATAGAGATTGAATCCTTCAATGGTTAACAATGGATCTCCTTGATTCATTGGATGCTTGAATCCTTGAATTCTTAAATTGTTGATAATGAATCATCTGATATAATAATATGCCTTCGACAAAATGAGAGAAGCATGCTTTCTTATATAGTGATCTAGGGAACACAACTATAGAGAGTCCAACATTGGAAAATTAAATCCTAATTAAGCTTAAACCCTAGAAATGGACCTAGATTAATTGCAATTTAAGAGTTTACAATTCTAAAACCTAAAACAGCTGACCTGGAATCAGGGAAATGAAACTTTTTGAAGTCTGATATCCCAAAACCTTTAGAACTTGAAATTTGGACCTAGCGTCAAGGTTGAGGTCAACTCTACCCTAGGTTAGAGTCGAGGTCATGCTTGAGCTAGGTCAAGGTTGAGGTTGACCTTGACCCCTCAGGTCATCATTGTCCTAGAAAGTTAGATTCTTTAGTTTTTTAAAGAAATTTTATCAAAAAGATGTAGGAAATAGGAGAGAGCAACACAATAGGGTGGAAATAGCTAGATCCATGCAATAACCTATTCAAGGTACTTGAGATGACTCAAGACCACTTACTTGAAGGGCTAAACACTCTTATCATGGAAGTGCTTCCATTTTAAGATGATACATACTAATCTCAAGTTTCTCACTCTCCATACCCACCACACAGATCCATGTTGTCTCAAATGTGTGATGACACAATGGTTATTCACATTGCTTTCATATGGATGCAAGGAGAAGCATTACCAAATAACTAGTAACTATTTTTTAGCCTTGAGACCTCCTCTGAGGCCATAAAATAGTGATGTCTTAGAGCTCTAAAGGTCTCTCATCATGTCTATTTAAATGGAATCTCCACCATCCTGACCATGACCTCTTCTATAGTCAGCTCTATCACTAGGTGGTGTGTGAGAATGCTCATGTTTATGCACATGTTCTTCCTCACCTCCATTATTTGATATGTAGGAGTCTCCATGGTGGGATCCCTCTTCTTGGCCATGGTCTTGTCAGTTTTCCTCAACACAAGGTCCCAACCAAGCTATAATCTCCTATAAAAATGGTAATAGTGCCCTAACATCACCCTAATTGTTATCACCTTGTCCTCCCTTGGCTTCCTAATGTTCTTCCTCATGGTGTTCAACTTCATTGTTATTCCATTGGTTGTTAGTCTGACTAATAGGTCTACATGCATGAGGCATCATTAAAGGAGAAACAAGGGTCAAAGTCATAAGTAATAATTATAAGTGTCATAAAAATCAGCTAAAATAAGATACCAATGTATGTAATAAAAAAAATATCATAATGGAAGCATAACATAAAAATCCTAATTTTGCAACATGGGCTCTAATACCAGATGTAATGCCTTACCTAAAGATCCTTGGAACAAGGATAAATAAAAAGAAAGAATCCTTTTGATGTAATAAGAATGGATTCAAACAACATCAACATTTAATTTATCTAATGATTTTAATGGAAGACTTAACTAAGAAATCCTAACATCTAATGAATCTCCAAGTGTCACCACTTACCAATGCAACCAAAACCAACTATGAAACTTTACATAAACATGAAACTCGTAATCTTTGACTTGTTGAGGCCTAGAAGGGGGCACAACCAAAATAGTTACCTAGAAAAAACTTTGACTCACAATCAAAAATTCTAAAGATACTTGATATTTATCCAAGTAGGTTTTTGAAAGAAATCAGGTGACACTTTTCCAGTCTCATAAGAAATTTCATAGTACTACTAAGCAATAATTTTCAAGTATCATGCAATACTACTTACTACTACTAGGTGACACATTTGGGGAGCACATGATAGACCTTGATACTACCATGTGATACTTTTCCAATGTCACATGATATAACTTAATACTATCAAGTGATACTTTTTAGTATTGTGCCACATTTCTCTCCAAGGTGTGCAATACTTTTATAGTATTTCCCAATGTTGATCTTCTATCACCCAAAATTGTGAAGAAACAACCTAATGAACAATCAAAAGGGTAAAAGAGTTAGAACTCCACATATGGGAGTATTGGATCCACAATAACTGAGGAGTAAACACTTGAAAGCATAATGAAGATTGCATAACTCTAAGATCTTAATCATAACATATAATCCAAGAACCTAATTAATCATGTAGGGAGTCTAGTGGAGAGTAGGTTGCTTAGTACTCCCAAGCTCAAAATCATTATGGATTTTTCCCCTTGAAACTCCCTCAGGAGGCCAATGTGTTACATCCTTGGATGAGCCATGCAGACAATGTATTTTCCTATCTTTGTTAATTACCCATAAATTTATTTAGTTATTAGTTATTAGTTATTAGAAACTTCTACATGTATACCTTGTTAGGAACATAATGTGGGGTTACAAGACAAGCCCCTCCACCAATCTCACTCTACATATCCATTCTCATCACACGATGAGTGCCCATAGGCAATGTAGTTTCCTAATCGAACCCCAATGAACATAACTCAACAGATGTACAACTAGGAGCTTAGCTCTCACAAGAACCCAACAAGTATATGCTCATGTGATCATATGTGGGAACACCAACTGCCCGATGATCATAAATAACAAGGGTTGGATGAGAAACAAAAAGACACAAGGAAACAAATCAATTAACTGGGCTATATCTAGAAGTATGGATTTGACACAAATTCCAATGTAATAAAAATTTCACCAAGGTTCAAAAAGATATCCATATGGATAATCTGGATTTGTGACCAACTACAGTGCTAAGAAAACTCAAGAAATCAAGGCAACACACAAATCGAAGCAAAAACCAAAAATGTTAAAAATCACAAAATTAAAAACCATTTTTCCTTTGGGTACAAAATCCATGAATATCAAATAAAATTTGGGTTCGGAGTCTGTATGCCAAAATGGGCATCATAATAGCATGAAAACCCAAACCCTTAAGTTCAAAAATGGACAAATGATCATACCGACCCAACTGGGTAGAGTTAGCACATAGAAATAGAGGGGAACACTAGTTCTTAGCCTCCAAAAAATTTACTATGAGAAATAAGAACTCAAAATGAGAAAATAAAATAAAATGAGTGAGTCGTACCTCATAGCCAAAAGGGTTAAATAGAAATGTGTATGATAAAATAATCGCATAACTCAAAAGATGCACAACCAGGAGCTTAGGTCTCACAAGAACCCAACAAGTACATGCTCATGTGCTCATATGTGGGAACACCAACTACCCAATGATCATAAATAACAAGGGTTGGATAAGAAACAAAAAGACACAAGGAAACAAATCACTCAACTGGCCTATATCTAGGAGTATGGATTTGACACAAATCCCAATGTAATAAAAAATACACCAAGGGTCAAAAAGATATCCCTATGGATAATCTAGATCTGTGACCAACTATAGTGCCAAGAAAACTCAAGAAATCAAGGCAACACACAAATCGAAGCAAAAACCAAAAATGTTAAAAATCACAAAATTAAAAATCACTTTTCCTTTGGGTACAAAATCCATGAATATCAAATAAAATTTGTGTTTGGATTCTGTATGCCAAAATGGGCATCATAATAGCATGAAACCCCAAACCCTTAAGTCTAGAAATGGACAAACGGTCATACCCACCCAACTAGATAGAGCTAGCACATAAAAATGGAGGAGAACACTAGTTCTTAGCCTCTAAAAAATTTACTACGAGAAACAAGAACTCAAAATGAGAAAAAACAATAAAATGAGAGAGCCCTACCTCATAGCCAAAAGGGTTAAATAGAAATGTGCATGATAAAATAATTTCCCCATGATTGCCAAAAAAATCTTGACAAATGAAGGTCTCCTCGAGCTAGATCCAATGAGCTCAACCTCATTACAATCCCATGCCCATAGCTCCTACAACAAACAAAACGATAAATCCTTCAAAGAGGATGTTGGAATTTTCTCTCCAAATTCCTATTTTGCAAGTGAGAAGGAAAATAATTCCCTTTTGGGATATATATTCACTTTTGAAAGTGTAATATAATATTAGGAATTTAATTGACTCACTTAAACCACCCTTGTCAACCGAGACAAAATTGAATAATTCTAATTAAATGGAATTCAACTATGACAAAGCTACCAGGAATTAAAATAATTAAATCAAATATAAATTCCCAAAAACTATTAAATCACAATATTACAAAATAATTTTTGTGAAAAACGTGAACCTCTAAATACACAGACACACTAATTGGTCTAATCACATAATGCAAATGAGTCTAAATTTATTAAATCACTGGAGTGCTTGATTAATCAATTAAATAGGATAAGTCAACCATATAGGGAAGGCATTGGCTAGGTAAGAATAGTTGAATCACTAATCCATGTGCCACTATCATGGATATTAATTTTGCACATTAAACAACATGATCAAGTGCAATTGGATATAATAATATAGCTAAAGTGATAAATGCATTAAATCACATTAAATAGCCATTTATTTAATCACATTAAAATCATCTATTTGAATCACTCACTGCATCATAAAACATCTCAAAGCAATAATGAAGTAAATAGTTGTAGCAAAAAATCATGGTATCTAGAATCCAACAAACCCATCATATAATCATAATAGAGTATATCTCTGAATACAAATTAACCAAATATCTTCATAAAGCATCATGTCACATAAATAAGCACCATCATATAGATATGATCAAACTAAAAAACATAGCAACTAACATCTATGATACTGGTAAATCAAAATTTATCTGACCATCAAGTAATCTGGAATGTCATCAAACACGAGTATCAAATTATCTCTTGAAACCAAAATAAAATAGGGTGTATAATTCAAATATAGGAGGCACTAGAAGATTACTAATCTAAAGTTGAGCTCAAAGGATGATGATAGTAAAGTTGAGTTAGAGTTGAAAGCTAAAAATGTTGATTTGAGATCCACTCTTACCAAAGTAGCATTTAAGCTTGAGTCTACGAAATTGGAGTATAAAGAACTTGAGAAGTACTATCCTATTATGTAAGAAGAGTTAACTCATTATAATAAATATCTTGAGAAATTGTAATCTAGCAAAGAAAAGATTGATGAACAAATCTTTATACAAAGACCCTCTTGTGATAAGATAGGTATTGGACCCTTTAAAGAAAAGTTAGCTAAGAAGTTTGAAGCTAGAAAAGAACTAGATCTTGTGATCATTAGCATGAGCACAAGAAGATAATCAAAATAATATTGAATCAAGTCAATCTAAAGTACCTAAGCAAGTTGAGAAAGTCAATCAACCTAGGAAAGTTGATGTACATATACAACCTAAGCGAGTTGAATAACCTAAATAAGGGATGAATTCAAAGGTCCATGTAATGAATTTGATCATATGAAAAGGGGTTCTATAAGTAACTCATTTAAATCTTTATTTTTTTATTTTTTTAATTGTCATAGTTTTGGTCATAGAGTAGTAAACTATAGAAAGCCTAAATTTGTTAATAAAGCCTAAATTTGGTAATAGTAATAATAATAGTAGAATGTTTAGAGGTACTAACCCTACATAAAATAGACCTATTGGAGTTATAAGAAATGGTATTATGTGGTATAAGTGTAACAACTTTGGACATAATTCTAAAGATTACAGAGCACAGATTCATCATTTAGGACCTAAATATAGAAAAAATGTTATAGTTTGTCATATTTATAATAATATGGGACACATGGAAATATTCTATAGTATTAAAATTTAGGAACAACTTGAGAAACCCTATCCCTAGAGGGAATATGAACAACAATAGAAGACATGAGAATGTGAAAGATCTTGTAGGTAACCTCGATGAATCATTTGTTAAAGCTAAGGAACCATCAAGTCCATATGTTTTGTTGGAAGGTTAGTCAAGTGAAGCACTTGATAACAAATTGAAATTAGTGATATTTGATGACCAATCATTATCTGATTGAGAAAATTATTTTACAAGAAAAACATTAGGAAATTAGGATTTAAAATTTAGTTAGAAGTTTTAGGAGAAGAATTGAGACTTGCTAATTGGTATGAGGTAGAGTATGATGAAAATAAGTTATAGTTAACTGTGCATAAGATTTTGAGTTCACATGTGTGTGCACAAAGCCAACAAAGTTTTCTAGTAGATAAAAATGGCTTTTTGTTGATTGTGTACTTCCACAATTAATTTAGAATTTAATTGGATGTGACTTATAGGTTCAAATTGAGTTATTGACTACCATTTGATCATGCAAGAGTTAAAGGAGAGTTTTGGAGAAAATATAAAAGTGAAAGTGAAATTAATGTATTTACCACTTGCATAGTCATCATTTAGAGTTTTTTAATTTGAAAGAATGAAAACCCCAATAGTATGTGATGTTAATGAGAGACCTAGGTATAAATTCAAGAAGTATTGTTATGTTTTAATGGAAGATGACCCACAAGGATTATTCTTACAAGTTCCCCATAACTTTTTACATGTAGCAGATGTTAGGACATGTATTCATTGCAAATTCGAAAGTATAAGTGATAATGATATTCAAAATGACCTAGATTTAGTCTAAAATTATTACCTATCACTCAACCAAGGGTTTGAGCACTTAAATTAATTGAACATTAGTAGACACATTTTCTATATGGAGTTTGACAACTATGAGTGGACAAGAATCATCCTAAGTTGAATTCATGAGGATATGTTATAGGTCAGAGACATACTAGTTATGATAGACAATGACATGATTTAGAGGCTTACTTGACTAAGAAATGAAGGTAGAAATACTATCAATGAAAATAATGTTAAGAAATTAGTAGAAACCAATCTAGAAACTAATTCTAATGGAAGAAATATGAGATTGGATATGATAAATAAAACCAATGTTAGATTGATAAGTAAGATAATTAGGTATAAGATGAACTATAGTTCAAGATTGAATTCATTGTCTTCTTTAATTATCCATGTATCTTAGGTTATGATAGTCAAGAAGGAAAAAGTAAACATGTGTGAAATCTTGAGACATTAATTACTAGAAAATTTAGACAAAACTTCTGAAGATCAAGAATGTAGTATTTAGATTTGATGCATTAATCATGCACTTGTTCTTCCAAGTAATAAGGAGATTCCTTGGTATGTCAGATTATGAGTGGAATACTAACATATGCACAATGAATCTAATTATACATTATCACATAAAGAATTCAAAGGATAGGACAATAGAGGATATAAGTAAGATCATGAAGAGTTTCCAATATAAAATGAAACAAAGATATAAAATCCCACCATCCCTATTAGAGAAGTATAAAGATGATATTTGTTTCATGGTTGAATCTAATGTAAATTGTATGGAAGTAGTTGAACCAAGGGTTAAATTCATCAACCCTATGGGATATGAGATGACTAAAGAATTAATAGAAGGATATGAAAAGATAATTCTTGAATTAAGGAACAGACAAGGAGTGTACTAGATGGGGAACATGTGAAGAAAAATTTAGAGAAGTAGATACACAGCTTCATAGTAAGGAAATAAAGAAAAGTGTTGATAAGAAAATAGATTCTATTTTGAAAGAGTCTGGAATGAGAAAAGAGGAATTCAAAGGGGCTATGGGAATAGTAGAAAAAATGAAGGCTAGTGGATAATTAGAGATACTAATTGGCAATCCCTTAGCAATTTGTAGTGTAGCACAAGGCATGATTGTTGTAGGTCCATTTGTGTAGATACCTAGTACACCATATGCAGTAGTATCATAGGTTTAACCTTAGACTATTCCACCAATTCAGAAGGTACAAGAGGAAGAAGTCAACATTACTAAGGAAAAAAACTATACCTCCTAGAAAAAAAGGGTCTACAAGGTTAATTATGATGAAAATAGATTGAAAATTTCATTGTTGAGAGAGATTGCTGAAGTTAGATTGAAAGAGGGAGATTGTTGAAGATAACTATGTGTTTCAATCACTGTTTTGTCACTAATGTCAAACCTACTATTTTTTGGTAAGAAAAATACTTAAGAGATTCAAGTACTATTACTTACTTGATTGATGAAGAGGATTTGATCAAAAAATTTAACAATAGTACCTAGAGGAAAGGTTGAGTTTTTTATTATGCAATGAAGTACAAGAATTAGTTAAGACAGTGATGAGATAATGTATTGGTAATCTACTTATGGTTACAAAGGCTAGTTACACTAAGAAAGTTTAGAAGAACAAGTTACACAAAGTTTGTCTTCCAAGCTTGATTTATTGGATAGTAGGTGTCGAGCAAAGACAAAGCAAGCCAAGTAAATGCTTATTCTAGTGTATGATGACTAGAACAATGGATGCCAAGTAAAGTTTAGTTGATACCAAGAACTACTAAAATTTAGTTTGTGCCAATTAATTTCATAATGGATGCTAAGAAATGTAATATATGCCTAGCATTAGAAGCTTGATAATGCTGATCTACTGTAATATTTAAAATATCATGTATTCGATGAATCTAAGCTAATAAGTTTATTTTCTTAGATTGTGTGAACTAGGTGGAAGATAAGTTTGATGAGTTGGTGGCACAAAATTCAAGCTAATCCATTTTAAGAAAAAATTAAAGTGGATTCTAGTAGAAGTTTCTAGAAGATATATGAGATATGGGGTAGATATATTGTATCCTGCCTAATCTATCCAAACCCTAAATTGGACAACAAAGAATAAGTGGAAAGATATCTTAATTACCTATTTATAGGAATGGTTGGTCATGAAGAAAGTTTTTCATTTGTCAGAACCTAAGGGAGACAAGGAGACAAGGGTTTTGCTTCATTAAGTGACCTAAGAGAATAGTTTGCAATGGCATGTTAAGAAAGAAGGCCTAAGGAGATGAATGCTTGAAGGGTGAACAAGCTATTAGAGCTACAAAGTATTAAGGCAATGCAGAATTGAGAACTGAATAGTGATCTGTAACTTACAAATGAAGTTTTAAGTTTTATTAGATCAAAGCCTTACTATTACTCTCTAACAATTGTATTAGTCTAGAGTAAATCCTTTAGGTTAAGGTTGACCTAATGATCATTTGTAAATCCTTTAACCAAGTGACATTCCAATGAATGTTCTAAAATCCTCTAACAAGTCTCATTCCTAATAGGGTGATTGAAATTCTTTAACAGGGTCACATTTAATAGTGTGCATTGTAACCTATAACAGGGTTGGCCTTTCATGGGGCATCACTTTAGAAGAGTGGAAAGAATATCATGTTACTAGTGGTTTTTCCCAAGTTGGTTTTCCACATAAATCATTGTGTCAAATGTGTTGATGAATCTCTCATGTTTCATGCTTTACATTTTTGCAAGTTGATTTGACATTAACCTACAAGTTTTAAGTGATTTCATAATCTTATGGATGCATGCATGAGTATAAATATTTTATGGGTTCACTAAGACATGAAATTTTTTATTTATACATCCAGATCTTGGATGATTGATTTACCCCTCCTCTCAGTTATTCTAATGTATTCCAACAATTGGTATCAGAGCCATCTACTTAAGAGGACTAGTTTAAAGGTAATAGAAGCACAAAATCAAGATGTCAAAAAGAGAAGTACCCAAGCTCAATAGAGATAACTTTCCTACATGGTAAAGTTTGATTAGGCTACACCTTGGAGGACTTAGAGATCATGCACAATATACCATTTCTATGGAGCATGTTGATCCTGTTCATGCCCCAACTACTGAGGATGTCAAGAAGAAGAAAGAACACAACCAAGTAATTTTGGAGATTTCCTCTGCCCTAAGTTATGTCAAATTTGATGATATCAAAGGCCTTGATAGTCAAAGAAAATGTGGGATGCTCTAACGACTATCTATAGAGAAGATGGAAGTGTTCTAGGAGACAAAACCAAAAGTCTCAGAGGTAATTTTGATGATATGAGAATGGAAAAAGGTGAGAATATTGCTTAATATGTTGAAAGGATAAACAAAGTTGTCAATGCAATCAGATGAGTTACTAGTAATATAGATGATGATACTATACTAGGAAAAGTTTTAAGGACATTATTGCCTATATATTCTATTGGAGTTTCTACAATTCAAGAACTAAGATGTATTCTAGGGAATAAGCTATCACTTGAAGGTCTATTAGGTAGACTCATTGCTTTGAGCTATCTAACTTTGATAATTACAAACCTAAAAAGATTGAATCTACTTTCAAAGCTAAGATATCATTAAAGAAACCTGATGAGAAGAAGAAGAAGAAAAATAAGTATGTGTCCAATGATAGTGATACAGATGAGGAAAATGTCAAACAACTTGAAGCACTACTGGTAAGAAGATTTTGCAAATGTAAAGGCAAGTTCAAATGTAACTACCCATCATTTATTTCAATTGCAACGAGGTTGGTCATATTGCTGCTAGATGTCCAAAGAAGAAGAACTACAAAGGTGGTGACAAGTACAAGGGTAGAAGAGATGAAGAAAACAATGATTACAAAGACAAAGGGAAGAAGTCTCACTACATTTCTGAATAGGAAACAAAGGATGAATCTAATGAACATGATGATGAGTTAGTGTATGTTGCGATGAAGGAAAAATATAATAAAGATGAAGCAAATATGCTTGTGACTTGTGTAAACAAGAATGATAGATGGATCATTGATAGTGGATTTTCACATCACAAGATTGCAAATAAAATTATGTTCATTACCCTAAATTGTTATGATAGAAATAGTGTAAGATTTGGTAATCATGCACCATGTTTGATAAAAGGAAAAAGTTCTATCAAACTCACAGATAAGATTTTATGTTACAATGCTTACTATATGTTGAAAGACTTAACCATAATTTGTTTAGTTTGTCACAACTGAATAATTTGGGATGTTAGGTTTAGTTTGAAAGCAAGATTGCTATGATATATGACACAAATGGGAAACTAATTGGAAAGGGTTATCAAACTAGAAGTAATCTATTCTATCTTGATATAGAGGATGCTACTTGTCTTGTTGTAAAATTTGATGATGTATGGCTATGACACAAGAGGTTATGTCAAGTTTGATAACTTGGTTAGTATCAGTAACATGAAGAAAGTTAGAGGTTTTCCTAAGTTGAAGAAGCCTAATAATATAATGTGTAAACAATGTCAATTAGGCAAAATGATAAAGCCAAGTTTTAACAGTAAAACTTAAACCTCTAAAGGAGTACTAGAGATTTTTCATACTCACTTGTGTGGACCAATTGAAGTGAAAAGCTACAAAGGAGATAAGTATGCTATGTTATTTTTTGATGACTATTCTAGGATGATGACATTTATGTTTCTAAAATAGAAATTTGATGCTTTCCAAATGTTTAAGTGGTACTTAGCAAGAGTTGAAAAGGAAATAGATAAAATTTTGAAGTGTTTGAGATCAGATACAGGAGGAGAATTCACATCAAATGAGCTTGAGATGTTCTACAATGATAGAGGAATAAAAAGACATACATCTACCCCTAGAACAATTCCACAAAATGGAATAGCTAAGAGGAGGAATAGATCAATAATGGACTCTACTAGAACACTCATGATAGAGAAGAATGTTGCTCTATAATACTAGAGAGAAGCTATGAGCATAGCTGTCTATAACTTGAACCGTGTGAAAATCAAGAAAGGTACTCATTCAACATCTTTTGAACTATGGTATGGATACTCACTAGTGTAAAATAATTTAAAGTATTTGCTAGCAAATATTAGATTCTTAAAGATGTTAAGAATGGTAAACTTGATGCAAACTGTAAAGAAAGTATATTCCTAGGATACTCCACAAGAAGCAAAGCTTATAGGTGTTTAAATACTAACACTAAAAAAATTGTGGAAAGTGAAAATGTGAAATTTGATGAATATGCAGAAGTTTATGAGGCCAAATATATGAAAGAACTAGAAGAATATAAATCATTTTTATACTTTTATGAAGGTATGCCTACTAAAGAAGATGTTGCAAATCAAGCTACAAATCAACAACAAGTTTCAATGACTATTGAGTCATACCCTATGAATGTCAAGTTGCATTAAGGAGCTAAGCTACATTTAGATGTCAAGTTATAGAATGAAGTGGACATAGATTTTGATTCTAGGATTAGTGAATATGAAAGAGATGTTGAGCTACTTGAACGAGATATACACAGTGATTCTGAAGTTGAAAGACAAAATGAAGAAACAAGAGCTAAACCAAGATTGTCTAAGTATGTCAAAAGACATCATCCTGGTGCTCAAATCATTAGAGATAAAGATGTTAAACCAAAGACAAGAAATATATTAAGAAGTGATACATTTTTTTTGAGCATGAAAGAACCCAAAATAGTGAGAGATGTCATAGAAGATGATGACTAGAGTAAAGCCATGGAAGAATAGATTGAACAAATAGAGAAGAAAAAAACATGGAGTCTAGTTCCTAGACTAGAAGACAAAAATGTGATTGGTACCAAGTGGGTATTTAGAAACAAGATAGATGAAAATGGTGAAGTCACAAGGAACAAAGAAAGACTAGTTTGCAATGGATATGTACAAGAAGAAGGAATTGACTATGGAGAGACATTTTCCTTGTTGCTAGATTGGAAGAAGTAAGAAATTTACTTGCTTATTCTATATACAAAGGTTTCAAAGTCTATCAAATGGATATTAAATCTACATTTCTGAATGGTATATTAGAGGAAGAAGTTTACATAGAATAGTTAGAAGGTTTTGTTGATGTTAACAATAAGAATATGGTATGTAGATTACACAAGGCTCTATATGGTTTGAAACAAGCACCAAGAGCATGGTATGAGAGACTTCATAACTATCTTGTGAAGATTTTATTTGAAAGGACTGATGATAAGATCAATCTGTACATGAAGACAAAAAAGGCAAAGATATACTATTATCTAAAAATTTTGTTGATGATATCATATTTGGAGGTCAAGATGTTTTATGTAAAGATTTTGCAAATCAAATGAAGCAAGAATTTGAAATGTCTATGTTTGGAGAGATCAATTTTTTTCTGGGTTTGCAAGTATATTAGATGAAATATGGTATATACATCACTTAGTCAAAATATGTCCAGGAAACATTGAAAACTTTTGGATTGGAGGATTGCAAACTAGTAAGTATACCTATGGTGATAGGACATATGTTGTTAAAGAATGATGATTCAATTGAGGTATATCAAACATTGCACAAGTCTATGATTGGAAAATTGCAATATGTACTACATGGTAGACTTGATAATACATTATCTATAGAGATAGTTGAAAGATTCTCAGATAATCCTCGGGAGAATCATTTAAATGTATGTGAAGAGAATAATGAGATATCTAAAAGGAACAAAAGAGTTTGGTCTATACTATGAGAAGAATGAAAATTTTTAATTGAGAGCCTACACTGATGCTAATTGGGCTGGAAACATTGATGACATAAAGAGCACCAATGGAGGATAATTTTTCTTAGAAAAGAGACTAGTTATATGGACTAGCAAGAAACAAATTTGCACTTCACAATCTACTACTAAAGCTAAATATTTTGATGCTACTATAAATTACACAAACATTTTATGGATCAAATAGCTACTCAAAGGTATGAAGGAAGAGATAACAGAACCAATGATACTTTATTGTTGTAATGTTAGTGCTTTCAATATATCAAAGACTCTAGTAATGCACACATAGATAAAGCACATTGCAATCAAGTATCATTACTTGAGAGAGTTAGTTCAAGATAAAGAGGTAAAGATGAAATATGTCAACACAAAGGAACAAATTGCTGATATCTTCACAAAGGCATTAACTAAGGATGCTCATGATTATCTAAGAGGTAAACTAGGGATGATACCCCTATCAAAGGCTATCTAAGTAACAAGAGGAGTGCTCTGCATCAAACAAGTTGATGTTCATATGTTACACATTGATGCAAAGGATATTACTTTAGGAGCTGCCTAATGTAATCAAAGAGTTGAAATTTCAAATCAATCATAAGCAAGGTGATAGAGGGATAAAACTAAAGATACTAAAAAGTTTATATCTATCATGTTAAAGATGATAGGTCTTTGGCATTATCATCAAAGAGGGAGATAATTTGTTGATCAAACCAATATAAATGTTGAGGGAGAGTTTTGCTAATCAAGAAAGAATATATCAAGAATTGTTGTTAAAGAGGAAGAGTTTACTAATCCTTAGAGGGAGATAATTATAGAAGGATACAGATGTTGATCAAGAGAGAAGAGAAAGAGAAATCCTAATATTTACCTAGTTAGAGGGAGATATAGTAAGACAGAGCTATAAGAAAGAATTTTGTAACCTAATCAAAAGATGGAAGTTATTGATAGAGGGAGAGATTTCAATACAAGGAATTATTTTCTTTTTGGTATTGTCTTACTATTTTAACCTATTCAGTTTGGTTGAACAAAGGTGTTTACCATTTGGTTGATTTGGTTGATCAATTTGGTTTTCCATCAATGCCGAAGAGGGAGATTTTTGAAAATAGATTGAAAAGATCATTGTTGAGAGAGATTGTTGAAACTAGATTGAAAGAGGGAGATTATTGAAGTAGACTGTGTTTTAATCATTGTTTTTTCGCTGATGTCAAACCTTCTATATGATAGAAAGACAACTACTTATAAGGTTCAAGTACTATCACTTATTTTATTGATGAAGAGGATTTGATCAAAAGATGTAACAATAGCACCTAGAGGAAAGGTTGAGTTATGATTATGTAATGAAGTATAAGAATCAGTTAAGACAATGATGACATGATATATTTTTAATATAATTAAGGTTAAAAAAGTTGGTTACACTAAGAAAATTTAGAAGAACAAGTTACACAAAGTGCATCTACCAAGCTTGACCAAATGGATAGTAGGTGCTAAGAAAAGATAGAGCAAGCCAAGCAGAAAACTAGTTGGAGCCAAGTAAATGCTTATTCTAGTGTATGCCAACTAGAATAGTGGATGCTAAGTAAATTTTAGTTGATGTCAAGCACCAATAAACTTTAGTTCATGCTGAGTAATTTCATAGTGGATGCTAAGCAATGCAGTACGTGTTGAGCATTAGAAGCTTAATAATGTCGACCTACTGCATTATTTAAAAGATCATGTATTAGATGAATCTGATCTGACAAGTTTATTTTTTTAGATTGTGTGAATGAGGTGGAAGATAAGGTTGATGAGCTAGTGGCACAAAATTCAAGGTAAACCATTTTTAGGAAAATTTGAAGTGGATTCTAGGAGAAATTTTTAGAAGAAATATGAGATATGGGGTAGATAAATTGTATCCTACATAATATATCCAAACCCTAAATTGGACAATGAAGAATGAGTAGAAAAATATCTTAATTTCATATTTATAGGAATGGCTGGTCATAAAGGAAGGTTGTCATGTGTGAGAACATAAGGGAGACAAGGAGTCAAGGGTTTTTCATCATCAAGTAGAGAGTCTGTAATGGCATGTTAAGTAAGAAGGCTTAAGGTAATGAATGCTTTAAGGGTGAACAAGCTATTAGAGTTGCAAAGTGTGAAGGCCAAGTAGAATTGGGGACTAAATAGTGATGTATCAAAGCCTTATTATTACACTGTAACAATTGTATTAGTCTAGGGTAAATCATTTGGATTAAGGCTGACCTAATAGTCATTTGTAGATCCTTTAATTGGGTGACATTCCAAGTGAATGGTCTAAAGTCATCTATCAAGGCTCACTCCTAATAGGGTGATTAAAATCCTTTAACAGGGTCACATTTAACAATGTGAATTGTAATATTTAATTGGGTTGGCCTTTTACAAGGAATCACTTCAAAAGAGTGAAAAGAGTAGCATGTTACTGGTGGTTTTTCCCAAATTGGGTTTCCACATAAATCATTTTGTGAAATGTGTTAATGAATATGTCATGTATCATTCTTTACATTTCTACAAGTTGATTTGACAATAACCTACAAGTTTTAAGTGATTGCATAATCTTATGGATGCATGCATGAGTATAAATGTTTTATGAGTTCACTAAGCTATGAAAAGTTTTATTTATATATTTGGACCTTGGATAACTAATTCACCCCCATCCCCTCTTAGTTATTCTAAAGTATTCAAACAAATTAAAGAAAAATAGGAGTAAATTGAACCTCCTAAGAAAAAGAGAGTTAAGAAGATGGTTATAGGTCTTGAAAAGAAGAGAAAGACACTTCTTACTTATAGAGGAACTCAGATGAGGAAGATTTAGATTATTGATTCAAAATCAAAAGAATCAAAAGAAGAAGAAAAGGTAACAGAAATGAAATACTAGAAAAAGTAGAGCCAAAAGTTCCTACTAGAAGGAAACCTTAGAAGCCAAAGATAGAAACAATAAATTGTGCAATCATCAATGGTGGAAGTTTTGTTCATTTGAAAAAATATTATCAACTGTATATAAGTATTGAAAAGATTTAGTTAGAAAATGTAGTTGTAAGATATATGATTTTCTTTTATTTCTAACTATTAGTTGTCTACTAGGTTAAACACTTAGTCATATACTAGCTAGAGTTAGAAGGTCACCACTTTGACCAAGCTACTCTATATAGGTCAAGTCATATAAAGACTTGTAAGTAAACATGTGTATAATAAGCTCTATAGGAGGTAGAAAAGTCTTTTATCTCTAAATATTTTTAGAATAAGCCAGGCCTAATAATTACCAAGTAGTTTGAGCATATTGATGTTGAGTTACATAGAATGTGTCAAGCACAGTAGAGACTAAATGTCAGCACCATGTATAGTGAATGTCAAGTATCATAGATAGTTAGTGCTAAGTAATGCATAATGTAGATTCAAGTCATGAATGATACAAACTTTGAGGTAAATTGTTTCAAGCTGACATGAAACAAGATATTTAATACATGTACAGGTTGTTACAAAGATTATTACATATTTAGTGGCATGAATAACATATCATTATGTGTTGTGATTAACCAATTAGATGAAGAGGAAAATAAAGGAAGGATCTAGAAAACTCTTTATGAAATCTTTAAATACAGTAGACCTAAACCTATTTGATCTATAGAGTAGAAGTGAGATATTTGTGCAATCACAAAGATCAAGTATAAATGTGCAAACATTGTAAAAGAGGTAAAGGAGATTTATTATTGCAAAATAGAGGAAGCAACCTTATAAAATAGTGAAGGAAAATAAAGCTATCTTAGATCAAATAGTAGTTTAGATTCAAGAGAGGAGATCTAAACCCAGCTTATTAGATAAGGCTAATGATTAGATATTGAATTATTTTTAATAGATTGGGTTAGGGATAATCTCTTAACAGAGTGGTCTTAACACATTTTTGTAAATCTCTTAATCAAGCCTTACTTTGTTGTAACTGTAAAATCCTCTCACAAGGGAAGACTTAAAAATATTAACAACCTTTAATAGGGTAGACCCCTCATAGGGTAGATCATTAGATATGGTCAAACATAATAAACCTAATAGGTTAACTTTGTTACTACAATAGTGAAGATTTGTGGGTTTTACCCCATCCCCAATATTACGTTCACCTTGGAGAATTTTTGGGTAACCAATTTTTTTTTTTTTAGTTTTTAAATTTCATGCATGTGAGTGATATACTATCTCTACATGTTACTATAGTTTGATTTTATAAGTTATGTTATGTGTGCATTAGACATGAGATTGAAAATTTGCTGAATACACTAAGGAATTGTTAAAAGGTAAAAAGTGTTACAGATCCTATGTCACTCCCCCAATACCTTAGTTTCCCAATTAATACTTTCAACAATTGGTATCATAGCCTAGTTCTCTTGAATAAGTCTAACAACTTAAGAGATCAGATCATGGAACTAAAGGCTTATAAATTGGGAAAAGTTATTGACAATCAAGTGATTGACATCCATCTCATGCTACAAAAGCTTGAGGTAGCAAGAAAATGATTGAGGAAATCCCTAAAAAGGAGAAAGGATTTGGTCATACAAATAACATTTTAATTCTGAAGAAGTTTAAAATCAAAGACTATTTGAAATTGGAAATCCAAGTAATAGTGATGCAGTTGTTTTAGATCTACTAAGAAAGAACAAAATCTTGAATGAAGACATCAGAGAACTAAAAAGGGAACATGAGATCCATTTAGTGAGGCTTTGTGAAGTGACCAAATAAAAGAAGAAAATTGAAGAAGATAAGTTTTTCACTAAGGAAGAAAAAAGGGTAATGTCAATCAGACTTGAAGAAAGCTCAAGTGATATACAAAAGCTTACAAAAGTCATGTGAGGAGTCACCTCGACCCATTTTAGCATAGTGATACTTTACTATTTTGATACTCATGACTCGATATGTCGAGAAACTATCAGATACATTGAACATATGTTATTATTTCATGTTGTGTGATATTTTACTTTTAGATATTTGATTTCATCATTTAATGCTTTATGAACATGTATACTAATGAAGTAAGTCAATGTAGAATTATCAAATTGAGTATGCAATTTTAATGATTAAGTATATGAGTAGAACAAGATTAACAATTGATTTATTTGAAAATGGATGTTTAAACTTATGTGATTTCCCTAATACATTATATACCTATATGCATGTGATTTTCTTTAGCTATTAACATGTGCAGGATGTTTTAGCTGAGTAATCTGATAGAGAAGTGAAACTAAACCATATGTATTGCTATGGAAAACCCATTATTCGTATTTTATTTGTGTTGTGGATTGAATGAATGTATCATTCTATAATAAGTGAATGTTAACATTTCATAATAGTGTTTTTATAGTGTCGCTTGACACTCATGAATTGTTTATGCATTCCTGAATGCTAGTTAAGGTTAACCGAGTAACCTAACGACCTAAGTCAGACTAAGTTAGTGACCTTTTCCTAATTAGTTTTAAATTGAGATTAATTACCCCTAATCTAAATTAGTCTTTAATTTGAATTTTGAAGGTTGTTAGATAGTCATAATTTATCCTAGCATTTGTTAGGTCCCTAATTAATCTCTTAGGCCTAAATTCATGAAATCTAAATACCCAAAATGTATGGGTATGGGTTGAGGGCATTTTCCACACCCCTAGCCCGTTTTGTTGACTTTTACGGTCACTCAAAAACCCAATTTTTTCTTTATTGCGAAAATTGATAGTTTCATCATGAGTTGGATGACCTTAACTCCCCTTGAGGTTAGCCTTAGGTATAGTTGTGTTAGAAGCCTCTAGAACTTTTGGGCAAGTGGGGAAGTTATTGCTTTTAGAGGTGGTTAAATTTAGGATCTTTTTTAGAGGAAATTTTGAGAGGGTTTTGGTTGCTCACCCAACCTCTAGTTTTAGAGGGATTTTAAAAATTGAAGGGAAGGAGAGGAAAGCAAGCTCATCTCAAACTTATTCATTTTCCATAACCTATTTTTTTGAAGGTAGGAATACTTTACCTCATTTTGGTTTCATGTTGTGCTTCATGTTTTAGTTTCATTGTTTATGTATGTATGTGTGTGTGTGTTGAGTATGTTGGGAGGGATTGAAAATAGGTTTTCTTAAATGTCTTTCCTTTGTGTTTTGTTTTGAATTTTAAAGTTTTATGTTTATGGGTGTTTTGGCATTACTCACCCTCGAATAGGGCAGAAGTGGCCATTTTTGGGGAAAGGTCTTCAATTGGACTCGAACAGTGTAGAGTCTCCTCTCAGGATGAGAATAGGGAGAGAAGGTAGGGTGTTATGGGCCCCTATGTGTGAGCACAAACTACATATGAGTTTTGGCATGTAAGAATGCAAGAATGGAAGTTATTGCGTTATAGCCCAGATAGGACATTTGTTTTGGCATTGTGTCTGACATCTCCTATTGGAAAAATCCACCTTCTCCCTAATTTGGTTCAATGTTGGATCTATTGTGAAAACCTAGTATAGGAATGAATGCCTAATTTTGTCGTTATGTTATGATTGGTTGTCTCTTGGTTAGTTTTTGTTCTCTCCATGATCACCGTGATGTATTGTAGAATTCAAAATGGATCCCTCATTAAGGGCCAAGAAGGAAATTCAACTTGTTATTGAATTCAGTTATGTGGAGGAGATTTCTCCTCAGGACAAAAATCCTATGTAAAATGTATTTAAACTTATTGTTGAAGAGGCAACAATCTTAAGTTTTCTTCTTGGTTCTTTCTTGGTGGAGCCTTTGAATCAAGTGGTCAATAAAATAACGATTGAGTAATATCATTTGTTATGAGATCTTTGTATTTTCAATTATATGCACATGGGTATCAAAAAGTAGATAAAAATGGTGAGATACAATTTATGCAATTTTGAGTTCAATTATGTTAACAAAAAAATTAAGTTATGGTTGGAACTTCAATTTAATCATGCTTATTAGGAGGTAAAATAATTTTTTCTTGTGGTCAAACGAATCTATCAACCCCCTTGGTTTAATAAGCTTTTGGTAATTCCTATTAGAAAGAAAATAATAATAAATAAACCCCCCCTAGTTATAAAAATAAATTACTTGAAAAATTGATACTTAGTTAAATTTGTCTTGAAAAAAAAAACCCCTTTCAAGAGCAAAAATGCTCACTGCATTTTGTATGGGGAGCAAGATTAATTGTTTTTTTTGCAAAAGAGCATCAAAGAAAGATTCTTTTAGATATTCCTCCTTTTGATTTTTTTGTTATATTCTCTTATTCATTAAACAAAGAATTATAATAATAAATATAAGCCTAATTACAAATACATAAATTCTAAATATCCTAAACAAATATCCTCAAAAGAAATCCTAACTACTTTACTTTTTAACATTACTCCTATCCTATCATACCATTTGCCTTTTTTATTTCTTCTCCACCTTGGCGCTTGTATTGGACTCCTTGTCCAATGTACCCTTGTCATAGTCAAATCAGCAATTTAAGTTTGGGCAAATTACTTTGAAGTCTAACATTTATACTCATCACTTTCCTTCTTCCCTTAGTCTACGAATTTCATCCTTCTTTGGACCACGTGACTTGACTGTGGTACTTGCATTGAATATGTGGGCAGCTGGGAAGTTGGTTCTTTAAGTTTAAAAAAAAAAATGTTTGAGTGAAGGTTTTTTTGGACACCTTTCTCCCTCCACATTAATCGTTTGGTAGGCATCGTCAGCACCTAGCTGCCTTGGATAGGGCACCTCCTCTTAACAAAGTACGTGGGATGGGTGAGGCAAGAAAGGGGTAGCTAGTTTAGTTAATGTTCTTTTTTTTCTTCAGATTTTAGTTGTTAGTGTTAAGATATATGTTAGGTGAGGATTTAGGTTAGTGTTAATGTAAGTTAATTTGTTAGAATAGTTTTAAATTTAGGTTATTATTTTATTTTATTTGTTTGTTTTGTATTTTATTGTATTAGTATACATTAATGTTAATATTGGTTAGTTTAAGTTGTTAGTATTTTTTGTAATAGTATGTTTTATATTTTGTATTAGTTCCAAGTTTTATTATTTATTTTTTAGTTAGTAATTGTTAAGTTAGAGTTTTGTATTAAATAAAGTATACTTCATATTAGATTAAATTTTTATTATTGGTGGGTTAAGATTAGATGGCTAGTATTTTATTGTTAATTGTATTATTTATTAAATAGTTAAATTACGTTTAACATATTATTTTTTATATTATTATTATTATCTTTATCTATTTATATGAATAATATAAAGAAAATGTAATTGTTTTAAATTAATGGAGAACTATTGATTATGCTTTAATTCTGATGGTTTATTTAATATTAGCCTTGTTTGTTTAAATGATATTGTTTAGATTTGATTTTTTTTAATGGATAATTGAATCAACCAATTATATAAGTTAATTGATATTTTTCTTAAATTAAATTTTAATGATTAATGTTGATAGGATTTAAATTTAGCGTAAAATATTTCAACTAGTAAGCTTAGTACTATTGTTCTAAGAATGTGATATTCTAAGAATAATTAAAAATAATTTAGTGTTAGATCTCTTTATAAATTGAATTTAGACTATTTAATTTAATCAATTGAATTAACAAATGAACATTTAAGTTTAACAACCTAATCCTACAAGACATTTTTAACTGAGTTGTAGTCTTAAAGTATTGACAGGAGATTGTGTTTCCATTGTGATTGTACCTATGTCTTAACTAATTTAAACTTATCTTACTTAGTGAACATTATTTTTAACTTTAAAAAAAAAAGTCATGTGTTTTTGCCCTCCATATTGTGGGCATGAAATTTGGGTATCAGAGCCCATATTTCAACACTAGGAACCTAGAACCATTATGCTTTTGAAACTCAAACTAAACTTTAAATTGTGTAGGATGTCTCCTATTACTCAAAGCAACCAACAAGGCAAAGGTCATAGGGTAAGAGGTGGTAGAGCGAGATAAGAGCATGGACCACCACCTCCACCACCACCACCAAACCCGAATCAGGATATTTTGGATGCCCTTCAAGCATTAATTAGTTTAGCTCAGTAGAGGGTACTACCTATAGTACAACCAAGGTAGCATATTCTCAAAAGAGAAGCAGAGGGACCTAGAGGAGGCAGGACCAAAGGAAAAGAGAGGAGTACGAGTCCCCTAGAGAGGTAAGTAGAGGGATAGGTGAGCATGAGGGTGAGTTGATACTTTAGAAAGGACAACCAATCGATAGACCTCCTAGTCATATAGGAGATTTTATCAAGGAGTTGATATGACTCGAGCTACCATTCTTTACTGGTTCCACTGAGGGAATAGTAGCAAAGGCCTTGTTATAGATTCTTCAATGGTGCTTTGGATTATGTCCTTATGGGAGTAATATGAAGGCATGTCAAGCAGTCCAATAGCTAAGGTGGGATGCCTCTAATTGGTGGCATTAGGAGGAGACTATAGGAGGAGTGAGTATGGATACCCTCACATGGGAGTCATTCTTGGAGAGATTCTAAGAGAGGTACCTATCTGAGCACTTTAGATAGAAGAAAATTGAGGAATTTGATTCTCTATATTAGAGGGGTCTTAGAGTAGTGCAGTATGAGAGCAGGTTTCTCGAGCTCCTTCCTTATGTTGAATACATGAAGGATGAGAAACTGTGAGTATATCGCTTCATCATGGGCTTGAATTTATCACTTTAAGGTATAGTCCATTTGGCCTTCCCTACCACCTTTAGACAAGTAGTTGAGATTGCACAAGTTTCCAAGGATACTCGGGGTAGACAGGAGTCACAGGATCAATCTCAGAACCAAAACTCTACCCAGTAGAAACCCCCTTGGAAAGGGAATCAGAACTATGTAGCAGGGTCCTTTAAGGGCCAATAGTCTTAGTAGCATAAACTATAGTACTAGTAGTAGCAAAAATTCTCACAGGGTTATGAAGGCTCCAAGCCCAAGCAGTGGTAGTCATAGGGTCCCAGATAGAATCAGAAGGTTCAGGCCCCATAGTCAAAATTAGTGTAGACTCGATAGTCTTTTAGGGGTGGATACAATAGATCTAGTAGGTCAAGAGGCCCATAGTAGTATAGATCATAGGGAACATGATCTTATACCTGAGGACCATACTACACTTGTGGTGGCATGGGTCATATAGCTAGAGAGTGTCTGTAGGGACAGGCATCCGGTGGTCAAAGAGAGGCTTTTTCAAAGCTGACAGTTGGTGACATGGGTAGATCCCATAGAGTTTTTGCAGTAGTTGATGACTGTCAGGCTAAGCATCAGGCCATAGTTATCAAGGCTACAAGTATTATATAGGGTCATATGGTTGCAGTTTTATTTGATTCCAAAGCTACTGACTCTTTTATATCTCCATATGTAGTGGACTATTGCAGGCTAGTGACAGTTAGTTAGGATGTCAATTGGGAGGTAGAGTTAGCCTAAGGAGCTAGAGTATTAGTTAGTTCCATGGTGCATGATTACCAAATATAGATTGGAGACATGTCCACAATGTTTGATCTACACATTACCCCTCTAGGTTTTTACGATGTTGTTCTTGGCATGGATTGACTTTATGCCCATAGTGCCAAGATGGATTATCAGCATAAGAGGGTGGAATGTGTGGATGAAGATGGTATCTCTATAGAGATCTTCAGGGTAAAGAGACCCGTATTCCTTCATATGATTTCCACTATGTAGCTTAGAAAGTGCATGCAAAAGGGATGTCAGTTGTTCACTATCACCATTAGTGACAAAGAGGAAGATTCGAAGGGGGAGCTATATCTCAATGATTTTCCAATCTTGTAGGGGTTTGTAGATGTGTTTCCTTCCAATCTCCCTGGTATGCCACCACCTAGAGTAGTGAATTTTCATATTGATCTTGTGCCAAGAGTCAAGCCAATATTGAGAGCCTCGTACATGATGACTACTCATGAGCTTAGTGAACTAAAGACTCAGTTGGAGCAACTCTTGGAGAAGGGCCATATTTAACCCAATGTGTCACCTTAGAGTGCACCAGTGATCTTCATAAAGAAGAAGGATGGATCACTTAGGTTTTGTATTGATTATTGGTAGTTGAACAAAGTAACCATCAAGAACTGATATCCTCTTCCCAAAATTGATGATCTCTTTGATTAGTTACAGAGTGCTCGAGTATTTTCAAAGATTGATCTAAAGTCATGTTATCATTAGTTGAGGATTGTGGATAGTGATATCCCCAAGACTACATTCCATACAAGGTATGGTCACTACGAGTTCATCATGGTACCATTTGGTCTCACTAATGCTCCAGCTGTATTCATGAGCCTCATGAATGGAGTATTTCATACCTTTTTGGATAAGTTTGTGGTTGTTTTCCTTGATGAAATTTTGATATTTTCTCATGATGAGAAGGAGCATGAGGAACACCTGAGACAAGTACTACAAAAGTTGAGAGAGAATTAGTTGTTTAGTAGCTTGTCGAAGTGTGCATTCTACAGACCTGAGATACATTATTTGGCTCATTTTATTTTAGGTGATGGTGTCTTAGTAGACCCATAGAAGATTAGAGCCATCATGGATAGGCTAGTACCCACTAATGTCACTGAAGTGAGGAGCTTTATGGGGTTAGCATAATATTAACAATGTTTCATTGTAGGATTCTCTACATTGGCACACCCAATCACATCTGTTTAAAAGAAGGGGAAGAAATATGAGTGGGTAGAGAAGTATGATAGAGTTGTTCAAGAGCTCAAGAGAGACCTCACAAGTCCACCAATTCTTGATGTACTAGATCCTTCTGTAGATTTTTTGGTGTGCATAGATGCATCTTTGGATGGTATAGGGGTAGTCCTTATTCTGGATGTATGACCTATTTCCTTCGAGTCTATGAAGTTGAAGACTCATGAACTCAATTACCCTACTCATGACCTAGAGCTTGTACGAGTGGTTCATGCTTTAGTGAGGTGGAGACACTTCCTTTTAGGTCATAGATTTGAGCTTCATTCTAACCACCAAATATTACAATACATATTTACTTAGCCAAACCTTAATTCTAGGCAAAGAAGGTGGATGGAGTTCCTTTGTGAGTACAATTTTATTGTTCATTACATCAAGGGAAAGGAGAATTTGGTTGCACATTCCTTAAGTAGAGGGTACCATGAGCTTCCATCTGTGATTACTTACACTGACTTGAGAGAGTAGATCCTTTAACACTTGCCAACAGATGAGCTTTATGTAGAAGTTAGTTAGATACTGCTTTCTCAAAGACCCTTGGAAGGGAAGTATTCAGAGTATCCCTTAGAGTCTAATGGACTTTTACATCATAGAGGATGTATGCATGTACCTTCCATTGGGGGTTTGCATGAACTCATTTTAGTTGAGGCTCATAGAGCACCTTATGCAGTGCACCCCAGTGTTAAGAAGTTACATGAGGATCTGAGGTAGTTGTATCACTAGCCAGGCATGAGAGTGTAGATTGTTGATATAGTTGTGAG
Organism: Cupressus sempervirens; assembly: GCA_028749045.1. Classification (NCBI taxonomy): domain Eukaryota; kingdom Viridiplantae; phylum Streptophyta; class Pinopsida; order Cupressales; family Cupressaceae; genus Cupressus; species Cupressus sempervirens. The sequence continues at coordinate 676,820,739 of CM053792.1, read as the reverse complement.
ATGCCTCAAGTGTCAAAGGGTGAAGGCAGAGCACCATTATCTTAGTGGGCTTCTTCAACCTCATGAAATTGTAGAGTGGAAGTGGGATGCTATGTCTATGGATTTTATTGTTGGCCTCCCCATGTCATCTCACCGCCATGATGCCATTTTGGTTATAGTTGACACGTTGACGAAGGTTTCCCATTTCTCACTCGTGCATACTACATATATAGCACGAGACATAGCCTAGAGGTGTTTTTGTGGGACATTATCAGACTTCATGGCATTCCTCATAAGATCATCTCAAATAGAGACTCATTGCTTACCTCATCCTTTTGGAGAGAGTTGCGGGAAACCTTGGGCACTAGGCTCAATTTTAGTATAGCCTACCATCCTCAGACTGACAGTCAGACTAAGAGAGTGAATCAGGTTTTGGAGGACATGTTACATATGTACGTAATGGACCATCAGGTCAAATGAGAGGAATACCTACACCTTTTTTAGTTTTCCTTAACAATGGGCATCACTCCCCCCTAGGTATGCCACCTTATGAGGCCTTGTATGGAAGACCTTACAGAACACCCTTGATTTGGGATAGGATGGAGGATAGAGTATCTATTTGTCCTCAATTAGTCAAGGAGATGGAGCAACAAGTGACCCTAATTAGACAGCACCAGAGAGAGGCACAGGATAGGCAGAAGAAGTATGTTGATGTAAAGGGGATAGATCGAGAGTATCAGGTTGGAGATAGAGTTTTCTTGAGGGTGAGAGTGCAAAAGAGTTTGATTTGATTCGAAAAGGGCTCTAAGTTGGAAACTCAACTCGTTGGACCATTCGAGATCCTAGAGATGATGGGACTAGTTGCATACCATTTAGCTTTGCTACCTATCCTATCATGCATCCACGATGTGTTTCACATTTTAGTACTTAGAGGATACATTTATGATGAGTCTCATATTATAGATTGGGATGCTTTGTAGGTGGATTTGGATGGGCAGCTAGCACTAGAGCCTATCTATATTATTTCCTGACAAACCCTAGCTCTTCGATGTTGAGAGTTGGACCAGGTTGGGGTCCAGTGAGATTGTTATGATGAGGTCATGGCTTCATGGGAGGATGCAACATGGATGTGATCTCAATACCCTTATCTTTTTTATGAACTCCAGGAGGAAGTTCATGCCTAGTGGGGAAGGATGTGAGGCCTAACCCCGACCCATCGTACCATAGTGATACTTTATTATTTTGATACTCATGACTCGATATGTCAAGACACTATTAGATACACTGAACATATGTTATTATTTCATGTTCTATGATGTTTTTCTTTTAGATATTTGATTTCATCATTTAATGCTTTATGAACATGTATACTGATGAAGTAAGTGAATACAGAATTAGAAAATTGAGTATGCAATTTTAATGATTAAGTATCTGAGTAGAATGAGAATAACAATTGATTTATTTGAAAATGGATGTTTTAATTTATGTGATTTTTCAAATACATTATATACCTATATGCATGTGATTTTCTTTAGCTATTGACGTGTGCAGGATGTTTTAGCTAAGCAAAGTGATAGAGAAGCAAAACTGAACCATATGTACCATTGTGGAAAACCCATTGTTCTTATTTTATTTCTTTCATGGATTGAATGAATGTATCATTCTATAATAAGCGAATGTTAATGTTTCATAATAGTTTTTTTATAGTGTCGCTTGACACTCGTGAATTGCTTATGCATTCCTAAATGCTAATTAGGGTTAACTGAGTAACCTAAAAACCTAAGTTAGGCTAAGTTAGTGATATTTTTGCTAATCAACTTTTAATTGAGATTAATTACCCCTAATCTGAATTAGTGTTTAATCTATATTTTGAAGGTTGTTAGATAGTCCTAATTTATCCTAGTATTTGTTAGGTCCCTAATTAATCCCTTAGGCCTAAATTCATGAAATCTAAATACCCAAAGGGTATGGGTATGGGTTGAGGGCATTTTCCACACCCCTAGCCCCTTTTGTTGACTTTTATGGTCACTCAAAAACCCAATTTTTTCTTTATTGCGAAAATTGATAGTTTCATCATGAGTTGGATGATCTTAACTCCACCTTGAGCTTAGCCTTACGTCTAGTTGTGTTAGAAGCCTCTAGAACTTTTGGCCAAGTGAAAAAGTTATTGCTTTTAGAGGTGGTTGAGTTTAGGATCTTTTTTAGAGGAAATTTTGAGAGGGTTTTGGTTGTTCACCCAACCTCTAGTTTTGGAGGGATTTTCAGAATTGAAGGGAAGGAGAAGAAAGCAAGCTCATCTCAAACGTTTTCATTTTCCATAGCATATTTTTTGTGAAGGTAGGAATACTTTACCTCATTTTGGTTGCATGTCGTGCTTCATGTTTCAATTTCATTTTTTATGTATGTATGTGTGTGTGTTGAGTATGTTGGGAGGGATTGAAAATAGGTTTTCTTAAATGTCTTTCCTTTGTGTTTTGTTTTGAATTTTGAAGTGTTATGTTTATGGGTTTTTTGGCATTACTCACTCTTGGATAGGGTAGAAGTGGCCATTTTTGGGGAAAGGTCTTCAGTTGGACTCCAATAGTGTAGAGTCTCTTCTAAAGATGAGAAGAGGGAGAGAGAGTAGGGTGTTATGGGCCCCTACCTATGAGCACAAACCACGTATGAGTTTTGGCATGTAAGAATGGAAGAACAAAAGTTCTTGAGTTATAGCCCTGATAGGGCATCTATTTTGGTGTTGTGTCTGATGTCTCTTATTGGAAAAATCCACCTTCTCCCTAATTTGGTTCAATGTTGGATTTGTTGTGAAAACCCAGTATAGGAATGAATGTATGATTTTGTCATTATGTTATGATTGGTTGTCTCTTGGTCAATTTTCATTCTCTCCATGATCACTGTGATGTATTGTAGAATTCAAAATAGATCCCTTGTTAAGGGCCAAGAAGGAAATTCAACTTGTTATTGAATTAAATTATGTTGAGGAGATTTCTCCTCAAGAATGAAATCCTTTGTAAAATGTATTTAAACTTATTGTTGAAGTGGCAATGATGTCAATTTTTCTTCCTAGTTCTTTCCCAGTGCAGCCTTTGAATCAGGTGGTCAATAAAATAATGATTGAGTAATATCATTACTTGTGAGATCTTCATATTTTCAATTATATGCACATGTGTATCGAAAAGTAGATAAAAATGGTGACATGCAATTTATGCAATTTTGAGTTCAATTATGTTAATAAAAAAATTAAGTTATGGTTGGAACTTTAATTTAATCGTGCTTATTAGGAGGTAAAATAATTTTTTCTTGTGGTCAAATGAATCGATTGATCCCCTTGGTTTAATAAGCTTTTGGTAATTCCTATTAGAAAGAAAAAATAAATAAGAAAACCCCCCTCCCCCCCCCCCACTTGTTATAAAAATAAATTACTTGAAAAATTGATACTTAATTAAATTTTTCTTGAAAAAAAAAACCCCTTTCAAGAGAAAAAATGCTCACTGTATTTTGTATGGGAAGCAAGATTAATTGTTTTTTTTGCAACAGAGCATCAAAGAAAAATTCTTTCAGATATTCCTCCTTTTGATATTTTTTATGATATTCCCTTATTCACTAAACAAAGAATTATAATAATAAATATAAGCCTAATTACAAATACATAAATTCTAAATATCTTAAACAAATATCCTCAAGAGAAATCCTAACTACTTTACTTTTTAACATTACTCCTATTCTATCATACCATTTGCCTTTTTCATTTCTTCTCCAACCTGGCGCTTGTGTTGGACTGCTTGTCCAATTTACCCTTGTCATAGTCAAATCAGCAATTTAAGTTTGGGCAAGTTACTTTGAAGTCTAATATTTATATTCATCACTTTCCTTCTTCCCTTAGCCTGCGAATTTCATCCTTCTTTGGACCACATGACCTAACTGTGGTACTTGCATTGAATATGTGGGCAACTGGGAAGTTGGGTCTTTAAGTTTTCTTTTTCAAAAAAACATTTGAGCAAAGGTTGTTTTGGACACCTTTCAAACCACATCTCCCTCACATTAATCATTTGGTAGGCATAGTCAGTGCCTGGCTACCTTGGGCAGTGCACCTCCTCTTAGTAAAGTGTGTGGGATGGATGAGGGCAAGAAAGGGGTAGCTAGTTTAGTTAATGTTCTTTTCATTTTTAAGATTTTAGTTAGTGTTAAGATAGATTTTAGGTGAGGATTTAAGTTAGTGTTAAGGTAATCTAATTTTTAGAATAGTTTTAAATTTATGTTATTATTTTATTTTATTTGTTTGTTTTGTATTTTATTATATTAGTATAGTTTAATTTTAATATTGGTTAGTTTAAGTTGTTAGTATTTTTTTTAATAGTATGTTTTATATTTTGTATTATTTCCAAGTTTTATTATTTAGTTTTTAGTTAGTAATTGTTAAGTTAGAGTTTTGTATTAAATAAAGTATAGTTCATATTAGATTAAAATTTTATTATTGGTGGGTTAGGATTGGATGGCTAGTAGTTTATCGTTAATTGCATTATTTATTAATTAGTTAAATTAGGTTTAACATATTATTATTTATATTATTATTATTATCTTTATTTATTTATATAACTAATATAAAGAAAATGTAATTGTTTTAAATTAATGGAGAATTATTGATTATGCTTTAATTAACCTGATGGTTTATTCAATATTAGCCTTGTTTTTTTTAATGATGTTGTTTACATTTGATTTTTTTTTAATGGATAATTGAATCAACCAATTATATAAGTTAATTGGTATTTTGCTGAAATGACATTCTAATGATTAATGTTGATAGGATTTAAATTAATGGTAAAATATGTCAGCTAGTAAGCTTAGTACTATTGTTCTAAGAATGTGATATTCTAAAAATAATTAAAAATAATTTAGTGTTAGATCTCTTTATAAATTGAATTTAGTCTATTTAATTTAATTAATTGAATTAACAAATGAATGTTTAAGTTTAACAACCTAATCCTACAAGATGTTTTTAACTGAGTTGTAGGCTTAAAGTATTGGCAGGAGATTTTGTTTCCATCTTGCATTGTACCTATTTCTTAACTAATTTAAAATTATCTTACTTAGTGAACATTATTTTTAACTTTTAAAAAAAATTAAAAAAATCATGTGTTTTTTCCCTCCATATTGTGGGCATGAAAAGTCAACTAGACATCATGAATCAACTAATGCTATAAAATAAGATGTTGAATAGAAAGGATGTAGAAATATAAGATCTAAGATTACAAAATGATCTATTGAATATTGAACTAAAGACCAAGAAAGAAATTGTGAGCAAGCCTAATGAAGCAATGAAATACTTTAAAGAACTAATGAGATCATCTAGCAGCACCTCTTGAGAAGATCATTCATTATTTAGCAAGGAGAAACATCCAAGAGTGAAGATCTAAGAAATGTAAAGTCAAATGGAAATCCAACATGTTATCATTATGGTAAACATGGTCACACTGCAAACATCTACAAAAGAGAAATTGGTATGCAAAACCCTAAACCTATGTTTATTGGTTATAGTTTTTAATTTAAGAAAAAAGGACATCAAATGCATGAGTGCAGATCAAGAATGAAGAATGTATATACTACACCTAGATTTGAAGGTTATTGTTACAATTATCAAAAGTATGGACATAGAGCACATGAATGTACATCATAGCCAAAGATCTATTGGACTAACCAAAGGCAGAATTATACACATATTAATGTATATTTTCAATGTCACAAGTTTAAACATTCAAGAAAAAATTGTAGGACCCAACTACCAATAAAAAATCACAATAACATCAAGGATAAAGACAAATTAGAAATTGAAAAAACAAGGAAGGAGATGAAAAAAACCTAGAAGAAAAAGGTAGAAGATAGAAATAGTGGAATAAATGAAGTTAAGATTACCCAATCTAATGGAGGAGGTACTACTCAAGAAAGGTATGTAAGGAACTTCATATACAATGATATATCTTACATCAATTCCTAACATAAAATGTACTAAATTTCATATTTGCATAAGTAAAGATGCATAAGAACATATCTATGAAAGCACTAGTGAAAAAGAATCATTTACGCAATCATTGTCAAACACCAGTAGAATTTGGTGTATTGACCAAGCATTACAATATGGACTGAGTACTTTAGATGCTAAACTAGTGTATAGGTTGAGTCGGATGGAAGATATTGAGTTGTATAGTGAAGATCTAGTTTAGAAGGCATAGTATTGATCGAGACAACTAGCTTCCACCTACTTGAGTACACAAAAACAATATAGATCATAATTTGACTAAAAGGAAGTATATATCAATATTTTAAGACATTTTTTCACACCTTGCATATAGATTATGAGAGCATAGAGTGATTTGAGAAAATTTTGAAAGAGATCTTAAGGCAATCAAGAACAAATTTGGAATAGAAGATTGATCAAGCGAATATCTAAGTTGTCTTGAGTTATCCAAAAGAAAGGAACTTAAAACCATAGTAGACAAATATGGAAGCTTCATCATTCATAAGAAAGATTCAAGGATTAGAGGTAAATAACATTCAATTGGTGAGAAGTGATACTTATCCTCCACCTAAAATCTGTGTTATTCCTAAGATTTTGATGAAAGATAATTTACTATGTGTGTTATCCTCCATGCCACCTAAGGTAATAATGATACATGATGTGAAAACTTTTACATGTGTAAGATTGGAGAATTTGGTGACTATGAGATTCAAGAGGCATATGAGAAATTGTGTGACAAAGGAGTTCTGAAAGATGAATTCAAAATTGCTGAGAAGAAAGGGTTAACTTGCGTCCTAGAATTTATAAGGAAATTGAAGATCAAATGGATCAATATATTGCTTATCAAGATTTAGACATGAAGTTATGGTTAGAAAATGGACCAGTTGAGATAACTTAGAAAATGATTCACAAGGTTATAGGTTATCCCACTCTAGACAAGAAGAAGACTATGTGATGCCTGAGTTGTGAGGAAGTTGAGGAAAATACATGAGCCAAGTGGAATGGATAAGGGTTTTCAATCTAAAAAATCTCTAATCCATTGATTGAACTTTTAGTAAGAGTAATCTCTCACAAATTATATTAATCTAGTAGACTAAACTATCTACTATCTATGGAAGTCAACTAGGTGTGGAAGATTGTCATGAAAGATCATGAATATGATATTGCCAAGTTGCAAAAACTTTAATTAGTAGAAAACATGATATCTATTAGGAATCAGAAGAATTAAAATTTTAATTTTGGATCACTTATAATGTGTATTTTCTTTTATTTTTAGAAGTATTTTCTTAATATTGGCAATGTTGTTTAGGAACAAGGAAAACTAGTGACAAGACAAATCAATGAATACTTAACTCAATTAGGAGAGAACTTGAGAGAACTTTAAAAATATCATGGAAACATATTTTGAGGAATTTAGAGAATGAGGATTAGGATGGTAATACTAGAATAATTGGTAATGAAATATTACAATGGTGTATTTGTTTTAGTGGACACGGATAATAAATTTGTGTGGGAAGTAAATCTAAGGAAGGCATGGATACAAGCATTTTTATTATGAAGTTGATAGTGATACAATGAATGAAAATATTATGGCACTAATCAAAGAAGAGATTGATGCTAATGCCAAACCTTATGGAAAGTATGAAGAAGCTAAGGAAATAATTACTGTTGACATCAAAATAGGTTCTAGGGAAAAGAAAAGAAAGAGAATGATTGAATACCTAGAAGAAAAATTAGGCACAGAAGGAAAAGGAAACATACCTTTGTAGCTCATACAAGATCTTGCAGAAGATGAAGAGAAAGATAGTGGTGATGAGGAAGAGGAAGAAGAAAAAGGAGATCAAGGTAAAGCCCTAGTTGTTATTTCACCACCCACCAAGAGGGTAAAATATGTCAAGCCTAAAGAAAAGGGATCAATAAAGAAGATAGTGGTGACACCCCTCTTTCATCCACCACTAACCAAACCAAGGACTAGGGAAGTACTAGTGAGATCCTAGCCATCTACAAAAAAAGTGTAGTGAAAATTACTAAACCAAGTGGCTCAAGTGCAGAGAAGAATAAATCACAAGCCCCTATGAGCCAACCAAAGAGGAGAAAATTGGTAAAGGTAAAAGAAGTTGAAGAAGATGATGTAGAGATAATAGAATCAAATAAAATGGCTACAATGCCTAGGAGAGAAAATAATATTGATAAGGTATCTGCCAAACTAAGAAGCTCTATAGGCTTACCTAGTTTTAGAGTTTTGAAATATGACACACTAGATAATATTGATAGAAACAAAGTTGAGGATGCCATGAGAGAAATAATGGCAAGTAATAAATTAGCTCCTAATGAGGTAAAAAAGTAAAATCCTATTGATTTTTCAAAATACTAAATAAAAGATAGGAATAGGAATCATTAGTAGAGAAATATATTAGAGAAGGAACATTATCCAAGGTTATGCCTGATCTATCAAAGGATCAGAAAGAAACATTTCTAGAGAAGTAGAGGAACCAATTTGTTCCTAAGTTTAGATTTTTTATGATTTTACTAAATAAAATTAAATTTTTAGTTCAAAAGAATGAGTTACTAAAGAAAAGTATTTTTGTATTATCACTAAATAAGTGACACGAGAGAAAGACATTGAGATAATAATCATCAAGGATGATCAAAGTGATGAAATGTGTTTAGGAATGCCAAGTCTACAAGGTAGAATTTAACCAATTCATGTTTGCACCCCTAATACTCTAGTTGTTGAGAAAGAGAAGGCCTCAGATGTAGCTAAAGAGGAGCAAGAGGCAGAGGAATCAACTAAAGACACAAGTGTAGACATTTCTATCAAAAGTGAAGAAGGACCACATTTGTCAGAGATACATATTGAGGGGAAAAAGGAGGAAAATAAAATAGTGTTGAGTTCTAATATTGTTTTTTATAGCACTAATATACAATCAAGGTTGAGAGGTGATATCCCCTCACCATCTCTAAAAGTAGTGTCGAGCACTAGCACTCCTTCACAAAGAAAAGGCAAAGGAATAAAGGACATATCATTAGATATTCAAGTTACTTAGGTTGAATTTATTGAGATGCCAAAATGGGATTTGGAAAATCTCACTCTTGATAAAACTATCATGTTGCAAGAGATTTTGGTGAAAAGGAAGAATTTGGAAGAGTTGAGAATGGAACATCAATAGAGGCAAGTATTACATGATGTTAAGGAAATTCTTATAAAAGCATTTGATATACCAAATTTTGATGGGCAAGCCCCAATCATTTCCTAGCTTGTACATATAGTTGAACAAATAAATGCCAAAGATATAGAAGCAAATGAGAAGTTGATGGCTTGGTCAGCCAAGAAATTGTAAAATAAGCTTGTTGAGAAACTTTAAACAACCATCACTAAAAAAATAATGCATTACATGAACAAGTATGGAACAATATAAAATTATATGGAAAGTATAATATTTTGTGTGATGTGCCAAGATTCACCAGTGATCTTTAGGAAAACATCTAGTAGATTCAGGATGATATACAGAGAACAAGTAGAATCATTCACAATCAGTCAAGTCCAACTCAAGATATTATACTAAGTTATTGTATGCTCAAGGAAAATTGGTTGAGCTTCTACATAGTTTATTGCAACATGAGGTCAAAATTCATCTCCATCCAATCCATGTTGATTCCTCATTTGGAATTTATGTAGTGAGAATTGAAGTCAACATAAGATCTTATATGAGAATATCACAATCTTTCAATTGTTGATAGTTTGATTGATTTGGCAGCTAGATTAGAGTTGTAGAATCACATTTTGGAATGAACAAGAACCACTTGGGATCATGCACTTTCTATGATCAACCAATTAAATAAACCATTTATTGAACAATGTGGTTTGATTCCACCAATTCAACCCCAGTAGAAGTCATAAGTGATAGAAAACAAGGGGAAAAGTAGGATTTTAATAATGATTACATATTTTGAATGGAATAATAATCACAAGGGGATATTAGATCTGTAGGTCAAAGTCAAGTTCAACATTCGAATATCAGAATTCAAAAGGAAAACATGGTATGACAATGAAATAATCAGATTGCTTAGAGTCACGTATATATTGTTTGTTTATTTGGAAAAAGTTTCATAGTTCTATATGGACTAAGTCATAGGCTTAGGGGGAGTACTCATATTATCAATGTAATGATGTAATTATGAAAAAGTGTTTTTTCCACTAATGTTAAAGGGGGTGATCTGATGGGGACACAACCCAAGAACAAAATGGACACAACAAAAAAGGGAAATTGTATTAACTAAAAAAATAAGCTAGTACATTCAATACAGAGAAAATAAACTTCAAAACATGTCCTAAGGTCTTACAATAGCATAAATTGGAGATAATTTCTCCTTTCAATACCTCCTCTCAAACTCCACTTTGAACTACCTTTTACAATGCCAAGAATTTCCTTAAATAGACCCTGGAGGGTTAGGACTAGGAATACATTCTAGAAGGTGCTAGTAGGCATCCACTGACCAAATAGAAGGCTCCAGAAGTTGTGTTAGAAGTCGACGCAAATCTAGAAGAATCCAGAAATGGTAACCAAACTTTTGGGAGGCATAACTTTTGGACCATAGCTCTAATTGACAAACCGTTTACATTTTCAGAAAGGTCTCAAAGTGCTCTATAGACCTATGGACAAGCTTCACTTGTCCCCCATTTTTCAGCCCTTTTCGAGGTCATTTAATGCCCCTAACTTAACTTTGAAGCATTTTAGGAGGTCTCCAGAACTTGAAAAACTGCAATAACTTTCAAACCGTTGGGCCTTTTGACCTGATTCTTTTTTGGAATGTTCTAAATCACAATTACATTCATCTGGCCAATTCACACCTTCTAGTTTACCAAAATGATGGCCCAATTACATGCTCCTAATTTTTTGAGATTTCTAGCACACTGATAGTGGAACTATGAGAGTTGGAACCTTTATTTGACCCAAATGGGTATCCAAAAATGGAAACACATGAAATAGAAACTAAGTCTAGGTATATTTTTTTGGTGACACAGGATTGCCCTTATACCTTTGGATGCTCCTACATCAGACACCTAGGGTAGATTAAAAGTGACCCTGTCACTTTATGAATAGTAGAGGAAATACCAAATGGGAAACCTCAGCTGCTGAAATCCAAGTTGAGTCCTCGATCGGTCATCCTTTCCATTTGACCAAATACTCTTCATACTACCTGTTTTTGGTACTCCTACCCACATGATGATCTAGAATGTCTTCTATCTCCTACTTCTTAGAAGTAGGATTTGGACATGGCTCTAACACCATCTCCTCATCTACACCATCATCATGATACTCTGTTAAATCTACAATGTTGAAAATAGGAGAAATTTAAATACCATTTGGCAGCTCCACCTCATATGCATTTCCTGAGTCATGTTTCTTCAAAATTTTGCAAGGGCCAAATTTCTTCATTTTTAGCTTGTTGTAAGTACCGGCTGGAAATCTTTCTTTTCGTAAGTGCACTATGACTAGATCCCCTACTTGGAATTCCTTATGTCTTCTCCTTTGATCAGCCCTAGCTTTATACTCTTGATTCATCTTGGTAATGTGTGCTTGAACCTCCTCATGTAGACGCTTGATATGTTCAGGAAATTCCTCAGCTTCAGCAATTGTCCTCTCCCCTTGTTCTATCTTCTTCAATTCTGGTGTAGTCCTTGGGCTATTCCCATATACAATTTGGAATGGTGATTTTCTAGTACGCTTATTTATAGAGTTATTGTAAGCAAAATTTTCTTGTGGTAGAATCAAATCCCATCCCTTGGGCTTAATCCCAACTAAACATCTCAGCAAATCGCCCAGACTTTTGTTTACCACTTCTGTTTGGCCGTCAGTTTGTGGGTGATGTGTGGAACTAAATTTCAAGTCTGTTCTCAACTTTTTCCACAATGTCCTCCGAAAATACCCCATAAATTTAGTATCTCTATCAGAAACTATACTCCTTGGAAGTCCATGTAGTCTTACCACCTCTTTGGAAAACAAGTCTGCAATATGGACAACATCATGAGTTTTGTGGCATGGAATGAAATGTGCCATTTTGGAGAACCTATCAACCACCACGAATACTGAGTCATTACCCCTTTGTGTCCTTGGCAATCTAGGAACAAAATCCATACTTATGTCCTCCCATGGCCTTGATGGAATAGGCAATGGCTGATATAGGTCAGTATTGTGACTAAACCCCTTGGCAACTTGACAAACCTGGCAACTCTATACAAACTTCTTCACATCCTATGAAATTTGAGGCCAAAAATAATGTTCTCTAAGAATGGCAATGGTCTTATCTCGACCAAAATGTCCTACCATCCCTCCACTGTGTTTCTCCTTAATTAGATTTTCCATCATGAAACTCCTTGGAATGCACAATTGACTACCCTTGAACAACATGCCATCCTGAATGGAATAGTCTAACCACTTGGTTCTATCTATAGCAACAGGTTCTTTACAAGCTTTCTATGCTTCAACAAAATTAGGATCCTTGGGGTACAAATTCTTGAGTTCATCAAACTCAACTACTTCAACCTGCATTATTGTAAGCAACAACTATCTCCTACTTAGTGCATCTGCAACCCTATTAGATTTTCCACTTCTATGCTTTAGCACAAATGTATAACTCTACAAGAATTCTACCCACTTCATATGCCTCTGATTCAATTTACCTTGGATATTTAGGTAATGTAATGCCTAATGATCAGTATACAAAACAAATTCTTTTGGGAATAAATAATGCATCCATTTCTTTAAGGCCTAAACTATTGCACAGAACTCTTGATCATAAACAGAATACTTCTTCTTTGCATCATTCAATTTTTCACTAAAATATGCAATAGGCTTACCTTCTTGGCTTAATACAGCCCCAATAGCACTACCACTGGCATCACAATCCTCCTATAAAACCTCTCTAAAATCTGGAAGTGCCAACACAGGTTGTTCTGTTACCTTCTTCTTTAGCAATTCAAAATTTCTCGCAGCTGCTGCAGTCCATTTGAACTCTTTTCTATCCCGTCTTATTGTATCAGTTAGGGGTGCACATATGCCACTAAAATTCTTAATAAACTTCCTATAAAAACTAACAAGACCATGAAATGATCTTACCTCAGTAGAAAACCTTGGAGTAGGCCATTCCAAGATGGCTTTTACCTTCTCTAGATCCATTTTGAGACCTTCGGGTGATATAACAAACCCCAAATAGACTAACTTCCTTTTTGCAAAGATACACTTCTTTAGATTAATTAACAATTTCTCTTCCCTTAGCCTTTCAAGGAAACTATGAATATGTAGTAAATGTTCTTCCAAAGTCTTTCTGAAAATTAAAATATCATCCAAATAGACAATAACAAATTTTCCCAAGAACTTCTTAAGTACCTCATTCATGAGCCGCACGAAGGTGCTTGGGGCGTTCATCAATCCAAAGGGCATGACTAACCACTCATAAAGACCCTCCTTGGTCTTGAAGGTTGTTTTCCACTCATCTCCTTCTCAAATCCGTATCTAATGATAGCCACTCTTGAGATCTATCTTTGTGAAGTACTGAGCTCCACTCAAGCAGTCCATAAGATCATCCATCCTTGGCAAAGGAAACCAACACTTGATGGTTGTCCTATTTATAGCTCAAGAATTTGTACACATCCTCCACTCTTCATCCTTCTTTAGTGTGAGTATTGCAAGTATTGCACATGGACTCAGGATCTCTCGAATCAAGCCCTTCCTCAACAGCTCCTGAACCTATCTATTTAGCTCCTCTATTTCAGCAGGAGTCATCCTGTGAGCAGCCTTGTTAGGCAAACTAGCTCCTGGAATCAGATCTATCTGATGACTAATTTGCCTTACTGGTGGCAATCCATCTGGAAGATTATCAGAGATAATATCTCCAAATTCCCCTAGTAAATTTGAAACTTCAAGTGGTATTTCACTACTACCTTCTTTATCTTTCCTAGGAATCAAAGCATAGGACATATGTTGATGTTTCATGCCATCTAAAAACTTCCTTTCATCAACAAGACAAATCCTAGCACTGCTACATACCTTTTCACCTTCCTTTTTCATGGGCTTCAATTTGTGGCAAACTTCATCCTTTGTCAGAGAGTATGTGTTTGCATACGCATCATGTACTACATGTCTATCAAACTACCATGGTGTACCCAACAATAGATGGCAAACATCCATCAAAATAACATCACAAAGAACTTCATCATGGTAACTCCCAATTTTGAATTTCACTAAACATTGTTCACTTACCAAGACCTTATGATCATCTTTTACCCAAGCAATCTGATAGGGCTAGGGATGTTTCTCCCTCTTGAGCTTCATCTTAGAGACCATCTCTTCTGATACCAAGTTATTAGTGCTACCACCATCAATGATCATGTCACAAATTTATCCTCACACTTGCATCTGGTACAGAACAAACTCCTTTGTTGTCCTGGTTCAATCTCACCACTTAATAGGACTTTCATTTACCAAGGTCTCTCCTCTTTTTGCATCCTCTGAATGTGATGATTGTGCATCCTCATCCACATGAGCAACCCTAGCTTGGCCCTCAACTCTCCTATCTGTCCTTCCTTGTCATTGAGGGCATTTAAAGGCATGATAACCTTATTCATTGCAATGGAAAGAGGTACCACAGAAGCCTCTTCTTCCTTGTCCACATCCTCTACCTCTTCCTCTCTAATTTCCAAAGTCTTGATCATGGGAGCACTTGAAACCCTCATTCCTCTGGTTCCTGCTAGTACCCACATCTTCATTTTTCTTTTGGGTTTCATTGCAGCCTCCAGATGATCTACCACTTCCCCTTCCTCCCTGACCACACCCTCTTTGTCTTTCTTCAAACCTTTTATTCAGCTTCTCTTCAACTCGTATGGAAAACTGATATGCCTCTTCAATGCTAGTCATTTTTACCGGACTTAATTCCTCCTGGATGCTAGGTCACAACCCACTGATATAATGAGCAACCTTCTTATTTGCTTCTGCATGCCCTGCTCTAATCAAGAGTCAATAAAATTCCTTTGTATATTCTTGGACTGATCTTCATGCTTTCTTTAACCCATGCATCTTCTTAAACAAATCAAGCTCGTAGTCCATAGGAATGAACTGCTTCTTCAATTTGTCCACCATGCGATCCCATCTTGTGATCTTCTCCTTTCCTCTTTTGTTTCTTTTCAATTGAACCTCTTGCCACCAAATTTTGGCATGGCCTTTCAGTTTGGCCTTTGCAAACTTAACCCTATCTGGGTCCCTAATATCCTCATACTCAAAGTATTCTTCCAGTTCATTGATCCAATCGATCAACTCATCTGGTTTCAGATTTCCTGAAAATACACCCACTTCAATTGTAGGTCTTTTCCCAAACTTAGTAATGGCCCTAAAAAGCTTTTCCTTTGCATGATTTAGAACTTCCCCTTCTAGTCCCATTTCTTCTTCTTCATTGTCATCCTCACTGTCGTCACCTACGGCAACATTTGCTCCTCTACGGAGCTCCTCTTGCAATTCCTGTACCTACCTTTGGAAGGCTCTAACCTCCTCAAGATTAATAGCTCTTGCACTTTCACCATGCTCTCTTTATGGAGGCATGTTCTAACTTGAACCCACAACCACACAGTCCTGGTGCAAACTGCCTCACAGTTGGCGCTCTGTCTACACACTCAGGAAAACTGGCTCGGATACCACTTGATGGGGACACAACCCAAGAACAAAATGGACATAATAGAAAAGGGAAATTGTATTAACTGAAAAAATAAGATAGTACATTCAGTACAGAGAAAATAAACTTCAAAACATGCCCTAAGGGCTGACAATAGCATAAATGTGGAGATAATTTCTCCTTTCAGTACCTCCTCTCAAACTCCACTCCAAACTGCCTTTTACAATGCCAAGAATCTCCTTAAATAGACCTTGGAGGGTTAAGGACTAGGAATACATTCTAGAAGGTGCTAGTAGGCATCCACCGACCAAATAGAAGGCTCCAAAAGTTGTGTTAGAAGTCAGCACAAATCTAGAAGAATCTAGAAATGGTAATCGAACTTCCGGGAGGTATAACTTTTGAATCGTAGCTCCGATTGACGAACTGTTTACATTTATGGAAAGATCTTGAACTGATCTATAGCCTTGTAGACCAGCTTTTCTCATCCCCCACTTTTTAGCCCTTTTGAGGTCATTTAATGCCCCTAACTTGACTTTAAAGCATTCTTAAGAGGTCTCCAAAACCCGAAAAAATGCAATAACTTTCAAACCGTGGGGCCTTTTGACCTGATTCTTTTTTTGGAATGTTCTAAATCACAATTACATTAATCTAGCCAATTCAAACCTTCTAGTTTACCAAAATGATGGCCCAATTACATGCTCCTATTTTTTTGGGATTTTCTAGCACACTGATAGTGGAACTGTGAGAGTTGGAACCTTTATTTGACCCAAATGGGTATCCAAAAATGAAAACACATGAAACAGAAACTAAGTCTAAGTATTTTTTTTGGTGACATAGGATTGCCCTTATACCTCTGGATGCTCTTGCATCATGATCATTGGTATCTGTAACTATTGTTGTCTATTAGTGTCAAACATTTAATCATAGACTAGGCAGAGTTTGAAGGTCATCACTCCGACCAAGCTACTCTATATAGGCTAAGTCATATAAAGACTTGTAAATAAACATGTGCATATTGAGCTCTATAGGAGTTGAGAATGTCTTTGTTCACTGAGTATTTTTAGTCTAAGACAAGCCTAATGATAACTAAGTAGTTCAATCATATGGATGTTGAGTTACACAGAAGGTGTTGACCATAGTAGAGATCGAGTGTTAGCAACATGTATAGTGAATGTTAAGTATTGGAGATAGTTAGTGAAGAGTAATGCAGAATTGACATTCAAGTTAGGAATGATAGAAACATTGAGGTAAACTATTTCAAGTTGACATGGACAAGATATTTAATATTTTTAGAGGTTATTACATGTTTTATGATGTGGATCACAAATCCCTATGTGTTGTGATTAACCAATTAGCTAAAGAGGAAAAATAAGGAAGGGTCTAGAAAACTCTTTATGAAATCTTCAAATAGAGTAGATCTAAACCTATTCAATATATTAAGTAGAAGTGAGATATTTGTGTGATGAGAGAGATCAAGTTTAAAAGTGAGAACATTGCAGAAGAGGCAAAAGATTTTTGTTATTGTAGAATAGAGAAAACAACCTTGTTAAGAAGTGAAGGGCAGTAAACCTATATCAAATCAAAGGTTAGATAAGATTGAAGAGAGGAGATCTAAAACTAGCTTATAAGAGTAGACTAAGGTGTACAAAATCAATTTTAATAGATTGAGTCAGGGATAATCTCTTAATAGAGTGGTATTAACAAATCTTTGTAAATTTCTTAACCAAGTCCTTACTTTTTTTTAAGTGTAAAATCCTCTCACAAGCTAAGACCTAATAGTTTTAATATCCTTTAATAGGGCTAACCCCTCATAGGGTAGATCATCAGATATGGTTAAACATTGTAACCCTAACAAAATAACTTGATTAATGCAGTAGTGAGTATTTTTGGGTGTCATCCCCACCCTAATTTTACCTTAACCTTTGAGGGTTCCTGAGTAACCAAATCTTTGTGTTATGTGCTTACATTTTATGAATTTGAATGATAGATTAGATCTACATGTTACTATAGTATGATTTTAAAAGTAATGTTATGAATGCATTAGATATGAGATGGATAATATGGTAAATGCACAAAAGAATTTTTAAAAGGTAAAAAGTATTATGGATCCTGATTCACCCCCCACTCTCAGTATCTTAGTTTCCCAATTAAGACTTCTAACATGATTTTTTCTAATAAAATATTTTAAGATATCTAAGGATAGACCCCAAAATATCTTTATGAGAAATTAATAAATAGGAAGAAAATGGTAATAGAAGAGGATAAGAAGATAAGGGAAAACACAATAAAGAAGTTATGTGAAGTTATACATGATAAGCATCTTACAAGAATTATGAAAAGCATCAAACCCTTATTGAGGAATAAGAAGTCAGTGATATTATTAATAGGAGGAAACTATAAAGAAGTGAATAAAGAAACTAAAGAAGTTATTGTAAAAATATGACTTCTATGGAACCTAGTAAAGAAAAATATAACAAGGAGATAGGGGGAGAAATCCATACAATGCCTACATTTGCAATAGTAGTAGAGACTACAAAGGTTACTAAAATGAAAGAGGCAAAAAAATTAGCAAAAATTTCATGGATAATAATTGGTACTGACATGTGCAAATAGACATTACAAGAACTACTTTGGATACTTTAGAGAATCCTTTTAAGGATTTTGGCCAGTTATTGTTGACAATTTGGTGGACTACACTAGCTCAAAGGATGAAGAAGAACAAGAAAAAGAACAAGAACAAGAAGAAGAAGAAGAAGAAGAAGAAGAACAACAACAACAAGAGCAAGAACAAGAATAAGAAGAAGAAGGATAAGAAGTAGGAGGAATTGTAAAGAAACAAGAAGGAAGAACAAGACAAGAATAAGAAGATAGAAGAAGAAAAGAAGATGGGAGAAGAAAATAAGAAGAAAGAAATAAGAGGAATAAGAAAAGAAAAAGAAAAAGGAAGGGAAAGAGAAAGAAAGCAAAGTAAAAAATAAATTAAAGGAAAATGAACTTAGCCCTTTTAGGTCACTATTTGAACTTACATTGGTAGCCTTGTCAGGGAATAAATTAGAAGATGATGATCAAATTAAGATGATATCATCATTTAGTAAGATTATTAAAAATAAATAAAAAGGTGAAATGTCTTTAAAGTTAAATGATGGAAGTGACAGAGAAGTTGCAAAGCATTATTTCATAAAATGTGATAGAATCAGAACCTTGGGACAAATAAAATGTTGTAATAAAAGCTTTTGAAACAAATAATTTTTTCCTATCATAGGTAGATACGATGAAGGCACAAACTTTTCATGATACAAAACTATTTAGAAAAGTCTACAAAAATGTTAGAGGATATTTGAAAGATGTTAATGAAAAGATCAAGGAATTGAGAAAATGTCTAGTAGAAAGAAATGAGGTATATGGTAAATGTGCTCTATCATATGCATTTATCAAAGATGGATCAAATGAATATAGTGTTAAACTAGAAGATTTAAAGACTCTTGTGAATGAATTGAAGAAACCTAATGTGCAGAATATGGATTTAGAGAATAAAGTTAGAAAACTACATGATGAGATTGGACTTTTAAAGCTTAAAAAGAAGCAACATTGAAGAGGTTTTTATTGTTAAAGAATCACCATACTCTATAAATTGATCTTGTGTAGAGAGAGTTGGATGAATGCCTATCAATCAAGGCATCTTATGAAAAAAAATCTTTTACAGACTTGGAGGTAGTGGAAATTACTTCATATGCACTATGTGGAGTGCTCAACATATTAGATGTAGTAAAAGACAAATGGGACATGGAGATTCCCATTTTGAAGACTAACCTTTTTTATTCCATCTTGCAATAGTATCAACTTAGAATTTTTGAAAGTAACTAGTAAAATTTTTGTCATGTATTTAATTTTTGGCATCTTTGTCATTCATGTCAAAGGGGGAGAGATATGAGAGGAAAAATTGTATTCGTATATATTCAAGGAGGGATTATAATGTAATTAGAAGATATAAGGAAAGATGATATAAACTATGATGATCAAAAACTTTTGAAAATTTTGTAATGGCCATGTAGCTGATGTTACAATTTAAAAGATTTTATTTTTGAGGCTCAGCCAATTTTCCTATATGTTTCCATCAATGCAAAAAGGGGAGATTGTTGGATATTTGGCTCAGTTAGAAAGATGTGACATTGTCATTTATGGAAACATATAACTCATATCAAGCTAGGAGATCTTAGAGATAAGGCTTTGGGATGTAAAGTTAGAAATTTGTCTAAGTATGAAAGAGTATATCTTTTAACACAGGAACCTTCTTGGTCAACATAGTTCATTGAAACAATATTGAAATGTGTACATTTAGGTATAGGTAGAAGAGACTATGATGATGATGTATGAAAGTTTTTAGGACACCAAATAATACACATTGAGATAATTTGGTTCTACAATAATAGTGTTAAGTAGATAGAATAAAGTAAAGATAAAGAGTTAAGTATTTTGGGTCAAAGAATTATTTTGTTTACCAAAATAATTATTGATGTTAGAGAGGATATGATAAATTTTTTTGGTCCCAATGGGTACTGAGAGGGGGTTGAGTCAGTACTGACTTGTAAACTAACTATTTTCTTGAGCATTCTAAACAAACTTAACAATAACCACTTAATAGCTAGGTAACAATAAATGTAGTAAAATGAAAGCTTATAAACTCACACAAAAAATAATTCATCAAATGGCCTAGACATTAATACATAGAAACCCTTGATTAGAGGATGAAAATCATGGTGGGGATAATATAACCACTCTCCCTTATAATGCACATAAAGGGATTCCCAAGTAAGAGTTGAAGTTGTTTCTTATGAAAAAACATCATTTAAAATGTCTATAACTATTTAGAGTTACACAAGCCTATACAATCTATCATATTAGAGGATTAACATCTATCCTTTTGAAAGACACCTTATTAGAGGATTTATTAAATATAACTAGTGAAGCTTCCCCTATTAAGAGCTACAACTAGATTGTCATGTGCAAACTACGAGGCAAAAACACACAATTTTTTTATTTTTTTTTAATTATAATAATTAGAGTGCTCAAAGTTTGAAAAGGTTAAATCACATTTCAAGAAAGGACTATCTTCATTACATCATGTGTTACATAACATGTGAAGGCGTACATTGTTAAAATTTGATACTCTAATTATTATAATTTAAAAAAAAAATGGTGTGTTTTTGCCTCGTAGTTTGGGATGACATTTTGGTATTAGAGCTCATGTTTCAACACTAGGAACCTTAAACCATTATGCTTCTAAAACTAAAACTGAACATTAAATTGTGTAGGATGCCTCCTGTTACTCAGAGCAACCAACGAGCCAGAGGTCGTAGGGTGAGTGGTGGTAGAGTGGGATGGGGGGATGGACCACCTCCACCACCACATCCTCCACCTCCACCACCACCTAACCTAAACCAGGACATTATAGATGCACTTCAAACTTTGATCAGTGTAGTTCAGCAGAGAGTAGTACCTGTAGTTCAGCCAGTTTAGTAGATTCTAGTAGTGGAAGAAAAGGGACCCGGAGGAGGTGGGCTCAGAGGTAGAGATAGGACTAGGAGTTCCCCAACGAGATAGTTAGAGGGGAAGGATGAGCATGAAGGTGAGTCAATACACCAAAGAAGACCCCCACTTGAAAAACCTCCTAAACATATAGGAGACGACATCAGGGAATTGATTTGACTCAGGCCACCATTATTTATGGGTTCCACTGAGGGGACAGTAGAAGAGGCATGGTTGCAGAGCCTATAGCGGTGCTTTGGATTATGACCCTATGGGAGTAATCTAAAGGCATGCCTAGCAGTTCATCAGTTGAGAGGGGATGCCTCCAATTGGTGGCATCAAGAGGAGATCATAGGTGGAGTAAGGATGGATACCCTCACATGGGAATCATTCCTAGAAATATTTTGAGAGAGGTACTTGTCAAAGAATTTCTGACAGAAATAGATAGAAGAGTTCCATTCTCTTTATCAGAGAGGTCTTACAATGACTCAGAATGAGAGCAGGTTTCTCGAGCTCCTTCCTTATGTGGAATATATGAAGGACGAGTAACTACGAGTATATCATTTTATCATGGGTTTGAATTTCTTACTTTAGGGTCCCGTATGGATGGCCTTCCCTACCACCTTCAGATAGGTAGTGGAGATAGCACTAGTGGCAAAGGATACTTGAGGTAGATAGGAATCACGAGATTGGTCTCAGAACCAAAACTCTACTCGATAGAGACCCCCTTGGAAAGGGAATCAGAACTACACACTAGGGTCCTCTAAGAGCCAATAGTCTCAGCAGCAGCAGCAAGAATTATCATAGGGTTACCAGGGCTCCAAGCCCAAACAATGGCAGTTACAGCAGGATCAAAAAGTACATACCCCACAGTCATAGTAAGTACAGACTCAACAGTCTTCTAGGGGTGGATATAGTGGGTCTAGTAGGTGAAGGGACCCACAGTAGTCTAGATCATAGGATACACAATCTTATACCCAAGGGCCATACTATACTTGTGTTGGCATGAGTCATATAGCTAGAGAGTGTCCACAGGGACAGTCATCCAGTGGTCAGAGGGGGGCTTTTTCAGAGCTGATAGTTGGAGACATGGGCAGGTCCCACAGAGTTTTCACAGTGGTTGATAACTGCCAGATTGAGCATTAGGGTACAGTTATTGAGGATACAGGTGAATTTGGTCATCTAGTTAGCACTAGAGACTATCCATATTATTACTCGATAGACCCTAGCTCCCCAAGGTCGAGAGCTGGACCAAGTTAAGGGTCTAGTGGGAATGTTGCGACGAGGTCATGATTTCTTGGGAGGATACAACATGGATGAGATCTCAATACCCTTGTCTTTTGATGAATTCCAGGAGGAAGTTCATGCCTAGTGGGGGAGGATGTGAGGCCTCGCCTTGACCCTTCGTAGCCTTAGTTGTTACTTTATCATTTTGATACTCACGACTCGAGATTTCGAGACATTATCTGATGCTTAGAACTTATCATATTGTTACATGTTGTGTGATGTTATTTTTAGATATTTGATGTTCGACATTTAAATGTTTTATGTATATGTATGTCGATGAATTAATTAAAAGGTAGGATTAACATTTTGGTTTAAGATATTTTAAATGGTTAAGAATCGAATAGGATGAGAGGAACCCTAATTTGTGTTATAGATGGATTTTTTAATTTATGTGATTCCTGATACGTATATATATACATATGTACATGTGATTTTTGGGACTACTAATGTGTGCAATGAGTGTGCAGATATTTTAGCCAAGGAAATCGATGGTGGAACAAAATTGATCTCTATGTGCTAATTTTGGAAACCTTATTGTTTGTAATTCACTTATTGTATTGTGAGATGTATGTATGTATATTTCTGTGTTTAGTGAATGTTAGTGTTCATAATTATGTTCTGTTAGTGTCGCTTGACACTCGTAAATTGATTATGTTCTTCAGTATGCTGATTAGGGTTAGTTTTGTAACCTTTGGACCCAAGTTGGTTTAAATTAGTGTTAGTTTGCTATTGGGTTCTTAATTGAGGTTAGCCACCCTTAATCCGAATTAGTGCTTAATCTGCATTATTAGAGTTGTTAGATGGTCCTATTTTATTCCTAGATTTTGTTTGGCTCTAAACCTTTTTCCTAAGGCTTAAAACATGAAATTGTTATGCCCAAAGGGTATGGGTATGGGTTAGGGGTCTTTTCCAACCCTAAGCCCCTTTTATTGACTTTCGAGGCCACTCAAAAATTCTCATTTTGCTTTTGTGCGAAAATTTACCATGGCTATCATGAGTTGCCTCACCTCACCTCCATTTAGTGTTTAACCATATTGTGGGTTGAGTTAGGAGTTTCTAGAATTGCTAGTGGGTGGGAGAAGTTATTGAATCCTTTGGTGGTTGAGTTTGAGGCTTATTTAGAGGCCCCTCTTGGACTAGTGGAGGTTGTTACCCAATCTCTACATTTAGAGAGGAGTCTTGGAAGATTGGAGCAAGGAAGGGAAAAGCTCTACTCAAACTTGTTCATTTGCCATTACCTCTTTATGAAGGTTCGAATTCTCATCTCCCTTGTTCAGATTTCATTCTTGTTTCATGCTTATGCTACCTTGTTGTTGTTTGAATGTTTGTATGGTTGTGGGTATGTTGGGAAGATTTGAAAACCATGTTATTTTGGATGATTTCTTTTCATTTTTATGTTTAAAATTTTGAGATTTTCTTGCATGGGTGTTTTGGTATTACTACCCTTGGATAGGGCAGAAGTGACCAATTTTGGGAAAGGTCTATTTAGTTGGACTCCAACCAGTGTAGAGTCTCTTCTCAGGATGAGAAGAGGGAGAAAGGGTAGGGTGTTATGGGCTCCTACTTGTCAGCACAAACTTTGTATGATTATGGTATGTTGAAATGGAAGAATGGAAGTTCTTGGTTTATAGCCCCAATTGGGTATCTGTTTGGTGTTGTGCTTGACTTCTCCTAGTTGGAAGAATTGACCTTTCCCTAGTTTTGATTCATTGTGAATCCTATTGTGTAAATCATGTTGAATATGTATGTTTGATTGTCTCTTGGCTATGTTTGGTTGTCACCTGATCAGATTTTGTTCCCTCCATGGTACTAGAAATATGATGTAGAAATTGTTATGAATCCCTTGATTAGGGTCATGAAGAAAATTCAATTAAAATTGTTGTAATTCAGGATTGAAATCCTATGTAAGTTGTATTTCAAACTTTGTTGGATTGGCAACGAAGCTAAGTTTTCTTCCTGATTCTTTCTCGGCTGAGCCTTTGAATCAGGTTTGCCAATAAAATTGGTGTTGAGTATAATTGTTTAGCATGTGATTAAATCATAATTTTAAATTGGATGGATGCACATCAAAATTAGGATGGAATTGATGTTGTTCAATTTGACAAATTTTCAAGTTGTCTTATATGTTGAAAACAAAAATTATGATCATGGATGTAGATTCAGTTTGCATGATTATTTGAATCAAACAATTCTTGCATTAATGATTAAAATGGATAGTTCCAATTCTTGGTATGACAAGGTTGTAACAAGTCCTTATAGATCTACTTTGAACAGAAATTAATGGCTATGGTTGATGATTCAAATTTAAGTTGTTTGAGATATCAATAAATCTTGTATGAATGTGTCACAATGAATAAATCTATCTTTTAAATCCTTCATAAAAAACAAGAATACGTTGCTTTAAAATCCATACTTAAAAAAAATAAAGCTTCAAAAAAAAATTCCCAAGAACAAAATGCTCTCTGGATTTTGCATGGAAGGAAGAAATAAATTTATTTGTGCAACAGAGAATATGCTCTGTGGTTCTTTGTTTCCAAATTTAAATTTCAAAATAAATAATCAATAAAATGTTTATGAATAACTAAATAAACATTATACTAATGTCCTAAATATCTACATTGTTACCTAATAATCTTTTTGGTCTTAAATTCCTTCCCATCTTCCCATGGGCGTCACTTTTGAAAATGCATAAAAAAATGGTATCTTGAAAAGTTTTTTTGTTTTGTGGCAAGTCAAAATCACATGGGGGGGGGGGTAGGGGGGTGACATCACCCTGCCCCCATGTCCCATCCACCTTTTTCTTTCCTTAACTTGGAGCGCTCACTTGTTTTTATTTTACTCATGGTTATTTTAGCAAGTGGGCAAGTTGTTTGATTTTATTTAAAATTGTGGGGGCTTGCATTTTGTTTGGGCGGCCCTTGGTGCTCACCCATGACAAGATGGGTTGTGGGGGGGGACAATGCTGACGCAGGGTCAGCACGAAGGGACAACATGCAAGCCTAAGGAGTGTAGGGAGGTAAGGAGGGTATTCAGTATAGGGGTTAGTGTTAGTAGCTAGTTTAAGTGTAGTTAGTATGTTTTTTGATTATTTTAATTTATGTTTATTAAGTATTTAAATTAAGTTAATTGTAATTAGTTGTTTTAATTATATTAGTTTGTTAGTAGTAGTGTTAGGGTTGATTTATGTTATTTTAATTATGTTTATTAATAGTTTTAGTTAAGTTTTGTTTTGTCATTTTTAATAGTGTTAATTTTAAAGTTGTTATTTTAGGTTAGTTTATTATTAAGTTTCTAATTGTTAGATAAAGTGTGCTAGTTATTATGTTAATATTAGATTTGTATTTAACTATTAGTTGAATGTAGTAGGGTTAATAATTAGTGTTTTAAGATGATAAACTTTTTGTTAAAATTTAGTTGTAATTTAAATTAGTTTTAATACTAATTAGTTTCCTTTTAATTTAGTTTTAAATGTTAAGTATGTTACTTAGTTTAGCATTAGCTTTTAATAATAGTTAGTTTTTCATTATTTTAGTAATTAATTATTTAATTAAATTGGTATTATTTGTTATATGTATCTCCTTTAAAATTAGTGTGGTGTAATGTTAAACTTTTAGATTAGCATAAGTCTGGAAAGTATGAGCTGTTAGTTCTGGTAGAGTATTTTATAAGTTAAAAGGTGAATATCTTATTTATTTAGTTAGACCTTACTCAATTTAGTGGTATTATTATTTTATTAAAAATATTCTATTGTTAGAAGATTTGTAGATTGAACAATCATTATTGGAATTAAAGTTTATTTAATTGCATGTAAGACATTTTGCTAGTTAGTATGTGCTTTAATTAAAGTCTTGAATAATTTTGAATTATAATATTTAACTTGGACATCTGAACCAATTAGTTGTAGTATCAATTGATCTTTTGCCTAAAGGAATTATTATCGATCAAAGATTATAAGATGTAAAACTTTCAACATCATGTTATGCCATTTTTCTAAGAAATGTAAGAACATAACCTCTGTCGATATCAACCTCATAGCTAGAGTATCAAATTTTAACGATGTACACCTTCACATGTCATGTAACACATGATGTAATGAAGATAGTCCTTTCTTGAAATGTGATTTAACCTTATCAAACTTTGAGCACTCTAATTATTATAATTAAAAAAAAAAAGAATTGTGTGTTTTTGCCTCGTAGTTTGGGCATGACATAGATACAATGGTAAGAAAAAAACCTAATGTATATGATCAAAAGATAGCATTATCTTGCCTTGTAGATCTTTATTGCATATTTTCAAAGATGTAGTGAACTCCCTATTTAGATTGTGAGATATTGAGGCTCATTTTTACCCTTTGTTTTTTAGAATAGCCTATCACTATATCACTCCTCTTTGTAAGTTCCTCTCTTTCTAGCTTGCACTAGAAATAACTCTTTCCTATTACCCTTGTGCTAATCTCTCTTGTTCAACAATTGTGTTACTAATAGTCTATTAGAATGATTTATAATAATTGAGAGGGAAATGAATCTAATATTCTCTAGTCCAAATGTACCAATTAAATATTTCTACACTTCAAACAACTTAGATATAATCATTAAGTAGCTCTATCTCTATAGTAATTTATTAGTAACATAAACATGTAGTCCTCTATCCTAGTAATAACAAACATGTGGAATTTAAAACATTAAATAGTAAACATCTCAAATAAAATCGACACAAGTAAGACATCAAGATTTAATGTGGAAACACAATTTGGGAAGAACCATCAGCAACATGTCACCAATTTATAACTCTTTTGAAGTGAGCTCTATTAGGATTATTAGGATCCAACCCTATTAAAGGTTATAATTCACACTATTAGGTGTGACCCTGTTAAAGGATTTAATCACCTTGTTAAGAGTGACCTTTTCCAAGGACGTAATAAAATTCCATTAGAATGTCGCCTTGATTAAAATATTTACAAGTGATTTTTAGTTCAACATTGATTAAAGGATTTTAGTTGATACAATGGTTGGAAAGTAACAACTGATTAATTTGAATAAATAAAAATTGCTTTACAAATATAGATCATAATTTTTCAATCATTGATTCATTGGGTGGCTTCCATTATCATCACCATCCTTGATTTTCTTGGCAACCCTTTAAGAAATGACTCTTCACCTCAACACTTCATTGTTCAACCTTCTTCTCAAGTTCACCAATCAATAGAATTAACAACTACTCCAATCTTGTTAGGTTATCCCTTATGCATCTTCAAATAGGTATCTTGATCTTTTTCCACTTAAAGACCACCGCTGATCTTAGTTTTAGGTCATATTCATTGAATCCTTCCATCATTTTGTTTCGTCCTCCTAGAAACTTCTCAAAACTTTCCTTTGAATCTATGATTAGAAATGCTCAAACACATTTTCCCTTGCATTAAACATTCCATCTCATCAATACTTATGTGCAACATTCTTTACATGCATCAATAATTCAATTATGTCAGCTAGTAATCTCAATTCCTTCACAAACTCTAAAATTTTAACACTCAGCCAAATCTATGTTCCTTGGCCTCGATCATCACTAGGTAACTTGACCATCACTATCTTTTCTTTCTATGTTTACACTATCTTCACTTAGTCCTTTTTTTGGTACTTAGTCCAAATTTTCTATTACTCTATCTTTTTCTAGTGCTTGATCAACACTAAATTTTCTTGGCTTCTATTGTTCACTCGGTTGACACTAGTATAGCTCAAATGCAACTACAAGTTCCTTAATATTCTACTTTGAAACATAATTAAGCCTATGTATTTTTTTCTTCATTGATCATCTCTTTTATACTTTAACACAACTATATTCTCCACTTAGTGTTATAGTTAAACAACAAATTATCTTGTCAAAGTCCAACTGATCAAGTGCCCATTGTAATTCCTCATAACTTGACCTTTCCAATTCTTCTTGTTATCTCTTCTTTTCAAATTCTCTTCATCAATCATCTAGATATGGAACTTTACTTAGGTAGTAACTATCTCACCAATAATTTTTGAAATCAACAATAACATAACAATTATTCTAATTGTAGTTTCCAAAAATTTCCCTTTTTGGCATTGATGGCAACATCTATAGTTACCATGAAATCTAAAACACTTAACTTTCTTCAATCACCACCTTTTATGTTTAATATCAGATCTTGAGTAATATCCTTAATCTCATCTCAACATCCAACAATCTCTTTGATATAATCTTTTAGTTACATTCTCATTTTAATTAAGGTAGCTTTGATATGCAACACCTCTAGTAAGAACTCCAAAAACTCCCTCTATCATATTAAAACATGAAATCATGAACTTCATCTTTGATATACATCATTTGAACTACTTCACAATCTCTTGATGGCAACACCTCACTCTCTAATTATTACATTAGTAACTAACCGTCTCCAAAATCCCCCTCTTGACTTTTTCCCCTCATGGTAACGTATATATAATTCTCTCCCTCTTTGCTTCTACATATGGTAACTATATAATCTCCCTCTTTTTCACTATTAATGGTAAATATTATCATATCTCCCTCATTACTCATGTTTCCATGGTAATTGTATGTTCCCTCCCTCATTCAAAATAATTCCAAAAAAACTTCCAAAGGTACTTCAACATCTACAATTAACCCTGTTTCATACATATTCATTATTTAGATATCTCTTGGTCCATTCTCTAAACTAGATTAATCTTTTATCATCTTGGTTATGATTGATGCATCATCTTGTGCTTCTCTCTATACAACTTTAGGTAGGTCCTAAAGTGTGACCTTTTGCATCAATTTGTGAGATATTATGATCAAGACATTTGATGCAAATATCCATCTTAGCTTAAGTAGCCTTAGTTAGGGGAATCACCAACATTTACCTCTTAAATATTCATGTGCATCATTATAGAAGGATTTTGTGAATATATCAGCTATCTATTCCTTTGTATTCACATACTTCAATCACACTTCTTTTTCTTGTACCAACTCTTTCAAGTAATCATAGTTGATAGCAATAAGCTTGGTCTTAATATGCATCACATGATTTTTAGATATATTTATATAACCTGTGTTATCACAAAATATAACAATAGGTTCAATAATCTCTTCCTTTATTCCTTTCAATGATTACTTGATCCACACTATGTTAGAAGAATTAATTGTTGCAGCTATATATTTAGATTTTGTTTTAGATTGGGAGATGCAATTATGCTTCTTGTCTATCCATGAAACTAATTTCTTTCCTAGAAATAAAGCTCCACCTCTTGTACTCATTTTGTCATCGACATTTCCAGCTCAATCTACATAAGTATACACTTTCAATTCAAACTTGTCATTCTTCTTGTAGTACAACTCATAATCCTCTATTCCTTCAAATATCTCAATTTTATTTTCACAAACATCATGTGGTTCTCCTTAGAATTTGCATAAAATATCACAATAATCCCAACTAGTAATGCAATATTTGGTTTTCTATTAATAACATATTACAACTTTCCAATCATTGATCTATAAAAGGTCTAGTTCACATCAGTATAATTATCATTGCTTGAAAGTTTGTG
Organism: Cupressus sempervirens; assembly: GCA_028749045.1. Taxonomy (NCBI): domain Eukaryota; kingdom Viridiplantae; phylum Streptophyta; class Pinopsida; order Cupressales; family Cupressaceae; genus Cupressus; species Cupressus sempervirens. Next base: position 676,790,703 of record CM053792.1, on the reverse strand, counting down.
TCTAGTATTCATTGGTTTTCCAATTGGTCTTGAATCTTTTATTCTAAAAAAATTGAATTTTTCCTTATATTTTTTGATTGAGTAAGTAGATACCTTTCTTCATTTGATACACTTGCAAGCCAATAAATAATTTGATTTCACCAAACATCTAGATATATCAAATTCTTCACTTATTTGATCTTCAAATGACTTAAATAACTCATCCTTTCCTCCAAATATGATATCATCAATAAATATCTCAACTAATAGTATCCCTTTGTTAGACGTAGTCTTCAAATATAGATTTCCATTTTCACTTGTCCTTGCAAAATCAATCTTTACCAAGTATGTGTGCAACCTTTCATACCAAGCTCTAGGGGCTTGTTTCAATCCATACAAAGATTTGTGCAACTTACATATAATATCTCTATTGTTTGGGTGAAAAAATCCTTTAGTTTGTTCAATATAGATTTCCTCTTCTAAAATTACATTAAAAAATGTATACTTAACATCCATCCAGGGTATACTTTGAATCCTTTGTAAGAAGAATATGCCAACAAGTTTCTCACTCCTTCCAATCTTACAATAGGGGAAAATGTCTCCTCATAGTCAATACCTTCTTCTTGTTCATATACCTTACAAACTAGTCTTTATTTGTTCTTGTGACTTCACCTTTCTCATTTAGCTTATTTATGAATACCCACTTTGTACCAATAACATTATTTTCCTTTGGTCTAGGTACCAATGACCAAGTTCTTTTCTTCTCTATTTGCTCAATATCTTCATTCATTTCTTGGGTTCAGAGTTCGTTATCTAAAACATATTTTACTAATTTTGGCTCAAATTCACTTAGTACGAATGTGTTACTCCTAAGTATTTTTTTTCTCATTACTCCAGAGTCTTTGTTTCCAATGATTTGATCAGTTCCATGATTTATTCTCACATACTTTTCTTATGTAGGCTATTTTTTTCTTTCTTCTTCTTCGGGTTCATCCTATAGATTAGCTTTAGCTAGCACTTCATGTATTTTTTTTTTCCTTCTATTTGTTTGGAGTTCATTTGTTGATGCTTGGCATGCTCTACTTAGCACTTGGCATGCACTTCCTGATGCTTAGCACCAACTTCCTTATTCTCAGCACATTGTTTCTATAACTAGGAATTTACTAGTTGTTACTGCTTGACACCTTTCTTCTCATGTTCAGATAAGATGTTGGAGTCACCTTCATTAAACTATATGAAACTTATGTTATCTTTAGGTTCCTTCTTACATTCAACTTCATTCTTTTCTACATATTCTTCAACTTTTACATTTGCACTTTCCACAAATTTTTTACTATTAGAATTCAAACACTTATATGTTTTTCTCTTAGTTGAATATTCTAAGAATATGCCTTTTTCAGTTTTTACATCAAGATTTTCATTTATATTATTTTCAATATATAATATTTTCTTCCTAAAAATTTGAAATATTCCACATTAGGTGCATAACCATACCATAACTCATAAGGTGTAATACTTGTACATTTCTTAACTTACAACTTCTCTCCAATACTTTGGTGAAAAATTCGTCTCCATCATCAATGTCCTAGCATAGTCCATGATTGATCTATTCCTTCTTTTATCTATAGTATTCTATGGAGGGATCCTAGGTACATACATATGTCACTTGAATCCTCTATCATTGTAGAATGTGTTGAATTCCCCAGATATGAATTCATCTCCTCTACTAGATCTGAAACACTTCAAGATTTTACCTATTTCCTTCTCACTCTAGCTCGATACCACTTAAATATTTGGAATGCATCATATTTTTCTTTATGAAACCTCACAATCATTATACTATAGTATTCATAAAAAAATATGATAACGTATTTGTCACCATTGTAGGTTTGCACACCAATAGGTCCATAAAGGTCAATATGAACTAACTTTAAAATAACATTAGAAGTATAGGTATTGATCTTGAAACTAGACTTTGTCATTTTTTCCAATCAACATTATTTACATTTCACATTATTAGGTTCCTTTAATCTTAGTAACCCTCTTACTTTATTCATCTAATTAGTGCTTTCCAAATTGTTGAATTTCACATGACATAGCCTCTTATGCCATAACCAAATGTCATCACATTTACATAACAAGAAAGTATCATCAAATAGGACTAGATAGAATAAATTACATCTAGTTTAGCCTCCACTTCCAATAAATTCTCCTAAACCATTGTATATCTTGGCCTTCTTATGCTCAAATTCAACTTTGTAGCTTGAGTTTTTCAATTGTGCCACACTCAACAAATTGTAGTTAATGCCTTCAACCCAATAATAATTATCACATATACTCTTAACAATCAATTTTATTGATCCTTTACCTTTCATAAGACATGGTGCATGATAACCAAACTTAACACTACCTCCTTTATAATGTTCTGGGTTTTCAAACTTATTTTTACCACTAGTCATGTGATGTGAGAAACCACTATCCATATATCACTTTTACTCACATATGATATCAGTTCAATTTTCTCATCTTCATCATCTTTCATGGTAACCTAAATAACTTCTTCATCACTATTATATGACCAACTATCACTTTCTTCTTTAGCAATGTAACAAGACTTCTTAAATTTTCCTTTGGAGTCCTTGTATCCTTTGTGGTCTTTTTCATTTTTTCTTCCTTTGAAAATTTTGTCTTTCCTTTCATCCTTGTCATCTCTATCAGGATATCTTGCAACAATATGATCAACTTTATTGCATGAAAAAAAAATTACATGGAGTTTACCGTTGTATTTTCCTTTGCCTCATGGAAGTCTCCTAGCCATTTATACATCAAGAATCTAAAGATAATCATATGAAGATTCACTTTAACTAGCCTCATACTTTCCTTTCTTCTTCTTAGACTGATGTAGAGCCAATTATGACTTGAGAGTAGAATCAATAGCAGGGGCATTAAAATTATCAAAAGTAGGGTGTCTTCCAATAAAACTATCCAAAGTTAGGTCATTACCAAGTGTACACCTCAATTCTTGTATTTAAGAAACTCTAATAGCATAAATAGGAAGTAGGGTTCTCAATACCTTATTGATCATAGTCTAATCACTTATCTTTCCATTAACTCGTCTGATAACATTCACAACTTCATTGATTCTTCCAACATATTGAGAAATGTTCTCACGTTCTACCATCTTCATGTCATCAAAATTTCCACTTAATCATTTTTATTTGGCTCTTAGTACATTCTTATATTCAACATGGATCCTTTCAAACTTTTCCCACATCTTCTTTGCAGTATTGTAGTCCTTTATATTTCATCAAATTTTGAATAACTTAGGGCTTATGCGATCTCCAACATTGCATGATTGTTCTTTTATTTCTCCTTTATCTTCTAGGTTGTCAAAGGTGTTTGTACTATTACATATTCATTCTCTAAGTTGAATGTTTTTGAATCTCCAATTTGAACAATGTGTAGCTTCATCAAATTTTTCCATGTAGGGAAGTTCTCCTTGTTCAACTTAGGTATCTCCTTCCTATACTTCATTATCTTTAGTTTTAAGTGCATTAAAAAATTTCTCTATAAGAAAAAATACTCTGATGGAAATATTTAGATTGATTTAGAATTTGAGAATGTGGGGGTAGTGAATTAGTTATCCTCAAGTCTAGATATGTCGATTAAACTTTTTTGCATTTCAAACAATTTAGATCTAATCATTAAGTAGCTCGGTCTCTATAGTAACTTATGAGTAACATAAACATGCACTCCAATATCCCAATAATAATAGACTTATAGAATGTAAAACATTAAACAATAAACATCTCAAGTAACATCCACACAAGTAAAACATCAAGATTTAATGAGGAAACCCAATTTCAGAAAAAATCACTAGCAATATGTCAGAAATTTTGGTTTCTTATGAAATAAGCTCTATTAGGAGCCAATCCTATTAAAGGTTACAATACACACTATTACTTGTAACCCTATTAAATGATTTAATCACCCTATTAGGAGTGACCTTGTTAGAGGACTTAAGAGCATTCCATTAGAATGTCACCTTGATTAAAGGATTTATAAATGATTGTTAGGTTAACCTTGATTAAAGGATTTTAACTAATTAAATGGCTAGAAAGTAACAATAGGTTGATCTAAATACATATAACTCACTTTTCAAATATAGATCACAATTTAGTTCAATAGTTGATTCATTGACTGACCTTCATTATCATCACTATCATCAATTCACTTGGTAACCCTTCAAGCAATCACTCTTCACCTCAACTCTTCAATATTCATTGTTCTACTCTAGTTTACCAATCAATAGAATTAAAAACTACTCCAACCTTGTTAGGTTATCTCTTATGCCTCTTTAGATAGGTAGCTTGATCTTTTTCTTCTTAAACACCACCATTGATATTAGGTTTAGGTCAGCTTCATCAAATTCTTTCATCTTTTTGTTTCCTCCTCCTAGAAACTTCTCAAAACCTCTCTTTTGAATCCATTATTATAAATTTTCAAACATAGTTTCACTTGGATTAAATATTCTAGTTCATTAATACTTATCTTCAACACACTTTACATACTTCAAGAATTCAACTATGTTAGTCAGGAAACTCAATTCCTTCACAAATTGTACAATGTTGACGCTCAGCCAAAAACTAAAATTAAAAACTACTCTTCAATATTCATTGTTCTACTCTAGTTTACCAATCAATAGAATTAAAAAATACTCCAACCTTGTTAGGTTATCTTTTATACCTCCTTAGATAGGTAGCTTGATCTTTTTCTTCTTAAACACCACCATTGATATTAGGTTTAGGTCAGCTTCATCAAATTCTTTCATCTTTTTGTTTCCTCCTCCTAGAAACTTCTCAAAACTTCTCTTTTGAATCCATTCTTATAAATTCTCAAACATAGTTTCACTTGGATTAAATATTCTAGGTCATTAATACTTATCCTCAACACACTTTACATACTTCAAGAATTCAACTATGTCAGTTAGGAAACTCAATTCCTTCACAAATTGTACAATGTTGACGCTTAGCCAAAACTATATTCCTAGGCCTTGGTCATCACTTTATTTTCTTGCTCAGTTTGTACTATATTTGGTTGGTCCAACTTTACTATTAATTTTTCCTTTACTGGGGCTCAATCAAAATTGAATCTTCTCATTTTCTATTTTTCACTTGGTCTCCACTAGCATATCTTGGCTCTAACTATATGTTCCTTAATCTTCTTCTTTGAAGCTAAGTTAAGCCTATGTATTTTTTCCTTCATTGATCATCTCTCCTAGGCTTTAACACAACTATCTTCTCCACTTAGTGTTATGATTAAACAACACATTATCTTGCCAAAGTCTAGCTAATCAAGTTCCCATTGTAATTCCTCTTAACTTAATCTTTCCACTAGGTCTTATTGTTATCTCTTCTTTTCAAATCATTTTAATCAATCATCTAGATATGGCACTTTACTAAGGTATAAAATGTCTCACCAATAAGTTTTGAAATCAATGAAAAAATAATAGTTATTCCAATTGTAGTTTCCAACACAATCTCTCTAGGTTCTTTCATGCACCCTTATCCATTATTCTCCATTTCAAGCCACCACTCATAAAATGTAATTTGAGCACCTATATGCACACTTAAATGTTAGGGAATAGTTCAAATTCAAACTTTGAATTTCCTTTTTGACTTTTTCACAAAGAAACCCATGACCCCTACTTCTAGGTTCTAAATTAGCATCCCTTCTAGTCCATCTGAGAGCCTATGTGTACACTTCATCCTTATCTTCTTTTTCCATTTCACTCTTTGTTGTTGTCACATAAATTTAAACTCATCATCTATCTTCTCACATCCATTATTAATTTCTTCATCAATGATTTGGATCAATTGTCCTTTACACTTATGTATCAGTGAACGCATGGAATATATGTGCATACCATTTTATTCTTTTACCAATGATCATGCTACCTAGTAACTTCTTCTTCCTTTGATTAGTTTCCAATCAATAATAACACCATTATACACTCTTCATGCTAATGATACTTATGGAATCAACACTAATAAAACTAAAAGTTATGGGAGTTGATTTTTGATACAAGAGGAATGTGTGTCAAAGTTATAGGCATGATGTGATAATTTCTAGATATCAAAAAAAAATTAGTTATCCTTACTTAAGTAAGATGTATTGGGTTAATTTTCAAGATACTTGGTCCTTCCATATTTTCACATTTTCTCCTCTAGTATGTGTAATTGTTCGTACCTTGGTTTTCTATTTAAAATAACCTAATAATAGAGGAACTCCATAAATTTCATAAATGTGTGAATTAATTTTGGTTAATTGGGTTATTCTTGATATTTTATGAGTCATGTTAATACATTTTATAAAATAATGTAATCCATTTTTCCAAATAATCCTATATAGTCTTAATTCAGTTAAGGAGGTCAAATTATGAAAGGATAGCCAAGAAAGGGTAAAATTGATGTAAAACGTCATGTTTGGTCACTTGAGATGATGAGGCTATCCATATAAAGTTTGACAAAGTTTTGAGTTAAACTTGACAAGTTATAAAAAAATGCATAAAAGTTATCAAAATTTATTACAAAGGTGACATAAAGGAAAATAAGTGGTAGGTAAGTTTGAATAGTTATAAGGATAAAGGAGGCTATAAAACACCATTTATTTGTCTATTCTAACATAACTTCTAGTTTGCAGGAGAGCTTTTTAATATTTGATCTCTTAAGAACCTCTAACTGACACTAAAATCTACAAGTTTGATGATAATCATGGATTTGTTCAATGTGAATCTATCATGAAGTGATTTTATAAGAAATAAGGAAGATTTATATACCATGAGAAGAATTTTTAATACATTTTTTATGAATATTTAATGAGTAAATATATTATTTTTGTTCCATATTTTTAACTTCTCTCTATAGTAGCATGTTTTTACGTTGTTACCAATCAATTTTCTATTGGTAGATGGATTGACTGAATTATGAAACCTATTAGAATTCATAGTGTGACAAATATAATTAATAATGAACCATATTTTAGAATTGTCCATGGAATATGAAGAGATAATGAATCATTTCTCCAAAAATTACTTTGAAACCTTAAAAATAGAGGTGTAATTTGAAGGTTTTATTATATCTTATATTTTAATTGTTAGCAAAATATAATCTTTTGGTATTTTGGATTAAACTCAATGAGATTTAATATATATTGGATTTTATGTCAAATGGTTTATTTTTTCATGATAAATATGATACCCTAGATAGAGTATAAATCCATACTCCTTGTTTTTATGATAGTAAAGAATAGTCCTAGTCAAAAGGGCATAACATTTTATTTCAATGCTGGATCTTTATGCAATTTGTCCATACGTTACATTCTTAACAAATTTTATACACTCACCAAATTTGAAGAAGTATTTTTCATGTGTATTCAATTTAATGAATAGTAAGATGATGTTAGTTCATTTCATACTTTCCATGGTTGATTTGGGGATTTGTAATTTGGTTAGTTAATTAGGGATGTTGGAATGCCCTAATAGGCCTAATTACATGAGTATTATGCATCATATAGTAAGTTGGAAAGTTAGTGTTGTTAAACAAGGTAAACTTGACCTTGTATGAAGAAGATAAAGTTGTGTTCCATGATGCATTTTGCAATGGAATTTTCTACATGTGATAAAAAAGGGATTCTTTTCATTGTAAGAGTTAACCTAATCAATTATTTTTGGTATGATTGATTAACCTTCTATAAAATCCAAAACTGAAATAACAACATTTTCTTAACCAAAAAATTATAAAGTTAGATAATTCATTAGTTTGCATAATAACAATGATATGCATAAGTGTTCATGGAGTACACTAACCGCGAATCATTTTTGGCTATTCCTATAGAGTATACATATTTTTATATTTTTAATAAAACCATGTCTTTCTAAGATAATTTATGTTTTACAATGAAGCATTAGTGAGAGTTTCTAGGAAGTGAGAGTTTTATGTGGTGGTAGGTACATATTTAAGGATAAATTTTAGTTGGAGAATGGAAGAGGCTTAGAAATTTACCTCTAACTACCAATACAATGTTACAACTTTGAGATCAAATAAAATTAGATTTGAATGATATATTATGGAGCTAATAGACTTGACTAGGTATTATGTACAACCATCATTATATTATATTCTAAAAGAGTTTATTTACATAAGTTGATATTTGAATGCATGTAAATTATCACTATAGTTCACATACTTAAGTGTTTGAAGTGTGTTAAAAAAAATTGTAAGGTATGTTCATCCCTATTGCATCTATAGCCTAACTATGATTTCTACATTAATAAAGAAAGGAATAAATTAACTATATTAACATTTAGAGGTGACAAAAAATCTTAATAGAACTAATAAAGTACAAGATGTGTATCAAAGTATAAGGGAGTATCTTTATATTATCAACTAGAAAGTAAGTTGTTTTAAAGATGACCTCAAAATCCCTTACCAATTCCAAAGATAGTTCCTTTCTCCCTATACATTTCTATGAGAAGGGTCATAACCCCATTTTTTCCCTACATTGTTGACCCCTCAAACCCTTTCTAAGAAATTTCTTTAGGAAAATAGGAATACAATAGAACAAAAGAGGGTTACCAAGATGGGGGTTCTCTTTAGGGCATTTGAGGGCCTTATCAACCAAAACTTGTCTCTAATAAATTTAATATGAAAAAGTCAAGAATTGTAGGGATTAACCTTGTGAAATATTTATTGGGGATCAAGTTGTTGAGTGATGCTCAGGTCAAAACCCTTATAAAATGCATTAGGAAAGTGTATTATGGCATTTTTGCACCAAAGAATCTCTTTTGAATAGTAGTGGAATCATTTTTTTAAAAATGAAACATATCTCTATAAGGCCCTTCACTACATACTAACAACATGATCCTTTGTTAGTTGTCCCCTTTGATTTTTTATATTTTCCCTCCATTAACACCTCTAATTCAATATTTTTAAATAGTTGAAAAGGATTTTGGAACACTACAAACACAACCCTTTGATGTCCTCCTACGTAGTCTATTATTTCTTCAATACTCTCACTTATTTTCTAATGCATCAAAAGAGTTAGAAATATTAATGTCATCCTATAAATATGATCTCAAATATTATTTTCCATTTTTAATAAATTTTCACTTTTTTTTTCATATTTCTAGTGAAAGTTTTCATCATCAAAAATTCCAATGAATGCAAACAAGAATTGAGAAAAAAGAGAAGTAAAATTGACACAAAATTGCCTTGTGAAATCCAACAAAGAGATCCCATAGTTCATTGGAAATTTTTTCCATAAAATTCACCCAAATGAGATAGTAATTATTAGTAATATAATAGAGGGATTTAATGATCTGCACGAGAAAAACCCATCAAAGTGCATGTGTGCACAAGTGAGAAGAGTGTATTGCTCCACATTAAAGAAATTGTGAATGACTCAACAAGAGTAGTGTCTTCAACAAAAGAGTACAAGAATCCACTATAGATGTTTCTACTATGAAATGAACCTAAGAGAGAAAAAATCATATGAAATAAGAACATGACAAAAGAGAGTGAATGAGGGGGATCTAACAATTTTTGAGTCAATATGATCATATGATAATATGCATAATATTATATCAAATATAGAATGTTATCATTTCCCAAAATAAGTAGAATTACAATAAGAATGACATGTAAGAGATATAAAGAAGAGTATTTTTGGATGGCATCATGAAGACTAAAAAGAATTAGTGTGACCATGTCACTGGCATCCAAGAAGACTACGTAGGTTGCCATGTATAAACAATGACACATATAGAACACATGTAATAATGTTTATAAATAGAAACATACAAATATAAGAATTCCTATCACATGTTTGATTATTTTATCACCTTGCTCCAAAGGAGAAACAAGGTTCATTCAAAGTGATCTAGACATAACATATAACAAGAATTATAGTACATTTGGGAAATATAGTACAAAAGGAAAACATAGAAAGATTGATGTGTTAGAGAAGTCACCTCAAGGTTGTTGCCTACTGCCATCTTGTTTTGTATCATTAAGGAAAGGAGAGAAACATGCAAGAGGAATAATATCCAACATAGTGGGAAAAATAACTAGACCCAAGAAATGATTCTACTAGGAGTCATTATGCTTGATACTAGGGGTAATCATTAACTATTTTTAAATTATTATCAACCTTAATAGTTTCATATTCATCATTACTAACATGTGTATTAAAATTAATAATTTTATCATCAATAGTATATTTGTGATCAAGATTAATCAAAATGGATAAGATACAAATAGAATCATCATGTTTATCAAATTTCATGTTATTTTTATTGTTTACTTCCTCCAAGAGTTCAATCATGGGTTCATCAAAGGAAGGAAAGGATTGAAAATCTAACATGATTTTTGAAGCAAGAGAACATAATTTAGCATTACCTTTATGGTTCTTACAACACTTACGATCATGTTTATTATTAATAGTTTAACAAGATAAAGTTAAAGAACTAGGATAAATAGATATTGGTTCCAATAAGGGAAGAACAATAGGTTGATAGATATTGTGTAAATGGGGTCAAATAGGTGGAGTAAGTAGGATAGTTGTAGAAGGCTCAAACTTAGGTTGAATAAGTTCAAGAATCTTTTAAGTTTTGAATTTTTAATAATATTGGTAAAGCTTATTAGGATGAATAGGAAATTGTTGAGCTAAGGAAGGCTAAAAAAGTCCATTGCATCACAATATTGAGGGTGATAAGGTTGATAACTAGAATGATATATAGTGATGATTTATTCATTATAGGAAAATTTAATGCATCTATGAATGGGAGAAGAAAAAAATTACATAGAGGAAGGCCATTAGATACTAAGATTAACATAAAATTGATTAGAAGTAGGGATGAAGACAAATGGACTATCCAAAACTTTGCCACTAATGGTCACAAGAAGTGATATGGAACCTTGAGAATAATATAGAAAACAATTATAATTTTGAATCCAAACTTTAGATGTGTAATAGTGATCTGAAGGATATTTTCACTGAAATTTGAAGTATCTCCAAAACTCCAATAATTAGTACCATGTTATAGTCCTCAAAATTCTAAATCTAGCACAACTCAAATGGTTGAAAAAGGAATCGAGATATGGCTAGTCAAAGTTGGGTCAAACCTTGCGTCAAAGGTCATTAGAAAGGAAAAATTTTGAACTCTCAAAATTGGTCAAAATTGGCATCAAATTAAAGGCCTCATCAAGAGCTTACATTGAATTCATCAAAAATAGAGCTCAGATGTGAAAGATATGCTCAGTCAAAGTTGGTTGACCAAAAGAGTCGATGACATGTCATGTCTATACAATGACATTAGCATGATGTTAGCAAACCAATCAGGTGTTAACACATAAGATTACAACATGTGGCATATGTCAGGTTTGACACTGTGGCAAATAAATTTGACATGTGTCAGCATAAAGGAGTGTCACATGGCACATGACATGTCATGGTAAGAGAAGTGACATAGCAGCATCACCAAAAGTGGTGGCAAGTGATCAGTGGAGTTTGAACCTACAACCACTGGCCCCTAAAACCTATTCGGAGACCATTACACTACTGGTGTTTGTCTGAAACCACATTTAGTGGATTTCTATTTAAACTTAAACTACCACCAATTATATTAAAACAAGCTACTGGTGCAGGTTGAACCCTTGACGTGATGGATAACAAAATGGATGGCAGCCACTGCACCATTAACATGCTTTAATACCTATATGCCAATATTAATATTTATGTTATAACTAACCACCTGCTACCTTATTTAATTATAGGATTTTAGTTCTTTTGTTATAACATTTAAACCCCTAAATGTGGTAAATGCAAAAATATCAAATGGCAAGAGGAATATTTTGAAGGAGAAGTTGGTTTAAGGACTATTTATGTAAAATATTGTTTTGGCCTATTTTAGGAAAATATTTTGTATAAAAGGGGGGTAGGAGGCCATTTTGAAGAGAGGAAGATTATGAAAAATTATTGTGATTATTCAGTCTTTGAGAGGAATCAAAAGGATGACTTATTGCTAAGGAGGAGAGAGAAAATTTTGGACATATTCTTTAGTCCCATACATCAAATTAGTGTAATATTGATGTACTTGAAGGGGTTGATTTGTAACACATTGTAATTAAATTTTGTAGTTAATCGGATTGGTCCACTAGTTGGAGTAGGACCCAGAGACTTAGTCCTAATAGGGAAAACTCTGAGATCAAATTGTGTTGTGCCTCTTATCTCTTTTTTTCTTTTCTGTTAGTTGATTATGTGTTGTTCTTTCCTATATTTCAATTATGCTAATTTTCTTTAGTAAAAGCATTAAATTAATTTTATGTAATTGGTTAGAATTCCTATGTATTAGTCCTCGATTCTTCTTCTTTGTGAATTCAATGGTTTTAAATATATAGCCACACATTTACTACATGGATCAGGAAAGTATATCTGATTAGTGGGATTAAGTCATAAAATTTATAGATCCTAAATTAGATCAAGTTTGGTATTAGAGAATGTTTTTGTAGAGAAATTGTAGGTGGTGAATGTTAATCAGGTTGAAGTTGAAACAAGCAGAAGGTGAACTTGTAAAGTTCAATATAGATATTGGGAAAAGAAGAAATTTTCCACAAGTCATGGCATCTAAACAAAATCTTCCTGAGTTTGATGCGGAAGCCTTCCAGAGACCTTTTTTAGAGTTAAAGGCTTTGGTGGACATTCTTCTTCAAGAGAAGAATGAACAAAAATTGAGAAAGGTGAACAAGGTGAGGAAGAAGGAAGAAGCGAGAAATCTTCATCAAAAGATGACAAAGGAAAAGTAGTAGGAGGTGGTGGTGACCCTCCTGAACCTTATCCCCATCTTCTTCATCTTCTTCATTATCTTTGTCTTCTCTATCTACTTCTTCTAAAAAGAAATAATCTATGAAGATATCCTTGTTAAAGTTTGATATGAAGTTTCATTTTCCTGTATATAGTGGCAAGTTAGATGCAGAAAAATTGGATAATCGGCTTAAGTAGATCAAATTGTATTGCAGGGTTCAAAAGATTCTAGATGATTCTTCGAGAATCTAGCTAGCTACTCTCAGGATGGGAGGCACTGCATTAATCTGGTGGGAGACTAAGATCTAGGATGATCTTGCTACACATGGTAGAATCATTTCATCTTGGTATGAATTTACTTCTACTTCGAAGAAACAATTTTATCCTTTGGGTTATATGCAACAAGCCATTATGGATTGGCAAAATCTAAAACAAGGTAAAGGGTAGTTCGTGCAAGAGTATACATAGGTGTTTAGCAAGAAAGCTTTAACTCTTGGAATTTCTCTTTACATGCAAGATACTTTATTAAAGTATATAGGTGGAATGCATTCTTATTTAAAACATACAATATTGATGTTTAGCCCTTCTAACTTTGATGAAGTATGTTTTCAAGCAACTCATATTGAAGTAGGTGGAGGAAACACAAGTTTCAATTCAAAGAATGAATTTATTCCTCCTGAAGGACACAAGAAGGGTAAGAAAGAAGCCATGATGAAGAAAGAGGAAGGTGACAAGCCTACTTTTTCACATTGTCAGAAGAAAGGACACATAGAAGAAAAGTGTTGGAAATTGCATCTAGAGCTGAAACCAAAGTGGTTTAAGAAGGATCAAAAGGGAAAACCAAAGTCCACTGCTATTGTTTAGGATCTTGGATCAGATTTTTGTGATGAAACAACAATATCAGCTATGGATTTGAAAGGTAAAGCTTTTGTTGATTCTACCACTGATGTTTCATATGCTTCCACTTCCAAAAGTCATGTTGTTCCTGAAGATAGTAAAAGGTGTGAGCTTTTGGAAATCAAGCCACATAAGAGACCTTATCTATTAGGCTGGGTGTGCAATGATAATAGATTGCAAGTCACTAAGCAATGTAAGTTAAGATTTGCAATAACATCTAAGTTCATAGATGAGGTTGAATTTGATGTGGTTCCACTTGATATCTATGGGATTGTGTTGGGTAGCTCATATTTATATGATAGGAAAGCTATCTTCTATAGGGAACATAACAAGTATCACTTGTTTAAAAATGGAATTGAATACATTATAACAGCTCATCGCATGAAGAATAAAGGATCAATTGTAAACACATAACATTTGAAAATGATAGTAAATGCAAGTAGTAAACTAACTCTCATGTCTACAGCAACTAGTGACGATCAAGTGCAAGCCGAATCAAGTCTTCAACCAGTGATGGTAAAAGAGGATTTGAAAGGTTCATTTTATAATGATGTTTTTATATCAGAGGTCCAAAATGTTGATACTTTTTCTATTTCATCAGTTATTTTAGTTTTGTTGCTTCTATTTCTACTAGTTGCTACTATGTGGGTGATGGACGTAATAATTTAGAATTCTAGTAGTTTGTATAGGTGATACTGGACAAGTAAGGAAAACTAACCTCATTTACATTTTATGTAAAAATAGACTTTTGAAGGTTCGAAAGCTTCTTTTTCAATGGGAAGGTTTGATTTGGAGGATATTTTTACTGAAATTTGAAGTATCTCCAACACTCCAATAATCAGTACCATGTTATAGTCCTCAAATTTTTGAATCAAATACAGACAAAAATGGAGTCTGTATGCTCGAGATATGGCTAGTCAAAGTTGGGTCAAAGGCCATCAGAAAGGAAAAAATTTTAACTCTCCAAAATTGCTCAAAATTGGCATCAAATCAAAGGTCTTGCTAAGAGCTTTTTGGTAATGTTCATTTCATAAAAAATGGAGCTCAGATGTGGAAGCTATCCTCGGTCAAAGTTGGTTGACCAAAAGGGTCGATGACATGTCATGTCTATATGATGATGTCAGTATGATATCATCTAGCCAATCAAGTGTTGACATGTGAGATTATAGCATGTGGCATATGTCAAGTTTGAAACCATGGTAGATAAATTTGACACGTGTTGGCATTAAGGAGTGCCACGTTGCATGTGACCTGTCGTGGCAAGTAGTCAATGGGGTTTGAACCTACAACTACTAGTCCCTAAAATCGAACCGAAGACTGCTTCACTGCTAGCATTTTTTTGAAACCATACTTAGTAGATTTCTATTTAAACTTAGACTACTACCAATTCTGTTAAAACAAGCCACCGACAGGGGTTGAACCCCCAACCCGGTGGCTAACAAAATGAAGGATGGCCAATACACCATGAATATTCTTTAATATCTATATGCCAATATTAATATTTATGTTATAACTAACTGCCTACTACCTTATTTAATTAAGGGATTTTAGTCCTTTGGTTATAATATTTAAACCCTTAAATGTGGTAAATGCCAAAATATGAAATGGCAAGGGGAATATTTTGAAGGAGGAGTTGGTTTAAGGCTTATTTAAGTAAAATATTGTTTTGGCCTATTTTAGTAAAATATTTTGTATAAAAGTGGGGTAGGAGGCCATTTTAGAGAGATGAAGATTATGAAAAATTATTGTGATTATTAAGTCTTTGAGAGGAATCAGAAGGATGACTTATTGCTAAGGAGGAGAGAGACAATTCTGGAGGACATATTTTTTAGTCCCATACATTGGAGTAGTTTAATGCTAATGTACTTGAAGGGTTTGATTTGTAACACATCGTAATTGAGTTTTGGAGTTAATTAGATTGGTCCACTAATTCGAGCAGAACCCAGAGACGTAGTCCTAATAGGGTGAACTCCAAGATCAAATTGTTTTGTGCCTCTTATCTCTCTTTTCTTTTCTGTCAATTGATTATGTGTTATTTTTTCTTACATTTCAATTATGTTAATTTTCTTTAGTAAAAGCATTAAATTAACTTTATGTAATTGGTTAGAATTCCTATGTATCAGTCCTAGATTCTTATTCTTTGTAAATTCAACGATTTTAAGTACATAACCACACATTTACTACATGGATCAGGAAAGTATATCTGATTGTTTGGATTAAGTCATAAAATTTATAGATCCTAAATCTGATCAAATAGGAATCTTTCTACAACTATTTTTTCTGAAAATGTTCTTCAGTGATAACATTAACCATGGAAGAAGGAACAAACAAAACATCACAAAAAGGGATGTGAGAATCCCTACTAGTAATATAAAGAGGACCATTAGGTTCTTTAATAATCTTAGAATTATTATAGGTGATGGGATGTGAAGATTTAGGTTCTATTAGAAAAAAATTATGAGGTTGAGCTTGATATTCAACATGATTAATCACATGATTAGCTTCTCCTTCCCTTTCATCATAAATGGTATTAGTAACTTGAGAAGAAGTTTGATTAATAATATTTTCTAGATTAGAAGGTAAAAGATTAGTTTTTATTTTCAAGTTTTGATTAGGAGGTGTAACAAATTTGTGCATACTATTATCTCCAACATCAATGGATATAGCATTAGACTAGATAAAGTCTTGAATATTAGTTCTCAAAGAATATTACTTTTGAGTATCATTGTTACGTTCATAATGATGATGAAAAAAAAAACACTTTGATTAAATGATTTTTGTATGGGTTTACTTTATCAAAAAGGAAAATAAAAGATCAATTTTAATAATATTAGAATTAATTAAATATAACATCCCAACATGTAAAGGCTTAGATAGGTAATTCTACTTATGATTAGAATGATACATAAAGGAAAAGTGGTAGTTTCTTTAGATGTAGAAACAACTTGATAATTTACTAGTCTTGTTGCCTTTTTGAGTTTGATATAGTTGTTTGGTTTTTAAATCTTCCTTTGATGAATGGAATAATTATTGTTATCAATAGCCACAAGAACCATTGGAGTTTTTTTTGTCAAGATTGCTTACTTGTAATTGTTAATGATGAAGTAGTGCACAAAGATGTGAGAAGGAAGTGTACTTAGTAAATAGAATCATATATCTAATGTCATTTTGAGAATTAGGAATAAAAATATTTTGAATGTTATGATCAAGAACAAGATAATATATTTTCAAATACAAATGCTTAAATCTACAAATGAATTCATTAACCTTTTCTTTAACACTTTTTTTACAATGCATTAAATGAGATAAAGAAATTTGAGGACCAATATTATTTTTAAACTATTGAATGAAAGTGTTGGTAATTGTTTGAAATGAATTGATTAAATTAGGGGGTAAATATCAATACCATTGCAAAGATTTGTCACTAAAGGTTCATGTGAATAGATAACCCTAATCCTATAGTCTTAAAAAAAATCACTACATATAGTTTTGAAAGTCCTAACATTTGTTACAAGATCACACATACCATTGTATGTCTCAAGATGAGGTATCTTAATATGTTGAGAGAGAGAGAGAGAGATGATTAGAAATATCACATGTAGGAAGTTTTTATTTGTATTAAATGAATTGAGAAAATTATTGTTGTAAAACTAGAATAATTTGAAGAAATAGTAGGCATAGGTGTATTAGATTTGTTATCAAGGTTTTTTATAAGAACTAGAAGGAACATTAGAAGTGGTAGGTGTAATATTTACAAAAGTACAAAAAGAATTAGAATATGGGAAAGGAAGAATATAAAAATAAGAAAATGAAGAAGTTAACAAAGGAGGATAAATACTTGTGGAAAGTATAAGGTTAGAAAGACAAACATGTAGACGATTATAGATATATATAGAAGTTATCATAAGAGGTGGTTCATAAGTGTGAATGCTAGGAATGAATGTTAAAATAGTAATGAAAATTTCAATGGTTATAAAAGGAGGATTGTATCCTAAATCTTGAGAATATTCTATAAAATATTTAAAATGAGTTTTAATAAGATAATAAATATTAAAGAAATGGAAATTTAATTTTCATGTTGATTAATAAGTTCCTCTATAGATCTAATATTGGAAACACTGTGAGGATTTTGATTTTCTTTCACACACCAAATTTTTAGATTCTTAAATTTGTGAGAGATCTTTTCAACTTGTGAAGGAGGTGATAGCTCCTATTTTTACTAGGGTTAAATTTTCAAATTTATGGTGAAAATTTTTAATTGATTGTTAGGGTTGCATTTATCTTATTTTTACTTGCTAAGGAAACCCTAGAAAACTTTGCTCTAATCTAGTTATTTTTGTCAATTATACCAAGTGTGAGGTTTAGTGCACTAAGTTCTTGATCTTCATCTCATATTGCAAAATCTTCATGAATTTGTTCATAGACCCTAACCCTAGGTCTTTGAAATTGAGGGGGTTTCATTTTGTCTAGATACATCATTTCTTATGATGTTATGATAGGGGGTTAGCAGAGTATAGCAAGTAGGAGTTTTAGTTCTCTCAATCTCATGATAAATGTTATGTTGTAGTGTCGCAAGCAAGAAAATAAGTCTACCTAATTGTATGATTTCCTTTGTATCATATGATTGTGTATTATTTTAAAAGGTTTGCATTATAGCTATCTTTGATGTTAGGGCAAGGAGGTTTATTGTGATGTCAGTAATAATGAAATTGGTTGATATGATACTACAAAAAGGTGGACATCAAAGAATCACAAAGGAAATATTGAGATGTTGCGATGATACAATGGCTTACAGTCGTAAGATCATAAAGGAGATAAAGGCAAAAAAAGGGTGATGTGTTTTCAGATAGGTGTCTATTTCTTGATTGGTTAGAAAAAATGTACAAATTCTAGACATATGCACTATTAAGATTAGTGGGACCAAAAAATGATATTATAATATGTTCCAAGCGACAAATGGTGGTCTCTGATTTTATGATGAATGTTTCATCATGAGATCTCAAGGTTATAAAGGGTGTCTTCTGATGTTACAATTAAGATGTGGTCATAAGATCTCACATGAAAAATGTTAAGCTATAGATGCTATGGTGAGAAGGGTTAAAGGTTTTTTGTGACATCATAAAAACTTGAGAGAGCACCGATCATGTTATGAAAAGGTGAATGTAACCATGATTGTAGGATCATAGGCTAAGAAAGGATAATCTATGATTCTATAAAGTTGTTTTCCATATGATCATAGAGGAAGATAAAGTTAGTGCTGATGCTACCACAACAAAGGAATCATAAGGTCGTAAAGGATTTTTCTATTGTGTCTAACTTGTCAACAAGAGTTTTTCAAAGGGTTTTCATAACATCAAAAAACCATTTTTGTAATAATAAGATGGTGCAAAGGGTCTTTTCATCTATATTTTTCATAGTATCATAGGCCTTGTTTTGAAAGTAAAATAAAGTCATTTCTTTAAGCTAAAAACAATAGTAAGGTTCTTCACCCATAGGATTTGAATGCAGTAAAAAAGTGCATCATTGGATATTAATGATGACACTCCATTGAGTTGATAGAATGGATTTATATCATATTTCAAGCATTCTGAAATCAATGCAAGGTGAACATTGATTTGCACATATTAATTTGTAAAGATCTTCTCTTTTCACAATCATAATTTGCCATCTATAGAAAGAAAGAATTTGAGCAATTCTAGAGTTTTCTATGCATTCTAGTTTGTTATTCAAGAGTTCTTTGAGAATAGAATAGTTCCTATATCCTATTTTTATTTGCATAATATCAAAAATTCTAACAAAGAAGTAAAAGAGATTCAAGCCTCAAACATGATAGTTTCAAAAACTTCAACCTCAAAAGGAGGCAAAACTAGACAATATAAACCACAAAGATTTGGTGAATAATGGATAAAGCTTTTTCTGAGTTCTTCCAATACAAATTTTGTAGATGATCAAGCTTTTATTAACCCATAAACCCTATGCAAAGATGCAATATACCTTGGTGTTATGAGTTTAGAACTTTTTAAATACTTCTATCATAATAGGGAGAAGAAAATTCTTGTGTGCAACCCATGGAAGAAGAATCTCACCAAGTTGATATTCCTAGAGGTCTTTGTAGATGTAGACCTAATTAAGGTCCTATTTTTGGTGCTATAATCCAACCACAAAATCTTTCCACAAGAGGGATGGAACTATCCTATGCACCCTAGATTGAGAATCATTCATTAAGGCTTTTTGATTGGAGGGAGCTATGAGCTAGCTTGTAGATTTGAAGGATTTATAGAGGAAATATGAAGCAAACACCAAGACATACACTTGGATATCAATGCTAAAACATATTCCTATGGACCTAAAAGGAGTGGGTAATTACCCTAAGAAGGTCGACTAGATGATGCTACTGGACACATTTATGAATTTTTTTGTTAAAACTGTATATGGTGTTCATAAGGTGGTGGGTAAGGATGGGTCTGATGTGGTTTATGGGGCAAAATTCATAATTGCAAGAAATGTACATAATTCCTATCATGGTGGGAAATATGATTATGTCAATCATATTCTAGAAGTAATGAGAGAGAATATTGCCAGGGCTTAGAGTGGGCAATTAAAGGATTTCACCTTCCATCACTATTCACTATTGATGCACCTGATTCTATACAAGAATATAGGGTACATAAGTTTTGATTTCATTGATCAAACTTCTGATATAAATAGAAGCCTATCAGTGTAGTTATGGACATGGGTATGGAATAACACTTATCTTTTTTTTTTTT
Organism: Cupressus sempervirens; assembly: GCA_028749045.1. NCBI lineage: Eukaryota > Viridiplantae > Streptophyta > Pinopsida > Cupressales > Cupressaceae > Cupressus > Cupressus sempervirens. The sequence goes on along the minus strand of CM053792.1, from coordinate 676,770,199 downwards.
GTATCATTTTTCAATAATTTCAGTGATGTGATTATGAAAATGTTAGATCTAGGATATTTTAGGGCTTATGATATATTGAAGGTCTTTTTGAGACCAACCCTACTTTCCGAGGGAAAGAGACTTGACCATAATTGGGGAGATATTTTTCTATTTCCCACATTTTCTTTAATGAGAGTCTATGGTTGTCACTAGCCACCCCATATATTGCCTAAATTTATCCCTCCTAGGCTAAGAATAATTGAATTTATATGGCAACCGTTCATTGTCAATAGGGAGTATTTAGGACCTAAGGTGCATAGAGGAACCTTCTTATGCAGATGCTTTAGGATTGGTGATTTTACAATTGGCAAAGAGGCCCTAGACCAAATCCACTCTTTCCTTCATCATTAAAATTTGTCCATTAGCCCTTATAGAATGTATGACCTTGATGGTTGGATGAGGGTCACTCTTAAGGAAATGAGAAATTATGTATTGCCAAGTACCAAGGAATTGTGTTATGAGGATATTATTCCAAATATAGTGGCAGAGGGTGAGGCAGCTGACAAGCTAGCAAAGCTTGATGATGTCATAAAAGTGGAGAAAGAGTTGAAAAGAATAGATCCCCAATTTGTGGGATTCTACATGGATATCCGTTATCCTCAGAGGATTAGGAAGATGGTCATGGACCATGTTGAGATTGTGGCTAAAATTCCAGAGGGCCCAGTAGGAAAAGAAGATAGAGTTTTCCTTGACAACCCTGAGCTAGATGTAACCCTTGAAGTAGAAGAGGAAGATGCTCCTCGGGCATCATAGGTGGCAAAGCGCAACAAAAGGTAGAAGATTTTCCACATCCCTGCTAAGGTTAAATAAAGGACATTGTAAATTTTACTAGGAAATAGTTAGTATTTTTTTGACTTGACATAGAATTATTTGCAAAATAGAGTTAATGCAATAGAAAATACTCACATAAACTTAGAACTAGCAGCAACAAGGCTAGATGATAGGATTATCCAAGCCCAACAGTTCCTTGAGGATGATGAATTCATCAAGTCCACTAAATTCAAGAGCTTCCTATACAAAATAACAGATCGAGATGGTGCTAATGATGCTAATGATGAACTATAATGTCCCCTTTTGGGGCATTTATTTATTTCCTTTTTTCATCCGTATGAATTTTATAATCTTACTATCTGATCATACCTTTCCATAGTTTATTTTATATATATATATATATATAGTGATATTGTTATTAATAATATTAGTGTTATAAATATTATTTATTCATTAATCTTATATATCATAGTATATATATATATATATATATATGTATGTATGTATGATAATATATATTATATATAATAATTCATATTTAAATTTATATACTTTAATAATCATTTTAATTTTATAAACTTTTATATATTATATTTATTTATTATTAAGGTTATATGTCAAAATGGGGATATCATAGTCCTCCCCTCTCAAAGTTTCTTGTCCTCAAGAAAAATCATTCATACACAGGCTTTGTCATAGATACAAAACATATTTGTATTCAAAAGGCCTAAGAGATTTATGAGATATACATCTTAAATAAATGAAAACACATAGTAGACACAAGGTAAACACTTGAATGCATGAAGACACGAAGTATACATGATGTAGATAGTTGAAGACATGAAGCAAACATGGTGAAAATAGTTGAAAACACAAAGCAAACATGATGCAAACAGATGAAGACACATGTTATGCAATTCCTTGATTTGTGAACCTACAACCACAAAATATTATCAGTACACATTTATATATAAATTCTCCTTTATAGGATTTCCTTATATCAATCCCCTTACAAGGTATTTATGGTCTCAAATTAGTGACTTGTCAATCAAAAGTATAGATTGGAGGAGAAACTATAATAGGGTGCCCTATTACCCAATCATGGGCCTCACCATTCTCCCTCATTATTGTTATCTCTTTTGGATCATCATTCCCAAGATGGTGCCCTTGTATGATGTACCCTAGGGTATTCACTCCACCATAGGCCTTACCTAGTACCTCGAGTGGTGTCACCCAGCCCATTCCACCGCAGGCCTTATCTCATCTTTATCTTTTCGATCATCATTCACAAGATGGTTCCCTTTTATGATGTACCCTAGGGTATTCACTCCACCATAGGCTTTACCTAGTACCCATAGGCTTTACCTAGTACCTCAAGTGGTGTCACCTAGCCCATTCCACTGTAGGCCTTATTTCATGCTTCTCTTTCTGATCATCATTCCCAAGATGGTGCCCTTGTATGATGTACCCTGGGGTATTCACTTCACCATAGGCCTTACCTATCTTGGAAGATGATGACCTTATTGTTTTTTACTTAATAATATTATTCGTGATAATGGTTGAAAACTAATCTCACTTAGAATTTTGAAAACTTAATTATATTCAATCATTATTTAATTACAAATATCAACTTAAAATTAAATTTCATTTCATTGTAACTATTTGATTAAAATCATTGATATTAGGTATTAGGCTATTCAATATACTTCACAATAACAAAATGTGTCAATAATAAGAAAGACACTAACAATTATTTTGTAATAAAAATATATAAAGAAAATATATAACATACCTCATTACCATTATGTGTCATGTTTTTTTTCTTTTTCTTTTTTTCTTTTTATTATATTTTGTTCTATTGTGCCCCTTCTTTAAAATCCATCCTCTTATTGGAATTCGAGGTACTAATGTGTTTATCTATTGTTATGCTCTTATTGGTAATACTCTAATCTTCCATTCTTAGCCAATAGTCATAGATCTTAAGAATTTCTTATATGTAATTCATTTATTTTCAAATATAACATATACTATTCCAATATCTAATTTAGATGTATACATTGAAAATATATAATATACATTTGACTATGAGATCCATATTTAAATAAAGAGTAATTCTAATGTTTAGCAACATTAAGTTTATTTAATAATTGCTCCTAACCAATTCCATAATTAATAGTCATTTAAATATAATATTCATGTCTAAGTAATGATGAGGGGATAATTACTTACCTCTAACTTGTTTTGAGTTGGGTAGTCCACTTAGCAACATGGTTTGGAAATTATTTTGTTTTACTCCATTGTGATAGATCGATGCAAATAGAACCATGACATTAATATCAACATTCATTGCACTCACAGCACTCAAACCAACCAACTTTGGAACCTGAAATACATTTATAAGGGCAGCCTGGATGCTTAGCTGTGTAGTCTGCACCGGATTATCATAACAATTATCTAGATCATTGTTGAGGGGCATGATAGTGATGTAGTTGTTGGTAATGTGACATGCATAAAATACTAACATTAATGTTTGCCATCTTTAATTCATAATTTTTTAATTTCTTTCACGTTGTATTCCTTTGGTTAGAGTACCCATGATTCTATGTAGATCATAACAAACACAAGGCTTGGTCTATGCCTTAAATTGACATTGATACATGTGGAATTGGTGGTAAAAATGTATACTCACTCCATATTATAGTGGGCCAAAACTTAAAGTGTGCTCCCTCTTTAACTAGTCGAAACCCTAATAGAGAGACTACTGGCAATCCAGAGGGTTTAAATGGAGAAACAAAAATGTGTTTGGACAAGATAGTTATTGAGAGATTTTGTGTTGTGAGCTTCAGCCTTGTAAGAGAGTCAGCAGCCCAGGTAGAGTGGTTTGGGTGCACAGTTTTCCTAAGCAAGTTTGAGGAGAAGGAGAGGGTCTGATTGCTTACCTGGTGAAACCACTCCTTCCACCATGACTATATTGATATGTTGATTTTCTTGTACTCTACCTACCCACTGTGCCACTTCACCCTTCTTCCCAAGGAGGAGGACTCCAACACCATGCCTGCCAAGTCAGATATGAATGGGCCAAGCTACACCTTACTGTAGGAAGCAACCAGCATTCATAATTTGGAGGATAGAGCTTTTCTCTTGTTAGAGATGGCTTGCAGAGTAGAAAAGTTGTGTGTAAAGTGAGATCTGAGAGGTGGGAAAGCATTACCAATACGAATAGAGCATCATTTTTAGGGACACTCTCTTAGAGATATGTCCCTTTTTGTGTTGAAATTTAGTTTCCTACTTTGGCTAGCTGTTGCAATTATCATGATGGTATTAGCAATGGCAATCTCAAATGCTGAGCAAGGCATAATGAAGGCAATAGTGAACAAGAGTAGTAGGTTTCCTGAAGATTTAGTAATGGGCAACAGAGGAAGGAGCATGACATGCAGACATCACCTTCACATTTGTGATAAAAATGATGTTAAGGGCTCTCTCAAATCTTGGTGCTGTGACTTCTAGTGTAACAATGTATTGAACAGATCCTAACAATTGTGAGAGATGTAGGAATGTTTGCTCTTTTAGACTTCAATGCTATAATGGCCATTGTCGCAATGTAGCTTTCCATAAAAATCACTGTGGGAAATATAGTGTACGCTACAAGAAAGGTCGTTATTGTTTGTTTGGAATGTGTTCTTATGCCTAGAGTTTAAACACATCTCAATCTGTCCTAATTATTGAAACAAAGCTACAATTCCCCTATGTTCTTTGACTCTTATTCTGCTGACTTGCCTATTCCCATATTTATTGTAGGATCTCCAATCCCTCTACAAGTTCATTGTTTCCTTCTTTCCTTTTCCAGTGCTCTTTGACTTTTTTGGTGATTTTGCATTAACTAATTTCTACAAGCTAGCAAGAAAGAGGCTCTAATACCACTGTAATGTCTCTTTTTGGAACATTTATTTATTTCCCTTTTTCATCCATATGAATTTTATAATCTTACTATCTAATGATACCTTTCCATAGTTTATTCTATATATATATATATATAGTGATATTGTTATTAATAATATTAGTGTTATAAATATTATTTATTCATTATCTTACATATATCTATATAATTTATATTTAATAGTATATTATTTAAATATCTAATATATATATATATATATATATATATATATATATATATATATATATATATATATATATATATATATATATATATATATATATATATATATATATATATATATATATATATATATATATATATATATGTATGTATATATTAGTTATGTGTGATAATATATATTATATATAATAATTTATATTTAGATTTATATACTTTAATAATCATTTTAATATTATAAACTTTTATATATTATACTTATTTATTATTAAGGTTATATGTCAAAATAGGGATAGCACATGAAGCCTGGAGAGTCTGATGAGCAGAAGATGGAGTTGATAAACAAGTTATAGGCCTATGACCCTAAAAGTGAGGTAATGACTTTAGAAGAGGCTAGGGATTTGGTACAAAGGAGTGGCATGCTATTGGTGACTAGATGGGACTTGGAACAAGTATTCATGCTTAATCAAATAAGGAGGCAAGAAAGTGCCATCTCATATGAGGTAGTTGGTGTAGATGGACTAAAGAGAGGGACTGATTTTATTATTGATACAAAATCCCTAGCAGTCTAGAGTATGGCCCCTACTTTCAACAAGCCAAAATTGATGGATATACAAAGCACTAAATAGGGTAATATGATTATATGGACTCTACAGGGCACCTCTAGTATGGATATATCCAAAGTATTGAAACATTTTTCATTTATGAATAAGGCCAATTTAGAGGAGATAGAGATAAGATTGTCTAAATCCATACATGATTACATAGATGTTAGGAAATTATATGAAGATGAGCTTAGAAGCAGCCATGTTTATAGAGAAAGAATCACAGAGCTTGAGGCTAAGGTTCAAGAGCTTGAAAATGAAGTTGCATCTCTCAAGGAGCAACTCACATAGGTAGAGCAAGTAGTTGCTACAGAATAGAGGGAAGGGCATGAAGACCAACAACAACTAGCAAAAGGCATAGTTGAGGCCTTAGTACAAATAGAGGATTTGGAGGAAGAAGAGGCATTAGAACCAAGAAGGATGAGTATTGATGCTCAATCAACTTAGCAAGGAAGAGAAATAAGGACAAGGGTCCTTAGAAATATGATGAGCCATAGGGTTGAAGTTTTGAAAAACATATCACAACAGGCTCATAGTTTATATATTACTTTACAATGTGCTGAGCATTTTTGCAATGAAGCACTTTCATGGCTATCACCCACTTTCAATCTGTGGGGGCCATATATTCAATTTTTGGATAGGCTAATTGTATTGATGGCTAAAAAGCCAAATTTGCCAAATAAAATATTTATATGGATAGAAAGCCTAGAGATGGTAAAAGAATTAAGTGGCTTCTTCACTGGAAAATTATAGGTTATACAATGAAAGTTAAAGGTTTTATCTGATGGAGTGGAGCCTTGCATACCATCAATTATGGATGCTGCCAGCACAGTAAAAAATTGGTAAGAGTGGTCAACTTCTTTTGATAATATTTTGACTCAAGAGGCTACGATATCATTTTTTGAAGATATATCTGATACCCCATACAATACTTTAAGCAATTCCCTTTTTAGGGTAGAAATAAATTTGAATAAGTTCATTATTGAATGAAAAGAAATCATGGATGCTTGGTGGACTAAAGCTACTCAAGATTTACAAGAGGTAAAGAGTATAGAGTGGCCCATTAAAAGGGAAATTTACATTTCAAAGATGTAGGAGAAATAAAGGCTTTGCCAGGAGGAAGTAGCTAAGATATTTTACATAAAGGTCAGTAAAGTACAAGGAGAAAGAAAGATCAAAGGCTCGATAGAAATGTTTTTCTGCCATCTCAACTACTTTTTTTTATCGATATTTTGGAAGAATGATCTATATATTTATTGTTCCCATCTTCCAGAAGTTTTTGTGTATCCATTAAATTTTTGACATGTGTCCTCCTCTCATCTGTAGCTTGTTACAATCCTATATATGGATTTCCAAGATGTGCAGTAGAGATCGGTTGTCTATATAATTTTTCACATATGTTATGTATTATTTTGTAGTCCATCTATTTGTTCTATAGTCATTTGAATGAGTTCATTTGTATGCATACTTGAATACAAAAAGTGAACATTTGGGACTAAAAGCTTTGTCTCTATGTCATATTATGAGTTTCATTAGTAGTATTAAGATTTAAATGAGAAGGATTTATCCTTAATTATTATCATCTTTTAGGTTTTGTCTCTTTTTCATATATCTATAGCCTTGGAACTAAATGAATAGGCTTTCCTTCATTTTAATGCAATTCAAAAGATTGTATATCTCTTATTGATTGTTGTTAATTTAAAGAATTGGGTAATTGTTTTTTTGTAATTGACAAGGTTTAAGGTTTTGTGAAAAGGATGAGAATCAAAATAAAACTTAGAGTTTAATTTTGACACTCTTAATCACAAGTTGATTAAAAAAAGTCCAAGTTTACTAATCTTTGACTCTATATCTCATTGGATAAGGCACTGGTCCATTCCAAAGTTCAAGGTTACACTGATCATTCACTTAACTATAGGACATTCACAAAAATAAATCAATTTACCTTTTTATGTGTTGAAGAGATAAAAGTGTTGGTCACTTCTTATTTTTTATTTCTTTCTTTACTTGTAATTGGCTAATGTAGTTGAGAAGTTTGTTAGCAAGTTATAGAAGAAAATTGATCATTTCTACTAGAGGGAATAATCTTGCAAAGAATAATATCAAGTTAATAGGATAAATCCCTTAGGTTTTCCTACCTTGGTGTCGCATCACCCAACATCTAGTGTAAATTCACCTGATATGTTCCTTCCCATAATGAACTCCAACAAGTGGAACTCATGAGGCTTTACCTTCATCATGAGAAGAGTGATAATATTTATTATCCATTATAAGGTTAAGATCATGAGTAATATTTTTGGTATCATAATGGTTCTAGGAAAGAAATAGAAATCATAATCAAAAGATTCCATTAGTCTACAACTTCTTCTAATGTTAATGCTCTTGGTTGGACTCAATGTGATAAAGACCATAAAAGAAAATATCACACAAAGATAATATAATCAAATCTAACCACAAAAAAGATGACCTAAGTATAATTAATTCAAAAAAGATAATTCAAATTAGATCTAGATATACAAATGAAGTAATATAACTCCAAAGTAAAATAATGGAAGAAAAGAAGCAATCTAACTCCACAAACAAGTGAATAAAAGCCAGGTTCACAGAGAATGTAAGAAACAAAGTTTTTAATGTAAAATAGATGAGATTAGTTAATTTTTCAAACATATTCATACTAATAAATTCAATACAAGAGAAAGAGGGCCTTCCAAACATAGCTTTTACTATAACTCAAGTTGGATTATAAAAATGAAAATAAGATGCAGAGATTTTAATGTTAAACCCAAATTATACCAAGAAAGTACATAAACAAAATTATTTCACATAATGTTCATTAACCTTTAGATTTCACTATGATCAAATTAAATTGATTAAGTATCAGATTAATTGACTTGCTTAGGGTTAATTTCTTCAAACTCATGTACAATCCTAATAAAGAAAGAAATCATATGAGAGATAGAAGAAAAAGAGAGAGAAAGTGACTAGCCTTAAAGAGGAGTAGAGAATTAACACCTTTTCTTCTTAGAAAACTAATGACTAGAAACTATAAAGGAAAAAGTGATTATAGATCTTGAATCAAGAGAAAAAAAACCCTGAAAAGTGTAGGTCTCTAGGTATACATTTTCCTACTTGATCTATACTAGTATATATTCTACCAAATTAATGTGTTCCTACAAGGTAGACCTTAGATCTCCTAGAAGCTTCTAACTATAAATTTCTAATTCTAAATTTGCAATTTTGATAATTAGTTCCTGCATACACAAAGAATGGAATTTTTTTCTTAGTGGGGGGGAGTGGGGGGGATTTTCTTGGTGAAGTCCTCATTTAGGAATTAGTCTTTTAAAAAAAATTATTAAAAATAATGTGTGAAATAAGACAAATGCAATGATTTACCATTATTTGATGAAACCCTTTTTAGGAAGAGTTTCATTGTGTTCGATGTTGTTTATATTAATTTTTCAATAGGAATATAGGAAATCACCACACATCCAATGGATCTAATCAATACATAATCATGGAATCATGGACGTAGATGTGTACAAAAGAAGGAGGGGATGAAATTTACAATGACAATTTCCTCCCTTGATGACTAACAAAATATGAGATCTTGAAGTAGAAATGCTCACAATGGATGCTTGAATCTTGAGAAGGGTTTGAAAATTTTATTGCAAACCTGATGAATGCCTTGAATGTGATTTCTTGAATATCCTTTATAAGTGTTTATATATGATTTCCTCATGAAAATTTCATTCCCAAGCTTCCCTATATGCTAGTTCTCGATGTTGAAAACAAAACAAGTCGATAGGGTCATAATATTTAACAATTTAAATACTTGAGACAAAACTAGCCCCAAGACCAAAATAGGTCTTGGTAAAAGTCAAAATAGTCAACCTATACTAGGATTATCCTAAGGAGAGATAATTTTGGGGTCTCAAAAATTGCACAAAAGGGATTAGAGAAAAGATGAAGGAGCAAGAGAAAAATCCATTTCAATACAAATGCATCCATGGGCCATAAAATCACATGTATAAGAGCTAATAGGTCTTAAATAATGGGTGCATCCATTTCAAAATGGTACAGTTATCATAGAACTTCACCTTTGTAAACTTAGGTTTGACTACTCAGATCACAAAGATAATATTCGTATTAGACTTACACATGGTATTTCTAATGAAATGTTTTATTTTTTAGGATCCTTAGGAATTATTTAATCACCAACATTATATGGATGGAACCTTGTTTATAATATTGAACAAATCTTATTTGGGATAATCAATTTAATTATATATTCAACAAAGGCAACCTCTAAAACAAATTCCCATCTCTAAAGGAGTTCAATCTCAAATGAATCTTTTATTCAATATTTGACTTTAACTATTAGAAGTGATTTATATTTCTATATATATTGGATGAAATTTTCCCTCACAAATAATTGGGACCCACATACCATTTGCAAAACAATACTTAAAACATTACAAATTATAATCCTTCCTTTATTATTAGAAAATAGATTAAAAAAAATGTCTTACAAAATCCTTACAAATTTTTTTAGTGGATGAAGACTCCAAAAATTTACTTATCAAATCTTCAAAGTGTTTCCATGGACCTCTTACTCAAATCTGATAGGATATTTTCTTAAACTAAAATTTAGTACCATGTAAATTTTTATAATTAGAAATGAAACAAAATATAATTTTTTTTAAAATGCAATAATTGATATGACAAATTATCCTAGGAAAACCCTCTAACTTAAGGGAGTAAAACCCAATCACAAGAATATTACTTATATATTTAATGAAAGAGAAGAAGACTAATATGCAATTTGGCCAAATTCTAGGCCAAACTATAGTAATGGCAATATGATAACAATGCCTTGGTAGATATAAAACTATAGCCAATGATAAAAATCTCTTGAAGCATGGAATGTCAACATTTTGTCCATGTGAATTACTCCTAGAGGGTAAAAGCACAAACTTATGTCACCCTTTGTGATATCCTTTGGTGTTTCGACCAAAAGGCTTTCGGCTGGAATGGTTAAGGCCAAACATACATGGTAGTTCCACGCACCTACATGGCTTGTACCATTCTATTCGAAACCTATTCGATCAGAAAAGTCACGGTCGAAACCCCAAGCTGCAATAAAACCGTCGTAAACTTCTTGCGGCTATCATTTTCATTATTGCGGTTCCTAGATTTTTGGAGGGCGGGTCAAGTGTTTCAGCCATAACTGGTTAGTGGCTTTTTCTTCTCCACTTTTTAATAGTTTTTTAACGAGTTTTTTGATTAATAGATGTTAATTGTACTTAAAGTAGTTGTTTTTAACCTATTTTGTGAGTGAAATACTTAAAATTGTTTATTTTTTAATATGTTTAAATTATTTTAATTATTTTAGATTGTTTTAGAATGGTATTTAAATTAATTTGTTAGCAAGAATGTAGTTCAACATGAGATAAAAATGTAGAAAAACATTAGTTAAAAGTGTAGAAAAACATTAGGTTAAAATATAGAAAAATATTAGGTTAAAATATAGAAAAATATTAGGTTAAAATATAGAAAAATATTAGGTTAAAATGTCAAAAAAATTAGTTAAAAAATATAGAAAAACATGAGGTAAACATGTAGAAAAACATTAGTAAAAAATGTAGCAAACCTTTAGGGGACATTGTTCAGTTTCTAACATAACCTAATGGATCTAGAGGTGAAACAATAATATCTTATGGTGAAATTAATTTTGATATTAAATACACCTTCTAACATAACCCTATAATAACTACAATCATAACCCATACCACATTCTAACCATAACATAGGACCTCTACTAACCGAATGAACCACACTTAGATATTGATGATGTTTATTTTAACAACTAGTTATTGTTAGGTAATAATGAGTCTTACATTACCAAACAACACATTAAGATCCATTAAATGATATGTTTTCAGGTACATTATCCATGCATCTATGTCTTAAGGGGACAGAGGAGTTGTAATAGGTCATACTATTTTTTATAGGTTCTAATAAGTCTTAATATGTATTATTAGGATGTAATAGGTCTTATTAGGTAATGATGATTCTTACATTACCAAATGACACATAATGACCTCATGATACATTTCTAGTTATTTTTATCCATATATATATGTTAAGGGGACCTAGGGACTCCTACTAGGTCATTACGTCTATTATAGGTTCTAATAGGTATTCATATGTTTACTAGCACATAATAGGTATTGTCAGGTAATAATGAGTCTAACATTACCAAACAACACATTAAGATCACTTATGTCAACTGCATTTTTCAGTACGTTATCCATACATGTGTGTCTTAAGGGGACATAGGAGTCGTAATAGGTCGTACTATTTTTTATACGTTCTAATAAGTCTTAATATGTATTATTAGGATATAATAGGTCTTATTAGGTAATGATGATTCTTACATTACCAAATGACACATAACGACCTCTTATGATACATTTCTAGGTATTTTTATCGATACATATGTTAAGGGGACCTAGGGACTTCTACTAGGTCATTACGTCTGTTATAGGTTGCAATAGGTATTCATATGTTTACTAGCACATAATAGACTGGGCTTACTATCAACCTTAATAAAATTATATCCCATTTACTTTATTAACATTCTTAACTCTAATTCAAACTACTAAATTAAGTCATGATTTCTAAATTGTAAACTAACATTTGCTAACTAAACTCATTTACTTATCTAGTAACAAATTTTTCTATCCCTATGTCCTAACTCTCATCTACACTCCCCATAATCATCAAAGCATTTACATCAAAATTTAGAATTTAGTCAAGAATTATATTTTTTTATTGCATGTATACATGTGTACACTTAGTTATCATTTAATCAAAAAAAATTATTTTATTTTTATTGCATATACACGTACATGTATGAATATTTATTTTTCACATTTGCATGAGCATGTTACAATGTACATTAGATATGGTCTCTAAGATCATTTGTTCTAAATGCATATGTATGTTACATGATTGAATTTAGCACCATACATTTAATGTTGTGTATTTATATGTACATGTGTTTCAAATTAAATTTTAATTTTAATTATTTTGATTTAAATACACTTGTATGTTTATATTTGTATATATATGCATGTGCAAATCTCTAGATATTTATCACTCTTGTAGCTTCACATTCATATCCTCATATTCATTTTCATATATACATTATGGCATCCAGTTCTAGGGATCGTGCTCTTGCATCCTCAGGGGATGCCAGTGTTCATGGTGGGGGTCAGAGTGCTAAGTCCAGTACAGCACGTAGATCGACCTCCTCCACTCATGATAGACAACAGTTATTTATAGATACGGTTGCAAGATTATCTTGTGCTATATAGGTTTTGGATACCTCACTTTCCTCTTCTACCACCCTTCCTAATAGGGAGAAGGTCACAGCGATGCGAGAGGAGTTATTTCATATGATTCAAAAAATTGAATCATACAACTATTTTGATGATATGAGCATTAAGACATTTTATTCTTCTTTATCTCATAGTGTCACTGGCACTGTGAAGTATACATAGATTGACACTAAGGTTTCCACCAACATGGTGAAATCCATGTTTCCATCTTATACAGATCATCACAGAGTCAAAGGCTACTTTGCAATGAAGTGTATTGATCCACTTGTCACACCATTGATGTATCCTTGTTGGTTGGCTACTCATCATAGATGGCCACAAAAGGATGAGTTCCCTCTATATCTATGCAAACAATTGTTTGTAGAATTTCATATACACTATGATGTTGACTATACAGATTATCTAGGGCATGTCGGGCAAGGTTAGGGGAGACTTTCTGATAGATTTAGACCCGTGGACACTCCTACACCCGTTAACAAATGAGAAATGGTGGGTCCAAACCTTTTGGTTATGTCGAGAGGTCCACAGATGGCTACTGCATGTGAGAGTGTTCCTGATGACACAATTAGGACATAGATTTTTTCAAGCATCGCCACTGTCGCCACACAATTACACGAGATTTCTTCTAATCAATGTGGTAGATATATGCTATGATCTTGAGGTACCACTCCCTTATCTGCATCATCTAGCACACCTATTGATGATGATTATGGAGTTGTAGACATACCTTCTCCTGTAGACATTTCTGCAGTCTTAGAGGTGGATGCATTGCATTTTTTGGCATCATATTTAGTATTTGATCTTTTAGATGCATATCAAGCATTATCTACACTCTCAAGGATTCCAATTTTTGACATGAGCTCTCAGATTAGACATATTTTTCATGTACAGTAGTCCTAGAGGATTCACAGAGGCAGGAGAACATTCATGCACCTTCTATTGCTCCTACTGCTACACAAGCGCAGGCTACAACACCACCCCCAGCTACCCAGGACCCTATAGAACCCCCCCTACTCAAGATCTTAGTGCCAAATAGCCTAGTCTATTTACTTCCATGCTTTCAAATCAGGGCTGCATTATTGACTTGGATGCTGATACTGTTTTTTCATTAGATGATTCAAATATCAATCAGATCGATAGAGCATTACATAATGCTACGGTAAATATCTCTATATGTTTAAATTTATTTTTATTATAGTAAATAATATGTCTATATGTTTAAATTAATGTATATGTGTGTGTTTGTGTATGTGTTATAGGGTTTGAGTGATAGTATGTTACGTTTTGCTGATCTGTAGACATCGAAAAATCCTACACGTTGTGAGTTCTAGGTATGTTACAATTTAAATATATATTTGATTTATATACATGTAGATCTTGATATAATTTGTCTGCACACATAATTAAATGGTTCAAGTTATCATTTGACATAGGGTTCAGATGTAGCTGATAGACCCTTTTGGGGACAAGGCCCAAGATCAGGAGGGGGGATGTAGCTGATTAGATCATATGTGGACTTTTATTTTATTACACACATGTTATGTCTAGATACATATTTATATGGACAGTTTGATGTTTTATATTTTATTTCCATATGCATACATTTTATATCCAGACACTTTGATGTCTTATATGTTGTTTTCAAATACATGGTTTATATGGACACTTTGATGTTTTGTATGTTATTTCTAGATACGTGTTTATATCATGGACACTAAATGATGTTTTTAATGTTAATTGCAGATACATGTTTATACGGAGATTTTGATGTTTTATATATGTTATTTCCAAACATTTGATACATGATCTATTTTTATACATTTGATATGGGTACATTATATTCTCTAGATATATGCACATGTATGTTATTGATTTTTTAATGTACCTGTCTATTTTATTGATCTTTTGATGTCTTCATCTTTTATGTAACTTATGTATGTGTTATGCACATGTTTCTATATGTTATTCATGTTTTCAATATTCAAGTTTACATGAATATGTATAGTTATTCATCTTGATGCCTTAATCTAAGTGTAATTAACTATATAATTTTAATGGTCAATGTACATAAGAATATAACATATATATGTACATAAGAACATATAAAGACTATGATCACCTAGAAAGAATGCACGAACTATAACATTTAATTAATAAAAGTTAATATACATATGTATATGTTTTCAATATTCATGTTTATACATGCATGTTACTGTTTTTAATGCCTTAATTTAAGTTTAATTAACTATACTTAACGACATGTCTTAATATAAGTATAATTAAGTTCTATATATTTAATCTAAGTATACTTAACTATATTTAATGACATGTCTTAATTAACTGTATAATCAACTATATTTAGTCTAATTATATTTATGTAGATCATGTATTAACTATATTTAATGACATACATTCTTAATTAACTATAATTAACAACATTTAATTAATAAAATATAAGGTATGTAATATGGAACATAGTTCATATAACATATACATGTAAGAAAATATAAAGATTATGACCTAAAGAATACATGTTACAACATTTAATTAGTAAAATTTAATACCCTCAAGAACATAACGATTATATACAAACATAAAGAATGTATCATATAAGAACATATAAATATTATATGTACATAAATACATAACAAAATTAACAATCGTATGTAAGAGAACATAAACAATGTACATATAAATACATACAAATACTCAAGGGGTTGTCTTAAGGGGAGGTCCTAAGAGACCTAGTCTTAAATGAGATATTCATGTCAAATTTAAATAAAAATAACAATACATGTCTAATTTTGCATATCCAAGATAAATGATCCAATGTACAAAAATTTATAAAACAAATATCCTGTCAATATTAAATATGAAAGTATAAGAGCTATATAGGCATAACTCAACTAGAGCTCCACAATAAGTACATAGGTAAACTAGAGCTCCACAAACAATGTATTGTTAGGATCCTCTCTACTTTTTATTATATCTAGAAGTTTTTCATGTTCTTCAATAGGAAATTTCCACTTTTGATTTCCACGATGTCCTTTTCTTTGTACTGCTTCAAATTGTAATTTGGTTACTATAACATGTTTATTCTAGTGTAAAACCTTTTCTCTAGGCTTGTATTTAATAAATTCAATACCACTATCAATTACCCTTGTTTGTTGATAATATGTTCCTTCAATAAAAACTGATCCAATTGGATATGACTATTGATCAGTATCTATAGTTCCTTCTAGCAACTTGTGTTTTGCTTTCGTGCATCTTGAAAGATAATAGTCCACATTTTCCGCATTATCTGGTAAGGCTTGAACTGCAAAAATATCTCTTGCATGTATATAAAAATATAGATAAATATAAATTAATTTTAAAGCAAATATACATGTATATTAATTTATATATATGTATATATGCACACAAACCTACCATAACTAAATCGGAAATGTGCTCATAATCAGCTGAATATATAGGATCATGAATGTCAATGTCAATGTCAACATCTTCAAAAGGAGGCATTCTAACTATCTCCTTCAAATCCCAATGTGAAACATATCCATTCCCAATATTTTCACATGCATTCACTAGATTGTCCTTAATGCAGTCATCACAAAAATATGTTTTCTCTCTTACTTTAATTACTGGAGGTTTATGGTTTCCTGTAGTCATCACTTGATGTAAACTTCTAATTTCAAAATCGTTTGACAATTGTAAGGATTAGATCGATCTATATCTGTTACAAATACAAAAAATAATTGTCATATTTCAAAATAAATATTTAATTAAAAACTCAACTTGATTTGAAAAATACATTAAAAATAAATATAACTTAGTTCATCTTTCACCTCTCAAAAGTAACACTTATTGTATTCAGTATCTCGAGTAGCAAAATGAACTTTGCACCATTCAACAATTTGATTTGCTCTCTCTATTCTATTCCCTGTATGTACATACAATATGCATGTATATATAAAATTTAAAATATATTCTACTAGAGTATTAAACATGCACATTTTTAAAATGCATATATTTACCTACAAGTTCATGTTGTCGAAGCACATGTTTTATACATGCTCCCCTTTTCTGTGTCCACTTTCAAATAAATTCCATAAAAACCTAACATTGGTTCTAGCATGTTGCATTGCTAACCAATTAAATGCTTTTATAGATTTGAATTGTCTTGTAAACATGAACCATGATAAGTATCTACAATTATCTGTGTACATATATCAAATAGAAATAGACATGTCCAAATAAATATAAGTTAAAATAAAGTTAAATAAATGTGTAACTATTTTGTGTATACTAACCTGCACATCCATCAGACCAAATCTAGTGCTCTAAAACATTTATTCCACGATTTCTGAGATCTTCAGAGAACATTGCAAAACAATGAGCCACATAAATACTATCATGAACTCTATCATCACTAATATAGAAATGAACCTCTTTGATGATGATGCGTTCATTTTCATCCAATCTTTCTATCTGATCCACCTCAAATTGTGCATGTCTATAGGTCTCTTGCACAAATATTGTAACTTGTTCAGAATGATAATATTGGCTTTGGAGCTCTGTATGAGGTGCAAATGTATAATTCTCAAAAAAATCTACAACCAAAAGTATACAACCAGGTGGAAAACAATTTTTGGAATCACGAAACTATTTAGCTTACCATCGTGCACCATGACAATGTTGGATATGTGGATATATCAATGGATGGAACTTTGCCATGAACTCATCATAATGCAATTCACTCTCCTTCAATACAATTTTTTTGGATTCATCTCCTCTATTATTTTGGTATGTCTCATATTCATATCTCATTCATGAAACTGGTGTGGATTCATTAATATTCTCAACTTGCATAATTTCAAAAAAAAATGTGTGAATCTGGACAATCTTCACACTGATTTTTGATGCATTACACTTTGAATTCATTTGAATCTTCTAATTTATCACATAATATGGACCTCACAATTTGTTTTGTACTGCTAGGGATGACCAAATTAGGATCAAGTACTGCCATAACTTTTTTAAATGATTGCAAGTGTAGACCAAATTCAACATGATTTCTACAACAACATGTTTCACGCATCTTATTTATGCGTAGAAAGGAAGGATGTAAAATCTCAAAAATTCTCTGACATATTTTGACATTTGAAAATTCTTGTTTGAATGCTTCAAATAATTCACTTTGAGTTATATCTATGAAATATTTTGGATGTTCAATTTTGGCCCCTGTTTCTTGATCTTTAATTTGTATAGTATCACACTGGTTGGAAGAAACATGAGAATGTGTGGTCCAAAATTCAATAACTTGTCTTTTTACTTCTTCAAAAATCTTGTCTTTTTGAGAAACTCTACAAATATTCACCTAGTTATTCTCAATGTTATCATCTAGCATATTTCTTCTCTTGATGTATCTCTGGACAATTCTTCTAGATATATGCAGTACATCAGAAATTGCACGTAGTTGTTTTCTATGTGTCAATTTTCTACTAGATATAGTAGTCATCAATGCTCTGTGTGCATTACTCAAATCACCTCCTCGAGTTGTGTTGTCAATTTTGTTATAAGCATTTTGCAAGTTTTCAACTATTGTTTTCTTAATATTATGGGCACAGCTTTTCTTGTTATCAACACCCAACAACTCTAAAACAGGTCTCATATCTTTTCTCCTAAATAACTTAACAAATAATTGTGCCTGTCCAAATATACTTTTATCATTGAAATACTCATTCCACATGTTCTGACAATGCTTTTTGATAGTGTTATCATTTATCATATCTTTAGATGGAATTTGGTTAAAAAGTAGTTCTTCATCCAAATCCATCAAATTTGTCTCTATCAATAGAACTGCCAATTTCTTCCTCTTCATTACTTTCATTTTCTTCATGAATCTCATCTTGTTCAGGAATTTCAGTAATTTGGTTTTGATTATGTTTTGGATGGCCTTTCATTTTGTCATCTCTTTATCTATCATATTTCCTTGTTCTTTTCCTTTTACTACCCATTGAATATTTCAATCTACAGAAACAAAAATAAATAAATTTAGATTTCATTAAATATCAGCTAATGGTTCAATATATAATACATAAAAAATAAAAAATAATTAGACAAGAAAAAAAAACCTTCAAAATATTCAATCCTTTGCAACATTGATTAAATCCGCAGAACAGTTGTTGAAAATTACTTCAAAATTAATTGTCTATTGAAAACCCTCTTCCAATTTTTGTTGTCCCTATATATTTAAATTTTTTTTAAAGAAAAAGCATTTTTTTTAATATCAAACAATAACATTAACCGCTGGCGGTTTATTCTACTGACAAGGGTTTCAGCTGAAATAGTTACGACTGGAATGGTTCCGGCCAAAATAGTTACGGCTGAAACAATATATGTGGCATCCTATGTGGCAATCAAACAAGCAAAAATTAGAACTTCTATAAATATAAGTTTTTTTTAAAACTAAAAATATACTTTTTTACTTCTCGGAGTCACGATTATGATCATATAATTTTTTTAAAATTTTGATTATGAATAATATGTTATAATTTGAAAATATTACAAGTAGGTATCTTAAGATTCAGGAAGATGTCTATTCAAAAATAAGAAAAAAATAGTAAATCATGTTAAAAAATTAATTTTTTTTATTATGCACTAGAGGAGAGAGTCTTCTTCAAGAATATGTAATTTGTTTTAAAAAATATGTAGATTTGATGGAAAAAGTTTGACGGGAGAAAAAAACTATCAATTTCTGATAACTTTGACTTTGACCAATTATAACTTCAAAAAATTTAGCCAAATTTCAATTTTTCTTTTTTGATGCACTAGGTATACATGTTAGCTCTAACATATTCCAAAATCAAACCAAAATATGAACATTTGCATATATTTGTTTGACAGGAAAAAAATCTATATTTTTATTATTTAAAAAAAATAAAAATACACTTTAAAAAATAAAAAATAAATAAAATTTTCACTCATTTTTTTAAAAACAAATTATAGACATAAACTTCATCCAATTTTACACATTTCATTAGTTTACATCATCTTCAAATTCTAAGCACAAATGCCACTTTTATTTCATTAAAGTTGAAGACTTTAAATTCTAATATCACTTCTCCTTTATAAAAGGTGACATAGGTTTGTGCTTTTACCCTAGAATAATATTAACTTGACCCTTCAATGTCTTGAAGTTACAAAGTCACTTATTTATTTAGGGTTTTTGGAGGGAAAAATAACTCCTTCCATTGCAACATAAATACTAGCAATAATCAATTGTCTTGTAATAACATATTTACTACAACCTTGTTAAAATTGACTAGAAAAGAAACTCACCCACATTATTTTTTGTTAGACATTTTATTTTCTTACACTTTTGATTCTCTACTAGAGCCCTAAGCTTCTTGAAATAAGATAACATTTTAGATTTATCTTTTAGAAGATATGACCATAGTATATGATAATAGTTATCAAAAAGTTATATAAAATATGATGAACCTCCCATAGATGACATTACATGAGCTTCCCAAGTATCTAAATGAATTAAATACAATACTATCTAACAACACATTGATACCTCATTCACTATTATAGTCTAGAATTTAATTTCATGTTATTAATGAGTCTTCTTTGCATGAGACAATATAAAAACCTCTCTATTGTTAGTTTTAACATCCATTTTGTAGAGATTTCCAATTACTTATCAATTTATCACAACCAAGACTCTTTTTTTTCCTTTAGACAACTATTTTCACCATGTAATTGAAAATCTTCTTAATCAAACACTCCAAGTGAAAGATTTTTCTTATTTAAACCACATACATGTCTAAAATGTTCAATAGTTTTAACTACTCCATCATAAATCTTAATTGTTATCTCTCCTTTACTAATGGATTCACATGTATTGTCATTGCCCAGGTAAATCATACCCCCATCACTAGCCCGATAAGTATTGAACTAGTATCTATGAGGATTCATATGAAATGATGCACTAAAATAAGGAATAAAAATGTAAAGTAAAAAGCCTCTTATATTAGGAGTTAGTACCTCTCCACAGTAATACATTTGGCATTGATTTGCGATGGCTATGTGTTGTAATTACAATAGAAATGTGTCGCCACTGTGACAATAATAGACGTCATTGTTTTTTAGTTGCAAATTGAAATGTCTATCCTATATCATTGCAATTATGACACCTATCTATCACTATGCAACCACTTTATTGTGACATCAACCCCGTCACAATTCTTGTGGCCAATGTTGCAATTGCAATAGAAACTCGGGCAATTACAACGGTAGTTGGCGTCGCAGCTATAGCAACCCCGTCACAATTCTTGTGGCAGACGCCACAATTGCGATGGACACCCTGGCAATTGTGATGGCAGATGGCATCGCTGCTATAGCAACCCCATCGCAATGCTTGTGGTTGATGTCGCAATTGCGATGAATACAAAGTAAAACAAAAAAAAATTCCTCAGTTATATTTGGTTGTCAATACCTGCCCATACTAACCACCCCTATTCTTCCTAGGTAGAAATTTGGTCAACAAATTATAATAAATTAAATCAAATATAAGATTGCTAAATGGGTCAATACCTGCCCATATTGAGCCAACAGTAGCAGATCAGAAACACAGATCCCATGTTAGTTTTCCTTTTTCAATTTATGATGTTTTACATTTCTAGAGAGATTTTAAATGTATGTTAATTAGATATTTAGTCATAACATTTTTGAAAGAGAAATACCATTCTAAATACTAAATTTTCCATATTTGGGTTTACATGTATCTAACCAGACTCCTACTAAATATCATTGATAAGGTCAACCTCTTTATGGACTCTTTTTATTCTTCATTTCTTCCTAATCAACTAGCAATTTGGTTACATATTATCTTCAATCCATCTTCATACCAAATTTATCTTCAACCTCCTTCAGAAATATAGAACTATGCACCATGAGTGATCAAACCTTTAATTAGATTTTGGTACTCCCATGTAACATTTCTAATCACTTTCAAATGGGCTATTCTAGATGTTGGTATTAGAAATAGCATGGATAGACTAATCCAATGCCCAAATATTACCAATTAACACTGCTCAAATAAGAATGAGATTCAATTAAGTCTTACATATATTTGAAATTACTTGTGAAGAAAATCTGAAGCCCCCCTTCTAAAGAAATTACTTGTTGCCCATCTTTCACTTGCTGTGATAAAATGCACTACACAATACATCCTACAGTGCAATGAAAACCAGCAGGTGAAATTAAAATTCTTAGTTAGACACAAGAAAATAAGTTACAATGATTACCCAATGTCTACAGTCATCAATCCCTTCACCTTAGCTAACATGTCAATTCTTACCCCAAACTCTTTCTCGCCAATGTCTATTTATGCATAGATGGGTATGCCATGATGGTATATGCTTCATCAAGAGGCAAGAAATATTCCACATGGAAAAAAAACCAACCAAGTTCTATGAAGGGAGCCCTAAAAAACAAATAATCTAAGTGTTCCTTTCAAAAGCTCACCATCCCTTCCAAAAGCCACCCCCCTCTAGATTTTGACCTCCCTGTATCCAGCTGGAGAACCGCTCTATGGGTGGACAACCCTATTTACATTTATAAAAATTAATTATAAAATTGTTAAGATTGAAACAACATATAATCATTTTTCTATATGGGTTGAATATGATGATATGGAATCTTTTAGAAATATCAGATTTCCACAATCCATTACAATTAAAATTACAATGATTAGTTTCTAAATTACAATAACCTATCATTAGAATGAAAGAGAGATCACTGAATGTGATTCAAAACATTAATATTAAAAATATAAATACAATCTAATCCACAAGCTAATGACTGTAAATAAAAATTTTCATCAATAAATCATTGAAATAAAGATTTAAAAGTTCATGCAGGTTATATAAGACTATGTGATCAACATGTTTGATTTCTTGAGATTGATTTTCAAGGAGCCACTAGCAAAAATATGGTAGCTTGAACAAATGGTTCCTTTGGTAAATTCTCATAGTTGGTAAGATACTATTATTAAGAATGTTGATGTACTTAGCTTCTTTTTAATTTTAGGCTTTGGAAACCCCGACGCCAGAAGGAAGCTTACCTTAAAGTTATGACTAGAGTCCATTTCAATAATTTCAATTGCTAATGAAGTAAGCATTGTATATGCATTGTCATTTCAATAATTTCAATTACTAATGAAGTAAGCTCAAAAGAAAAAACATGAGAAACAGAGATAGGTTTGATAGAAAATTTTGGATCACAATAAGAGTAGAAAAATACAAATATATAAATAAGAATCAAGAAATAGAAAAATGTAAATGTAGGAGGAGAAGTTACAGATAGAATAATGATTAGTATTTGCATTACTTTGAACCTATTCAAATCCATATGAATTATCTTACATTTTTTGATATAGACATTCTACCTCAAGAGAAGACATTTTAACAGAAAATTTTGTTGTATGTTACAATCAAAATGTTTTTAAAGAGAAATGCCATTCTAAAAATCAGATTTACCATACTTCTATTACATATCTCTCTGACCTCTTCTTTGGTTTTTCTAAATACTAGATTTACCATATTTGTGTTTACATCTGTCTAACCAGATCAACTAGCAATCTGGGTACTAATTATATTTAGGGCTCCTTAAAAAATATAGAACTAGGCATCATGAGTGATCACACAACAATCATTCCTGAGAGATACTTCCATTACGTACAAGTCATGACCATAAATAAAATGATAAATAATAGCGTAGTTAGTTGCAGTTTCCAGTTGAAAAGGTTTAGTGTCTTCAACTCTAGAATTGGCTTGGTAATTTACTTTCAGTTTTCTTCTTTAAGTTATTCGACTTTGCTTGCAGGCAGGTAAATTTTAACATTAAAAGAATCCTTCAACTTTAACATTAAGTTCTTCAACTTTTCTTGATAGGTTCAATGACTTCTTAAGAAACTGTAATACTAAAATTTTGTTCTCTTTTCTCCTTTGTATTCTTATTTTCAATATTCATTACCTTTTCTGTAAGAATGAGGGACAAATTATGAAGGTGAAACAAGCCTTTGAACACATATTTTTCTCATTCTCTAGTTGAGGCAAATGTGTGAGTAAATCATGTATACAATATAAATATATTTAATTAGTCAGGTCTGTAGGAATTTCCCAATCGATCATTCCTTTAACGATCCATCTATTTCTAACAAGCATCAGATGAGAGAGGTCAATTTCATTTTAAAAACACTGGGCAGTCCATTTGAATGCCCATGTCTAACTATCTTGTAATTGGATATTATAGAAGAGCATGTTACTTTAATAGTCTAGACAAGACAATTCATGTGCCTTGTTATGCTTCGATAGTCTGGACTCTGGAGCATATAGTTTACATGTCTTCTATAAGATTTCATAATTACTTCAGCAATTGCACATTTTTTCAAAAGCTCCTATTTTGGCAATTTCCTTTTTCTTTTATTCATTTTTTTTAAATGATGGAATTCAAACATTTCACTTGCTACCAGTCTATAGTTAAGAAGTTCCTACCTCGTCTACAGTGGCAATAAGCATTTTCCCATACCTGCCCTTACTACCATTGTAGAAATTTTAAAAAATAGTATACTTTGTTACTTGGATAAGGAAAATTGAGCATGAAGATAATACTTACCTTACCCATAATAATGTGCTATCGACTTATTCACACCCATTCATAAGTTTTCCCATCAAAATAGCGCACAGTTTTCATACCTACCCATATACCTTCAAAAGAAAAAACAATAATGACATTAGGACTAGATTTGTATACTACTTAAACAATCCATGATACAAAAAAGTGGAAATCAAAGTAAGTTTTGTGATTTTTTCTGAAGATTGAACTCTCCAATTTAGGCTCAGTTATAATGAGGTGAGATGTTGAGTATGACATTTGTGGCCCTGATTATATTATTCATAAGCTTTCTTATCTTTTCCACATTCCATGAGCATTATATATTATTTGTCAGAACCCATTTTATTAACTCATTATGTGAATAAAAAAATTGATTATTAACTAACTATTTATCTGTGTGCATTTGATGTTTCGATACAATGAACTAAATGTGATGACACTAAATACAAATTTATGTCAATTAGTATTTTAGTATTTTACGAATATCCATGACTTGATATCTTGTTAGTCTAAATATTTTCCATAGGTCCTCCTATTCAAATAATTTATAAATAAGATTGGTAAAATTGATTATGTTTTGCAAATCATATACAAGCAATATTTTAATTATTTCTATTGACTTGAATTATGATCTTTTGATTCTGACATTGTCTAACTACAATCTATTGGCATGAGGTGGATGTTGGTCAGTCTTTTTCCCCTCTCACTTGTTGAGTTAGGCATCATCTAGAAAAGGGAGGCTAATCATGATAGTGAGGAAATTGTACTATAAATTTTAAGAACTTGTACACATGCATCAATCGTAAGTTGATTGTATGATAATGCAAGTTAGACACACAAAGGTTTTCTCAAGTGTCATCACAAGTATATGTACTCTCATTGAATGAGATCCAATGAAATATAGGGACTCATTGTTTCCGTAGTTAATTATGATAATCATGTCATTGGTGATAACACAGTCTCGAGACAGTGCTGAGATCCAAGGATGCAATAAAAAAGCTACAAGTTTAGAACTTCATGATAGTTCAAGGCATGAAGCCTTAGATGCATAGGACAATAGTCGAAACATAGGACAAAATAGAGAAATATTTAGTATCTTATTGAGCTTCACTTTGTTTCAAGAATAGTTTAATATTCTCTACTAAATAGGGCCAACCACATGAAGGTGGAAGCTCATTTGGTCCCACCCCCCTCCCCCTAACATCACTCTACATTCCTTGTTAACATCTAACATTCATTCATTCTTTCAACCATTAATAAAATGTAACATTCAACTAATATCACATGATAACATTCAATCAATATCACATGATAACATTCATTAACACATTAGATTTGTTAACATGCAACATTCATTAATATTCTGCATTAACACATGATTCATGAACATTCATTAGCACATAATTAAATTCATTGAGACATAAAATTTAGTCATTATCAATTAAGGTATGTAGATGACAAACATTTCTTTTTTTTCTTTCTATTTCTTTTTTCTATGTAAGCTCTAAGAGGAGCATCAATGTCATCATCAATTCCCCCCTCATCAGTCGGTCTGTTCTCTATTATTGATTATCTCAAATTCCTATGTTTTTGCAAAGGGGGGTCCTCTGTAATAACAAATAAAAGAGTTAAATTAAAAATAATTTATTATAATTGTTACAAGTATTTACTTATTTTAAAAAACACAATTGTGGCACTCTTTACCTGATCTGGCCACATCATTTTGTCTGGACTCAACGTCAACACACTCATGAACATCGACCCCTCGATCCTCTACAGCTACTATACAAAATGTTACGTTAATCCAAACACCAATTGCAATTACATATAAAAAATTTAATAGAAAATGTATACCTCCACCAATGGGATGCACATCATGTGAACCTTCAGCATCCACTGATTGTGTAGAAGGGTTGTCAGGCTACATTCCAACATCCTACACATTATTATCATTGCTTGCTTAAAATAGATATACTCACTTTATATTGGAACTTAACATCAAATAGACTAATTGGTAAAGTATTCAATTTGAAATAAATTTCATTTAGCTTATTTACATGTGGCTTAGATGCATCATTATTAGAACCTTCCACACTGATTTTAGCTCGTAGTCATTCAGCCATGGCTCTATAGCCTTGTTGGAAACCAATTCTCTTATCCTCTTCTATGAGGCATCTCTTGAACTCTGAGCCTTGCATTTTTCCATGGTATGGTGAATTTTACTTGCATTTTTTCATCAACCAATGGAGGGTAGTTAACATATCAAAAGGAAATGGTAAATAGTTAGTAGGGTTTCCAACCCTTGTTACACCTTATTTTGGTCATGTTGGAGTTGTTCTAAACTATCTTTGGAATTTGGGACTCCTAGAAGATCCAATTGCACTCTTGGTTGGGTGTGTAGAATAAAGGTCAAGTGCTACAATCTGCCCTGTGACTGGTAACAGCAAGTTCGCCTTAGACCTAATTTGTTTTGGGTTGTGTTGATGTTTTCTTTGGTTTCCATTTATGTTAGAGGGTTGGAGTTGCCCAAAACACTTGGTGTCAAGGTTGGGTGTATGAGGCCTTGAATGGTACAAGGGAGAAGTAACTAGTATGCAGCCTTATGTGATGAGTTGGGTCCATGAATTAAAGGAGCAATTGTAATAGCAGATTAGTTCCTTGTTTGAAGGTGAATCAAGCCTTGAATGTTCTTGTGGAGAATAGAGGATTGGGGTGATAAATTGAATTTCTTAGTTGTTCCAAGGTGCTAGGAGTTTGTTGGTGCTTCCAAAGCATGTTACTCCGCATCATATATTGGCGTGGAGAAACACTGAGATCCAAGTTGAGGATCAGGAGCATAGACAAGCTAGTCTATCCTAGTAGTTCTCATCACATTATATAAAAAATTTGATACAATTTTTTATTTACTAATACTTACAACTTGTGCTTGCAGTTTAGAAAAACCACCAGAGCCGAGCTTGTGTGTCCCTTAGTTTTCTAACCTTTCCTTTGTTTCCTTTGATGTGTCAGGCAATCTATGAAAAGTTTGAAATATGTTAGATAGTATAAATATAGAGGTTAATTAGTACATAATTACATTCTCAACAGTATCACATACCTTTTTGTACTCTCTACTAGTGTAAGATTTTTTTTCTTTTCAGCTTTATACTTTCCATCCAAAATCAGAGCCTGCCACTCAGCCTCAGGAACATAGGGCAGACACTCGTACCTGGGGTTATCTTATAATTATTTTTTTATTGGTCCCTAATATACTTCAAACATAAACCAGCTTTTTCAAGGACCTTGTTCCTCTTGAATGCACGAGGTCCAAAGAGTTGGGTCATGCTCTTTATAAGATCATCCTTCAATAGTTTGTCTTGGTTATTCCACCTTTAAGTTAAAAAAACATGTTAGACTCATAAATGAAGTGAAGCTAACTTTAATATAGTTTAAGAAATGGATGAAAAGGAAAACTATTATAGCAATGATATGAAATCAAAATAGTGGTTTAAGGTTTTAGTTAGGATATGATGTTCCACCAGGTACACAGGGTGGGCCCAAATATTCGTAAACACTCATCACCAAGTTTTCTCCAAAAAACAGCATTCCCTACAAAACAGTCATGGGATCATTAGTCGATAAAGAGTGATCAAAAACTAAATTACTATTATATCACTATAGAATAATAATAACTTTAAAGTACCTAGAACTTTGGCTACTTTTAATGGAATGCCTCCATCGTCACTGACGATCAATATGACATCCTTCACCATTCCTATACTAGGAACATAGGAACATTCAGGAAATGATCATGTAGCTTCTACTACAAAAAGTTTCATAAGTCTTTGTCACGAAGTATAAAAGACGAATGATAATTGATGTTAAAAAGTTGTAAAAAAATATTATTTGTTGCTGTCATAAGAGAGAAAAAGAGGGATTTTTGTACCAGTAGATGGTGCAACAGTCGATGCATGTAAGCTACGTGTTTTCAACTTAGCAGTCGGAAAGAGATTTGTGGTTGTCTTGGATGGAGGCGGAGTCATCATAAGATACAATAGATTTGAAGCTGAAGAATAGAATTGTTAGAGCATGCATAAATATAGAACGCATGGACTAGCATGGATGAGATTGTTAGAACATTAAAAAAAAGGATTGTTTGAGCATGTATTGTCAATTATTATGATCATCCCTATATATATTTAGTGGAAAACACAAGTGGGGAATGAAACATGCGATCTACCTGAACCACTTGCAGCACCCTCATCATGGGAATGGGGCTCGAAATCATGCAAAAAACTTTGTAAAGACAATGCATCCATATTTTAATTAATGCCATAAAAGAGCATAACATAAAAATCATTATTGAACTCTTGTATTAATTAAAAATTTCATTAATACTTACTTTTAAGGTTTCAGAGGTGTGCAACAATTTAGATCCCCTATCTTTTATTTCCTAAGTAGTAGGCTTTATGGTTGCCAAACATATAATTTCTCTGCCAATTTTCTTTAGCACCTTTTTAATCGAATTGATTGAGTCATCGGTCTCTGCTAAATCAATATAAAAAAGGTCCTCCTCAGGGGAGGCTACTGAGGGACTACATGTTCCTTTCCCTCCCTTTGACCACTGGCCCTCTGTGACGATAATAGTATTAGTATTATAAAAATTACTCCAAAAAAATAAATAAAACAACATTAAAAAACTAACATTTTGCTTCTATCTAGTTTGCACAATTACAATGAGTTTTACCTGCTCATGTGTAGATGAGTAGAGAACATCGCCAGCATCCCCTCTAGGCATTTGCTCCATATTGTGCCCCTGTGTCAAAGATCAAGTATAAAAATGTTAGCCAAAAATTTATTGACTATATGGTATGTTGGAGTCATTGATTAGAAGTTGGTTTAATAGTATGTACCACTCTCATGATAGTATCCTCGTTTGTATCTATGCAGTTCAAATTGTAATCAATAAGAAGCTCTTCCCCTACACGTATTGATTTTATCGCACAAATGAATACACAATTTCCCTCGTGGGCCTCAAATATGCAATTGGGTTGCTTTATAGTTGACCCAGGTCATGTACTATTTATAAAACCTGCAATATTCCCTATTGCTTTTGGCCTTCCATCAATGTATATAGCCACACTTTTACTTTGATTATTGTCTAAATAATTTGCCAAGAGGGCATACCTATACATACTTTGTTTATATTGAACAATATGCATCCAACTTTTGTAATTTTAACATGGTCCAACATACTCCATCAATTTAGAAACTTTTTTTTAAGACACCTTTATGCCATCCATAGAAAATGGGCCCAAACCATGTAATGATGATGGTGCTATGCGATATATCCTCTCATTAACACAAAAATCAGTGTTTATTGGAGGAAGTACCCAATGTTTCTGTAGATGTTGGTACCTCAAGGACACCTCAATGTCACCTTCCATCTCATCATCATAAGAACATGACCCCCCTTGAGCAAGGAAAAATTTCACACATTTGAATTTCCTTCTAGTCCTTTGACCTCTAGTTAATCACCTTGTTCTAGATAAACTGCATGTCTCACTTTCCTCTTATATTCCTATATTTCCCTCACTTAAGGAAGACACTTCTGAAAAATACCTATTCACTAGTACCTGCAAATGGGAGAGATCTTAGAAGACATCAATCTTACTATTGATAAGTGTATTAAATAGACTGTCTATAAGGAGTATTGACTTTTACCTATCGGTCCATGATACTGTGTGAGATGCTCCTGAAAGGGGTTCAGTTTCCTACAAATGTAATTCAATTATCATGAGCATAATCACATCATAATAATAATCACATCCATCATAAGAATCACATAAAAACTAAAAACATTAAAAGGTACACAATATAACACTTAAATCAGGCTCACACTATAAGCCCACTAGGGAAGAGGGCCTAGTGAAGGGCTAAAACTGGGTTTTTGTATTAGCTGATGAGTTGAGGGCTTAGTCACCTTAGGGACATGCTATTTTAAGTTGTTTGATGTGTGTGGAGGTGGAGGAAAAACCTAGTTAAGGTGAAGTCAAGTTTGACGCCTATTGAGGCATTGTGAGCATTTGATAGTTTGTTGATTAGATTGCTTGGATGAATCCATTGGATGGATTGAGAGACATTCATGGGATTATTCCAAAGATGTAGAACCTAAGGTGGCATAAGGATTTGGTGTGCACTCTGATAGGTTATGGAGTTGGCTTGGATCAAGGAGAGGGGTGTTATGAAGATGCTTGGTTGGTGTTGTGAGAACACTATGGAAGTCCCTCTTATTATGAATGATTGCAAGTCCACCTAGGGTCTCTGCATCACCTATAGAGGAAAAATTATTAACCAACAAATTGGGTAAGCACTTATATTATGTTTTCCCTATGAATTTTATTCTAGGTACAACTCCCTTTTATAGATATTTAATGAATTCCCTTATCTAAACTAAACACTTACAAATGCTTTTGACCTGAAAGAAAATAAGGCTCAATACCTTCATGCATCAATATGTGTTTTGAATAGTTTTATTTAATTAATTTAGAGTAATAGTTAACTTAGATTAGTAGTATTCTATTTGTAGTTGAAACTTGTAGCTTTTAAATAGATAATGAATAAAGTATGTAACCATAAAAGACAAATATATTTCTATCAAGAAATGAATATTAAATAGATTAAAGATTGATGGCATACCTCTAAATTTATCATCATAATCCTCATTGTCATCATCATCATCATCATCCTCGTCATCATCTTCATTGTCATCATCATCATCATCATCATCCTCGCCATCATTGTCATTGTTTTCATCGTCGTCGTCGTCATCAACATCATCATCATCATCATCAACATCAACATTATGTTCATCATCATCATTAGTAGCAGTATCATCGTCATCATTGTCTTCTTCTTCTTCATGAAAATTTGTGTCAGGAACATCATCCAATAACTGTCAATCGTGATCACCATCTACATCATCTTCTACTTCTTCAATATCTTATTCTTCCATCGCATTATACTTTATTGGCCTTCCTCTCAGTTCATGTCTAAGAAAAAATGACCAACACGATTTATGTGGAACCTCTGAGTAAAATACCTGTTGACATTGGCTTGGAAGAGCATAGGGCTCATCTCCAACTGGCTCAAATGACCTTGTATTAACCATTGTAAATCCATTATCATGTTCAATAATAGTTCTATCAGGATCATTTGGATTAAGTCGTAGCCTATACCATTTGACAATGAAGAGTACTAATTTGAAGGAACCAAAGTCACACTCAAGTATATCATCCAAAATGCCATATTATCGATTTTCAAACTCTCAAGGATGTAAGTCATTTCTAGATTAAATATTAGTCACTTGAAAGACTAAAATTATTCTTGAATGACAATTTTTCTTCGTGTCATCCAACACTTTGACATGAAATTTTTGACCATTATAGAACATAGCCTTGTGGTGTTTAACCTGCAATAATATTTGAAACATGTCAAAATTATTGTATCATGAGTTGATAAACATATGGGTGATTAATAAATTTGTATGTACCTGGAAATCTCTTGAACCATGTGCTAAATCTATTTCCCTTTGTGTAGCACTGAAATCTCCATTACAATGAGCCTCTTTAACCAATGAAGATACACCTTCCCATGTTAATGTGCGACGAAAATGTTGACATCATTCAATCCATACCTTCATCCAATCAAGATTGTTTGCAATATACAAATGTAGTGCATCCCACTCTTGAGCATGTTGGAATATTCAAATACAGAAAGAATACTAATGAGAGGGGGGGGGGTGAATCAGAAGTATTCCAATTTATCCAATAAAACTTTTATCTGAAAGTAAATTACATGCATGTAAATACATCATGAAAATATGAAACTAAAACATGCATCAACAACACATAACACTGAAATTTGGTAACCTAGAAACCCTCTAGAAATAAGAAGGTAAAACTAGGGTGGGGATGATACCCACAAAAATTCACTACAGTAATATTGTTCAACCACTTCTGATGGTCTGCCCTATTAAAGGCTTTACACTGTGTCAATAGTGACCTGGTTAAAGAATTTACAAATACTTAACATGAAGTGTCACCCTGTTAAAGGATCTAATCACCTTTTAATAAGGATCTACAAATAGTTGTTAAGCCAACCTATCTACATAGGATTTCCTTTCTAATACAATGGTAAGACAGTATTAGGTATTATAAACCTGATAATTTGCAATCCTTGATTGTTGAATGCAGGCACTTGTTCTGGCTCTCTCTTTGATTTTGATCCTCTGAGATCTAATTTATGTTTGTCTTCTTTTCTTTTTTCTAATCAACTGAATATTGAATTGCTGCTCTTACTCTCTATGTCTTCTTTCACTGAATTCCATTATGGTTTTCCTTTTACACTATTCTCCTTCTCTCATCATCATTATAGTGAATCTTTTTGTCTTCCTTAAAAAGACTTCAAGGACTTAGGGTTAGATATGGATCTATGATCCACATTAAAACTCAATTTCTTGCTCAATACTTCCCTTTTTGCTGATTAGTTGCATGCCTTTCCAATTTTCCAATTGGCTGCATGCAAATTGCATAGGAAATGTAAAAGATTTGTTCTTATCTCTAGATCATTCAAGATTTACCTTATGTCGGCTACAAAAATGGTTTACATCATAGTTTGTGAAATTACAAACTCTTATGTTGATATCCTGAGTTACTCAGCTCTTAAAGCATTACTGATGCTCGGTACATGTTGTTTCTTGGATATCTCGGCACCTAAAAAAAACTATATCACTAGGCACCTTATGTTACTTGACACTTGATATTACTCGACACTTGAATAACTCAGCACTTGATATCACTCGGCACTTGATATTACTCAACACTTGAATAACTCAGCACTTGATATCACTTGGCACTTGATATTACTCGGCACTTGAATAACTCGACACTTGATATCACTTAGCACTTGATATTACTCAGAACTTGAATAACTTGGCACTTGATATTACTCAGCACTTGATATTACTTGGTATGTATAGTGAAAAATGGTTAAGTGTATTGACACTCACCTGTCAAAATTATTCTTTAAATGAACAATCTCCCCCTTTGACATGACTGGCAAAAACACTTAACTAAGATCCTATGATCTTGGCATTATTTCATGCATCCTCTTATTTGCTTCAAAAATTTTAGAAACAAATGACAATATACCTTATGACTCCCTGTGAGTTGATTATGCCTTGTACACTCAATGACTTCTGTCTTATTTCTGCATTTTGACTAATATGTTATACAAGATTTGTCAAAAATTCTCTATCTCCCCCTTTCATCATACTTACCATTTCATTATGTACTTAACTCCCCCATACTTAATTTCTACTTAACACTCACTACTTACTTATTCTCCCCCTTTTGGACACTTATGTCAAAGGTCTTATAAGGAAATGCCATACTTGGCCAAAAATGTACTATTTACTTCAAGGAGTACCTTCAGAGATGCATCCCAATTTGCTAGTGCAACATCCAATGACTTATGCTAGATGGAAATCTCTGATGCTAGGTGTACAAGTCCATCAGTTGTAGAAAGATTGGGGTCTTTCTTGAGGACTATCTCTGCATTCATTTGCTCCTTGTGAAGTAATTCCAAATGAGGAGTGATAGAGGATTGAATTTGCATCAATTTAGCTTTTGTGGTTGCCTCCTCTGCTGCTAGGATAGCTAACTCTCTTTGTATGTGAAGCAATTGGGAAAAATGCTTCTCACTCTAAGCTAGATTTCTGGGGAGTTGCATGCTACAAATCTTCAGATTTTTCTCCAAGCTCATTATCTTTTGGCTAGTGTCCTGTGTGAATGTGGAAAAGTAACACAACTTGTTGTACAGGGAAAATATGTTTCCAAGTATAGTTTTGACTGTTTCAATTTTCTTAGCCAACTCTACTTGTGATAGTGCTATATCACCAAATATTTTCTTGTTTACCTTGCCTTGGAATTTTCTTTCTAACCATTCCAGTAGTTTGCCATTTGTTTCCTGGTCTTCACTAGTTACCTGGTCAACTATATCAGATACCTGCTCTACAATTAGTTTTGACTCATCTAGAGACTGTAAGAAAAAAGATTCTATGAATATGTCTTTGATTTCATTCAAGGTAAGCTTGTGCTTGTGTTCTCTTCTAAGTGCTTCTTGTCTCCTTCTTCTATCCAATGCACTCTGAATTTCATTGGTCTTCTCTTCAGTGAGAGTGTTGGATTCATAATATGGAATTTTTACTTCTTCATCAACCTCAGGAATTCCATAGTGAAGTTTCTTGGCTACCTTTGATGAGCTTAAGCTTGGTGTCCTGATTTGTAATTGTAACCTATCGGTGCTCGGTTGTTGAAGAGTCTATGTTGGAGTACCAGATTTGGGTAATGTAACCAATGTTTGTATTGTAGACTCCTCTTTCTTTCTTGTCTCATCTTTTTCTTTAGCTTGTATATCTTTTTGATGAACACTAGGTGGGGTTGAACTTGCTGGTTGTTCAGTTATTTCTTTAATTTCCCCTGATGTTGTACTCAGCATTTGAAGTGTGTCACTAACTACACTTGGTGGAGGTGGTGGAGGAAGGAATAGAATGCTAATAGGTTGTATGATCAAAGGTGGTTCTTGTGTTTTCACCTTGACTGCCTTTTTTTTGACTACTAGATTCTGCAATTCATCAACACTGACCAATACAGGATTTGAACATAATTTTGCTACTAGTGTTGATTGGTCAAGGATTTCTAAATCCTCTATAGTTAATGGATTTTCACCTTGATTTTGATAATCTATGTAGGTGTGATGGTGGCATGAGGAGGACTAGGAGGGTATACCTATGTGTCTTGCACACTTTGATCTTGTTGCACAGTTGTATCTTTCTCTTTCTCTTTTTCCTCTATATGTACCTTTTCATCTTCCTTTTCTTCTCCAACCTTCTTCTCCACTTGTTCCTTTTCTTTTCCTTTGATTCTCGATGCCTTCTTCTCCTTCATCTTGACACTTGCATCTGCCTTATATTCATCATTATACACATCTTCTATTTTCTTGTAAACTATCTTCCACAATCTTGTGGATTTTGTAACTACCTCCTCAATTGTGTTCTGTAAAATGCTAAAAACTCTATGTTTGGGAGTGAATCTATTGTTATGCCTTTTGACTGCATTTTTTACTTGATCCTTAGTCAAATCAGGCAACAATCTAGCTAATGTTGATTCCTTTATCTCCCTTTCCATTTGTAAACAAAAATGCCATTTATCCTCTACAATTTTGTACAACTCTGTAGGCATTGATTCATCTAATTCTAGAGGTGTGTGCTTATACTCAGCCATCAAAGCATACACTGATTCCTCTAATTTATTTTGTTCTTCTTTGGTGAGCTTAGAAAAAGTTAGGTTCTTTAAACCTTTCATATCATCATTCTTGATCTTTGAACATAATTTATCAATAGTAGTTTGAGGTTTGTGCCTTACCACTTGAAATTGGCTGTTGTCCTCTGACTCAATCTTCTCCTCATCTATTTCAGGTTGTGCAACAAATTTTCTTTTCTTCTTTGGCTCGGTAGTAGTCTTCTTTGAATTTTTCTTCTTCTCTCTTGCCTCCTATTTGGCTTTTTGTGCTACAGCCCTTGTAGTAGGTCTCTTTGGTGCTGGAGCAGCTACTTTCTTTCCCTTGGGTTGAGGAGCAATAGGAGTTATGGCCTTTCTTTTTGTGACCTTGGTTTCAACTTGTGCTTCCTCGGCTTCTTCTTCCTTGACACTTTCCTCTTTGTCTTCTCCTAACCCTTGAGTTAGATCTTGTGGTTCATCTTCCTCATCTTCAATGTCTTCTTCTTTCTCTTCTGTTGTTCCTTCTTCTTCAACAGCAAATTTTTGTTTGATTTTCCTTACCAATTTTTCTTTCTTCTTTACTGTTGAAGCAATTTTCAAATCTGTTATCACCCTTGATTTTACAACATCATAGGTTCCAAAGGCTTTTGGATTCTTATCAACTTCTTCTGCAAGGAGGGTTGTTATTGCTGCAGAGGCTTGATCAATGTCAAGTTCATACCCTAGTGGCCTAAGCCATCTTACTATAGGTATGACTGCTTGTATATAGGTATAATCAATATCTACAAGAAAAAAAATGTCTTTTTCATATTTGTCATTCAATGAAACTAGAATCCTCATTCTTTGTTTCATGGACTTTTTGAAGTCCTGAAAGTCATTTAGGCATCAAAATTATCACCCATCTATTCAATATATCCATTGATTTGTTCCACAATTGTTTTTTCTACACTCCATCTCACCTTACCTACAGAAGGGAATTCTTTCATCAGATAGAAAAACATGCACACCAAAACTGATCCAAATTTGCACTGAGCTCCCTTGCTCTTCCTTATAGCTCCCAAATTCTCATTAATCTGTTGAAACATGAGCTCTGCTAGATCATAAGTATGATCCTTTTTAATCAAATTGTATGCAACATCAACTACTATATAAGGTACACTATTTAACCTACTTGACTAATAGAATTTGTGTGAGATGATTCTCATAGAAAATTCCAGTAGGGGTTCTGTGGTTGTATCAATAGTCATTCCCCTATTATTCCATTTAGCACCTGTGTTTCTCTCTATTACTTCTCTTTTATCACTATGCAGGGTCTTTGGCCGATCTAGGGTTGGAATACTAGTAACCCTATGAATAGTTCTCTTGGTGAATTTCACTAGCCCTATTTCTAACCAAAAGGCTCCATCATGTATTCTACTCAAAACAATACGTACCCATTCAACTTTAAAAACAATTGGAAATTCTAAGGTTTTGGTCAATCCTTTTCTCTCGACTATTGAGAACTGATCTTTCAATATGTTGTTCTCACATAGCTTGTCATATGCATTGTGAATTTCTAAATCTCCTATGGCTCCAATTTTGCAATTATAGCATCTACGAACATCTTGGACCATAACAACTTTATCAGGAATAACTGATAATGCACTTGTGGGATCCTTCTTATATGCAACTTCTAGAATGGGCTTGAATTTTGGTTGCTTAACTTCATTACTAACCAACCGTATCTCATGACTCTCTTTGCTCTTAGTGGTTCCAGACCTAGATGCCATTGTTTGCCAAACTAGGGTTTACAATTTAAACAAGTCTATAAACACTACGTAGCTCGACACTTAAGTAAAATACCTCAAATTGATGAGACTCATGCTAAATCGCTATGGAAATCTTCACAAATAGCTTCTAAGCTGGCCTTGATCTTTTGCGCTTTTCTCATCTTTGCTTCATGTTTGAATGGTAAGAAATGATTGAAAATTAGACTATGTACTCTTTAAAATAGAGTAATTAATGCTTAGTGCGCTAACAACTATCTACTCGACACCTGAAGGATTTTGACTTCGCTTGGCTCCCATTGATATTTCACAACTCGGTATCATCTATCAACTCGATCGCTGTTAGAAACTTGACACCTGAAGACAATTTTGGCAGATTTTGCAAGACACTTAATTTTGCATCTTTGCTTATGTTGATTTCTTCTTTGCAGTTCTTCTATGTTTTGGGACTAATGTATGATGTAACTTAGTTTATCAATCCCACACGCCCATTCTTGCTTAATTTGTTGGAGTGTGATCACTTGACCTATTAGGTGAAGTGATCTCTGCACTTGATGTGCTACACTCATCTTTCTTCTTCCATGTCTTATTCATCTCACTTTTGATGTGTTCAACGTCTATCTTTTCCTTTCCATTGTTGAACTTAGAACTAGGTGCCTTTGACCTTGTTGGGAAATTCCTGCTGATATGACCAATTTTTAAGCAACTAAAACATGTGGTTTGACTCAACCATCTTTTATAGTTTCCCCTAAAATGTGTTCTTATGCAATTTTGGGGTATATGTCCATATTCTTGAAAATAGTGATAACTATACCTAGTGTTGTAATCCCAAAATTTGTGGTTTTATGTCTTTGCTGGTTGATTTGATTTCCACGTAGGCTTTGATCTACATTCAAAAGACCTATGTCCATATTTCTTGCAATTATGACAGTGACCCTCAAATCTTGATGTCTTAATAGTCTTGGTTCTACATTCATATGCTTGATGACCTTGCTTCTTGAACTTATGACAATAGTTTACATTCTTAGGCTTATCATGCTGATGGGCATTCTTGCTTCTACATACATTAGATGTATATCCTTTCTTTCCACAGAAATGACATGTAAGTTTGACATTTTTACCTTTTTCACTTCTTCTTTTAGCACTCTTTGATGATTCTCCAACTTCAGTGCTGTTGTATCCAAGTCCTGATGTATCATGGGTTGATCTTGTGGATTTCAGTAATTGCTCAAAATACTTGATGGCTTCATTGGGTTTGTTGAAGCTTTCTGAAATTTCCTTTTCTCTTCTTAAGTCATTCTGCAATTGTTCATTCTGCATCTTTAGTGTACAGATCTCAATGTCTTTCATATTAAGTTCATGATGAAGGTTCATCATTTCGGCAAGTGTATCCATCTGCATGTTTGAGATCCTTGTTAATTCAGTACATTTTTCTTCAAGTCTATTTGCAAGATTCCTTTTGACATTTTCCATCATAGCTTTATCTTCAACTGCTCTCTCTTTTTGTTCAATGATTTCACATAACATTATGGCCTGTGATTCATGTTACATCTTGAGAGATCTTATCTCATCTATTTGGACTTCGTTTTTCTCCATCAGTTCTGCAATTGCTACATCAAATTGTTTAGTATCTCCATTGGAAAATATATTTGTGGTATCAATCTCCTTGTTGTTTATCTCATTTTCGGCTATGGCCAAATCCTTCCTTCTTTTCAATGAGTTTCTCAACTTATCTCTAGATTCCTCCAAGCTATGTAGAGAAAGTTGCACATCTATCACCTAGTTTTCAATGATCTTTCCAAGTTTGAAAACTTCCATCTTTAGATCTTTTCCTCCAAGCTGTTAGGCTTTTTCTTGTGAGAACCTAATCTGCTCTGATACCAATTTATTGGAATATTCAAATATGGAAAGAATACTGATGAGAGGGGGGATGAATTAGAAGTATTCCAATTTATCCAGTAAAATTTTTATCTGAAAGTAAATTACATGCATGTAAATACATAATGAAAATATGAAACTAAAACATGCATCAACAACACATAACACTGGAATTTGGTAACCCAAAAACCCTCCAGAAATAAGAAAGTAAAACTGGGGTGGGGATGATACCCACAAAAATTCACTACAGTAATATTGTTCAACCATTTCTGATGGTCTACCCTATTAAAGGCCTGCCCTATTAAAGGCTTTACACTATGTCAATAGTGACCTGGTTAAAGGATTTACAAACACTTAACATGAAGTGTCACCTTGTTAAAGGATTTAATCACCTTTTGATAAGGATATACAAATAGCTATTAAGCCAACCTATCTACATAGGATTTCCTTTCTAATACAATGGTAAGAGAGTATTAGGTATTATAAACCTGATAGTTTGCAATCTTTGATTGCTGAATGCAAGCACTTGTTTTGGCTCTCTCTCTAATTTTGATCCTCTGAGATCTAATTTTCATTCATCTCCTTTGCTTTGTTCTGATCAACTGAATATTGAATTGCTGCTCTTACTCTCTATGTCTTCTTCCACTGAATTCCATTATGTTTTTCCTTTAACACTATTCTCCTTATCTCATCATCATTACAGCGAATCTTTTTGTCTTCCTTACAAGGACTTCGAAGACTTAGGGTTAGATATAGATCTATGATCCATATTGAATCTCAGTTTCCCACTCAATACTTCCCTTTTTACTGATTGGTTGCATGCCTTTCCAATTTTCCAATTGGATCCATGCAGATTGCATAGGAAATGTAAAAGATTCATTCTTATCTCTAGATCATTCAAGATTTACCTTATGGCAGCTACAAAAATGGTTTACATCATAGTTTGTGCAATTACATACTCTTATGCTGATATCTTGAGTTACTCAGTTCTTGAAGCATTACTGATGCTCGGCACATGTTATTTCCTGGATAGCTCGGCACCTAAACAAAACTGTATCACTCGGCACCTTATGTTACTCAGCACTTGATATTACTTGGCACTTGAATAACTTGGCACTTGATATCACTCAGCACTTGATATTACTTGGCACTTGAATAACTCGACACTTGATATCGCTCGGCACTTGAATAATTTGACACTTGATATTACTCGACATGTATAGTGAAAAATGGTTAAGTGTATTGACACTCACCTATCAAAATTATTCTTTAAACCAACAGAGCACCTGTACAAAAAAAAATAGATAACTTACAACTGATTTATTTTGAAGATTAAGAAATAATTTATTACAATAACATCTTATAATTTATTACCTCTCACTTTCCTCAATGTACCTTTCCCCATCAAGTACTCTTCTTCTAATTTTTGAAAAGGCTCAAGATCCCAAATGCGATCTACATGGATATTTGATGCAAACTTAGGAAGATATTTAGTAATGTACACGATAGTCTGGTATACCATATATCCCTCTACCATAGAACCCTCAGGATGTGCTCTTTGTCAAACCAAAGCCTTCAAATATTTTAAGTGCCTCTCAACCATCCACATTGACCTAGTGTGTATAGGTCCACACAATTCAATCTCCTCAACTAGGTGTATGAGGTAGTGTAGTAATTATAAACCAATCATTTCATTGTTTTCTAACATAACATAACGAACAATACACATAGCTTATGAATATATTGTAAATACAAAAGAACATAACTTACCTTGATGAAAGAATGCCAATCATGCATTTTGAGCCCTGGCCTAAATTCACCTTTTTTTGATATGAGATTGTTTATGTTTGCAGCAAATCCTGTGGAAAATTGAATTATTTGTATGACTTCTTTTATGGCATCACTTTGCTACTCCATTAATAACCAAGGAAGGGCACTTATATTAATCTAATCTCTATTGCTATGTGAGTGAATTAAATTCTTTAACGCATGATTGGATTCATGAATGTCATTAAAAATTTTGATAATTTTTTCTTTGTCATGCCTTCCATCCAATATTTTCCACAATGTGTCTATTATATTCTTTTCAATATGCATAGTATCAAACAAATGCACAATTCGTAAGTGCTCGTAGTAGGGCAACCTACTAAATTGTTTGGGATAACTTTTTAGTCCCTTTGGAAGGTTTTTAGTACTGCCTTAATGACCTTCATGATCATCAATTACACAATTAGTAAACAAAAATCACAATAGAAATATATAAATTACAAACATAGACCATTAGGTGGAATGACATTACCTCGATGATTAATTCTATTATATTCCAACTTCCATAGGTGAGGTATCATTCTTCATGGCTTTGATGTAGTCTCTTCTTTCCCATTAAAAAGATGTTTTTTTTGTACTTCAATACTTATGATTCCTATGGAAGAAGTGTCTACACTCATCAAACACCTGCTTTCCTAAACTTTTTGAATGACAAGATTTCATCTTTGGACCACAAACTGGACATGCAAATTTTCCCTTTGTTTGAATACCTACAAGAGAATGATATAATTGGATTATTAAATATTTTGATTTTTATAATTAGAATTATCATGCGCAACTTAAATTCACTATAACATACCACAAAAATGTGTTAGCCGTAGGGCATCATGT
Organism: Cupressus sempervirens; assembly: GCA_028749045.1. Taxonomy (NCBI): domain Eukaryota; kingdom Viridiplantae; phylum Streptophyta; class Pinopsida; order Cupressales; family Cupressaceae; genus Cupressus; species Cupressus sempervirens. The sequence goes on along the minus strand of CM053792.1, from coordinate 676,727,956 downwards.
ATTGTCCATGCAAGTATTGCATGAAATTGAAATTGTCTTTTTCGTATTGTTCTAGACAAGTCATACATAGTGACACCATTTCATAACTCCACCAAGTCATCGATAAGAGGCTCAATATATACATTCATATCTTTTACTTGATATTTACCTACTTGAATGAATAGTAACATTACATAATTATTGTGACAGTTTTACTACAAGATTTGTAAGTACATGTAAATTAATAACTATCAAATGATAAGATACCTGGAACAATCATTGCCAACATAATGTGCTCTCTCTTTATTGACATCCATAGAGGAATGTTATTGTTGATAACAAAAATAGGCCACACCGATTAAATAGATCTCATCTCTCCAAATGGATTGACACCATCGATTGCCAATGAAATCTTGAGATTATGAGGTTCTTCTTTGAAGTGTTGCCACTTTTCCTCTATGTGCATAAATGTCAAACCATCCAAAGGGATTTGAATAATTTCATCTTGACTTCTATTGCGTGCATGATAATCCATAAATTGAGCAAATCTGCTACACCTAAATAATTGTCACATCTGTGGAATAATGGGGATGTAATGAAGAACATTTTGAGGCACCTTTTTTAAGTCGATCTATTCGATATCTACTTCTATGACATACAGGGCATTGTGTTGCAAATTCATGTTCTTTATAATATATAATATGATCATTGGGACAAGAATGTATTGCTTCATACTCCATTCCAATATCTTTCATAACAACAGATAATTCTCGATATAAGCAAGGTAGAATATTTGATGGTGGTAACAGAAACTCGCCTATCAATCTACAAAAAAAAATATAAGTTGTTAATATAAATAATATTAGTGGTACATTATTCACCCTTTGTTAACTATAAAGACATATATGACATACCTTAACATATGTGACATTTTTATGTTGGATAAATCATTCATAACCTTCAACTTCAACAACAACAATACAGCAGAGAGAAGAGTTGTTTGGGAGTCTTTGTATAGAAGCTCGTATGCCTTCTCAAGTAGAGGTGCATCGAGGCTATCATCATCATCATGATTAGATATGCTTGGACTAAATGTGTCATGGATCAATGTATTTATACCATCATCTTCAATTGTGTTTTCTAGCGCATGATCGTCATCTTCCATGGGATCATTATCGTCACCTTGATTATTCGCACCTCCATGTTCCTCCACTTCGAAAACCATATTCTTCAAATTGTTGTGGTTCATATCATGTACTTCCCTGGGGAGATTAACCTATATAAAATTTATTAACATAAATAAACCATGATAATCAACTCATCATCAAGTGATTTCATATGTATATAAATTGTTAAAATGATATAATGAACAACTTGTTGGAATATTCAAATAGGAAGAATGCTTCTGAGGGGGGGGGGGGGGGTGAATCAAACAGTTATGAAAAACACATAAGCATCACCACATAACACTTGAGATTTTGGTAACCTAGAAACCCTCCAAAAATAAGAAGGTAAAATTGGGGTGGGGATGATACCCACAAAATCACTACAGTAATAATATTTAACCATTTCTGATGGTCTACCCTGTTAAAGGCTTTACATTGTATCAATAGTGACCTGGTTAAAGGATTTACAAACACTTTACATGAAGTGTCACCCTGTTAAAGGATTTAATCACCTATTTAAAGAATCTAAAAAATAGTTGTTAAGCTAACCTATCACCATAGACTTTTTCATTCTAATACAATTGCTAGAGAGTATTAGGTACAATAAACCTGATAGCTTGCAATCCTTCATTTGCTGAATACAGGCACTTGATCTGCTTTCTCTAATCTTGATCCTCTGAGATCTGATACTCTTTACTTTGAAATAGTTTTCCTTCCATAACCTTGTACATCCAATTCTCTTTCTAATGAGATTTCATCTTCCTTATAAAGACATTTGAAGACTTAGGGTTAGGTATGGATCTACAATCCATATTGACTCTTTGCTTCCTACTCATTCTTTGCACTTTTCTTATTGGTTGCATGCCTTCTCCATTTTTCTTATTGGTTGCATGTAGATTGCATAGGAAATACAAAATATTTGATCTTATCATTTAATCCTTCAAGATTTGTCATATGTCAGCCATGAAAATTATTTACATATGAATCAATGAAGTTACAAACTCATATGTACATTCTGTGTTACTCGGCACTTGTTGATTTCAAATGCTTGGCACTAATAACAAACTGGCTTACTCAGCTCCTGTTGCATTTTTGTATTGCTTGACATCATCTGTGACTCGACACTTAAATATCCCTTAGGAACTGTATCATGCTCGGTACCTAAATTCATTTGGCACTTGAACTTTTCTCGACACCTAATCTTCACTCGGCACCTGAAGGCTACTCAGCACCTAAAGATCACTTAGCACCTAAAGTCTTTCCTGGCTCAGCTCATGTTGTGGCTTGGCATACATGGTGTACTTGGTTCCAATATAGAAAGTGGTTAAGTGTATTGGCACTCAAGTGTGAAAAACCATTATGAGGTTAACAATCTCCCCCTTTGACATGAGCGACAAAAACACTTAATTGATCTTATGAGTACATTAACTAATCTGCTTGATATATACAGAGGTTTTAAAAACCTTTAATCAAAATTTGTGCAACTTACAATATATATACCTCAAAATTATTGTAACTCCCCTTGAGTTGGTTGTTTGTACCATTATCTATATATCATGACCCCCTTAGTTTCGTTGGTTTTATTTCCCCCATTCTCTCATTCATCTTATAATATCTCCCCCTTAGTTAATAAGATATATAGCTCCCCCTTTTTGACACTTATGTCAAAGGATTTTAAGGGTTAAGACCATATTTTGCCAAAAATATGTTGTTTACCTCCATAATCATCCTTAGAGCTACATCCCAATTGTTCAAAGCAATTTCTAGTGACTTGTGTTGGATGGCAGTCTTTGCAACAAGATGAATAAGTCCATCTGAAGTAGAAAGATTGGGATCTTTCTTGAGAATAGTTTCTGCATAGACTTATTCCTTATGGAGTTTTTCCAAATGTGGGGTAATGGAGGACTGGAGTTGTACCAATTTTGCCTTGATATTGGCCTCATCTTCTGATAATACAGCTATTTCTTTCTGAGTGTGAAGTAATTGAGAAAAATGCTTCTCACTTTGAGCTGGATCATTTGGTAGCTGCATGCTTGAAATATTTAAATTTCTCTCCAAGCTTAGTATCTTTTGGCTTGTCTCTTGTGTGAAGTATGAAAAGTCACACAACTTTTTGTAAAATGAGAATATATTCTCAAGTACCTTTTTGACTTTGTCTATTAGCTTTGCCAATTCAACCTAGGAGAGTGCAATTTGACTTGATACTTGCTCATTTACTTTTCCCTGGAATTTTTTTTTCGACCATTCTATAAGTTTTGCATTTGTCTCTTGGTCTTCATTCGTCACCTGGTCAACAATATCTGATAATTGCTCTATGATATGATTTGACTCATCTAGTGACTGGAAACTAAAGGCATCCATAAAGATGTCCTTAATCTCATGTAGTGTTTGCTTTTGTTTAAACTCCCTCCTGAGTATCTCTTGTCTCTTTCTCCTATTCAGTGCTTCCTACACCTCATTGATTTGATCAATGGTTATTTTTTTTGAGTCATATCCTGGTATGACTATCTCTTCATCTAATTTAGGGTCTCCATAGTGAAGTACCCTTGCAACTTTTGTAGTACTACATCTTGGTGTAGATATTTGCAATGGTTGTTGTGAAGGAGTTCTTGAGGTAGGCAAATTTATCAATGTTTGTATTGCCTCTTTCTCTTTAGGAGTTTCCTCTATTTTCTCCTCCTGTTGTCTACTTCCTTGATCAATTATGGTAATCTTAGGAAGTTCACCTTCTATTTATGTTGTAGGATCAGATGTAATAGTCTGTCCTGTTTGTTCTGTTTCTTTTTCCACAGCTGCACTCGGCTTCTGTATTGAGGCATCAACTATGTCTAATGAAATAACTATGGGCATTTGTGGTTGACCTCTAGTAGTTGTAGAGATGATGGAAGGTGGTTCGTGTGGATTCGCCTTTTCTCTAACTATGCTTTCTACTAGTTTTGGTAATTCATCAATACTAACCAATACAGGATCTGTACACAATCTTGCTTGTTGCGTAGCTTGGTCAAGGATTCTTTTGAGGTCTTTTGCAATTAATGGATTGATGTTCTGACCAGAAGTGTTAGAAACATCTTTTATAATTATAGTTTCTACAGGTGTGATGGGTACATGAGGAGGGCTAGAGGGTGGCAATTGTGTGTCTTGCACATTCTGGTCTAGTTGTTGCTCTTGCTCAGCTATTGCCGTTACATCTTGTTCTTGTGTCTCTTCCTCCTCTCCATCTTTCTTTTCTTCTTCCTTCTTCTCTTCTTCTTCTTCTTCTTTCTTTTCTTCTTCTTCTTTCTTTTCTTCTTCTCCCTTCCCTACTACTATCTTCTGTTCTCTCCTTTTTCTTCTCTCTTCTGGTGGAGTACTTGCTTCTTCCTTGTATTCTTTTTCAACAAAATCTTCAATCTTTTGTACAAATTTTTTCATGATTTCATTATTCTTTGAACAATTTTTTCCATCTTCTTTTAAAGAATAAAGAATGCCTTATACTTAGGTGTAAACCTAGTATTATGCATTTTGATCGCTTTCTTTATTTTTTCCTTAGTCAAATTAGGCAACATTCTTGCCAGGGTTGATTCCCTCATCTCCTTCTTCATTTACAAACAAAAATGCCATCTGTCTTCTACAATTTTAGACAGTTCTTTTGGCAATTGTCCATCTAGTTCAAGAGGGGTGTACTTGAATTGTGCCATCATTCCATAAACTGTTTCCTCTATCCTATTATGTTCTTCTTTAGTAAACTTATTGAAATCAACTTTATTTAAGTTGCTTAAATCACCATTTCCAATCTTTTTACATAAAGGTATCAACTAAAAAATGGCTTACCTTTTCAGATTGATCTTCTTCATCAGTATCAGGTTGAGCCACATATATTCTTCTTTTCCTCAGCTCTTCCTGTGTTTCCTTGATTGGTTTCTTCTTTGTAGCCTTTTTATTGGAGGCCCTTGTTGCAGCTCAGGTTGTTGGCTTTTGAGGTGATGGCATAGTAGATTTCTTTGGTTTTTGCTGAGCTAGAGGCTATTTTGTTGCCTTCTTTTTCTTTGACTGGGCTTTAGTTGGTGCTTCCTTGGCTTATTTTTCCTCTGCACCTTCCTCCTTGTCTTCACCTAGGCCTTGGGTCAATTCCATTGGGCCTTGTTCTTGTTCATCTTCATCATCATCATTGTCATCTTCATCTTCTTCTACTTCAACCTCAATTTCTTCACCAAATTTCTTCTTAATCTTCTTCAACAATTTTTCTTTCTTCTTTAATGTGGAGGAAATCTTTAACTCCATATTTATCTTTGATCTTACCACATCATAAGTGCCAAAGTGTGGAGCACTTTTATCTATCTATTCTACCAATAATGCAGTTATTACTATAGAAGCTTCATCTATATTGATTTCAAATCCAAATGGCCTTAGCCATCTCACCCTTGGAATTACTACTTGAATATAGGTAAAATCAATGTCAACTAAGAAGCACAAATCATTAGCATGTTTTTCCACTAAGGAAATTGGTATTCTTGATCTTTGCTTCATGGATTTCTTGAAATCCTCAAAATAACTTGTCATCAATGTATCAAAATTTTCTCCCATCTGTTTTATATATTCATTAATTTAGGCAATAATAGTCTTATCATTCCTACATGTAACTTTTCCAAAAGAGGGAAACTCATTCTAAACATAAAAGAATATACAAAGTAGAATTGCTCCAAATTTGCATTGAGCACCTTTTGTCATTCTTATGACAGCTAGGTTTTTAATAATCTATTGTAGTTGCAATTCTGCAAGATCATAAGTATGATCCTTTTTTACCAATTTGTAACCTACATCTACTGCAATACATGGCACACTGTTGAGTCTATTGGATTGATAGAACTTATGGGCAATGACTCTAACAACAAACTCAACTAGAGGATCCTGAATGGTATGAATTGTCATTCCTCTTTTATTCCACTGAGCACTAGTGTTCTTTTCAATAACCTCCTTTGATTCACTTCTCAAGGTTTTAAACCGATCTAGGGTAGGATACCCAGTTACCCTATGTATGATTCCTTTGGTTAATTTAATGGGAATATCTTCCAACCAAAGACTTCCACCATGAATTCTGCTTAACACAAGTTTAACCCATTCTATCTTGAATACGGTGGGAAAGCTCAAAACTCAGGTCAAACCCTTCCTTTCAACAATTTTGAATTCATCTTTTAAGACTCCATCTATGCACAATTTTTCATAGGCTTGCCTTATCTCCATATCTCCTAGGGCTCCTATCTTACAGTTGTAGCATCTTCTTACATCTTGAACCATTACAACTTTTGGGGGTATTTGAGAGAGAGCTCCAGCTAGGTCATTTTTGTATGCAACTTCAGAGATGGGATGAAACTCAGGTTGCTTGACCTCATTTGACACTAACTAAACTTCAAATGACTCTTTCTCCTCAGTTTTCTTGGAACTTGATGCCATTTATGCAAACTAGGGTTTCCTTTTTACAAAATATGAAATTGCGTAGCTTGGTACAAATGAAAATAGCTCAAGATTGATGAAAACACGTTGAGAGATGTTGCAATCTGCTTGAAATGCTGAATCTTCTTCTATTAAGTCACTCTACTCTCTTTCTCTTATTTGCTTCTTGATCACGATGAGGAAAACTGATTGGAATCATGATAATATACCCTATTTTCATCACACTAAATTCTCAACTACCAACTTGACTTCTAATGAATTTTAACATTACTCAGCTTGTACTACACTTCCACTTTATTCAACTTGCATTGGAGTTAACCAACTCGACATGAGTTATCAACTCAGTCACTGTTAGGAACTCGACATGTGTTGGAGTTTAGCTTGGCATCCAAAGACAACTCGACAATATCATTTAGATCTTGTCTTGACATCTTGTCTCATCCAGATTTATACTTTGCATTGCTTCTTTGTCTTGGGACTGATGTGTGATATAAATTTGTATATCAGTCCCATATACTTCTCATGCTTAGTTTGATGAAGTGTGATCACTTGACCCATTGGGTGAAGTGATCCCTCCACTTGATCTGTTGTACTCATCTTTCTTTTTCCAAGTCTTATTCATTTGTCCCCTTATCTTTTTGACATCAATCTTTTCTTTGCCCTTATTTTCTTCAGTCTTGGGTTCCTTTGACCTTGTAGGACAGTTTCTGCTGGTATGCCTAGTTTTCAGACAATTGAAACATGTAGTTTGGCTCAACCATCTTTTATAGTTTCCCTTGAAATGTGTTCTTATGCAATTCTAGGGTGTATGTCCATATTCCTGATGATAATGACAGCTATACCTAGTGTTTTAATCCCAATGATAGTGACTTTAATTTCCTTTTGATTTTACTAGTTGATTTGATGTCCACATAGGCTTTGATCTGCATTCAAATGCTCTATGTCCACACTTCTTGCAATTATGAAAATGTCCATCAAATCTTTGAGTCCTTGTGTCATTGGATCTACAATCTTGTGTTATATGTCCTTCCATGTTGCACATGTGACAGTAACTCTTGCTCTTGGGTGTATTTGTCTAATTGAATCTCCTACTCTTGCAAATATTAACAGTATGTCCTTTTTTATTACAATAATGACAAGTGGGTTTAGAATCCTTAACTTTGTCACTTTTTTGCTCAAAACTCTTTGATGATTGTCCAACTTTAGTGCTATTGTATCCAAGTCCTAATGTATCATGGGCAGATTTTGGAGATTTCAACAACTGTTCAAAATACTTGATGGCTTCACTTGACTTGTTGAGATTATCTACTACCTCTTTTTCTTTGTTTAATTCATTCTTCAGTTGTTCATTTTGCATCTTCAAAGTAGAGATCTCAATATCTTTCATACTGAGTTCATGATGAAGGTTCATCATTTGGGCAAGCGTATCCATCTGCATGTTTGAGATCATTGATAATTCAGTACATTTTTCTTCAAGTCTATTTGCAAGATTTCTTTTGTCATTTTCCATCATAAATTTGTCCTCAACTATTATTTTCTTTTGTTCAGTGATTTCACATAACATTATGGCCTATGATTCATGTTCCATCTTGAGAGATCTTATCTCTTCTTCTTTAACTTTGTTTTTCCCCATTAGTTCTTCTATTGCTACATCAAACTCTTTGGTGTCTCCATTGGCACATAGTTTTGTGGTATCAATCTCCTTGTAGTTTATATCATTTTCAGCTATGGCTATATCCTTCCTTTTCTTCAACGATTTTCTAAATTCCTCCCTTGCTTCCTCTACTTTGTGTAGAGCCAGTTGCACATCAATCACTTGATTGTCAATAATCTTCCCAAGTTTGAAGAATTCCATCTTTAGATCTTTTTCTCCAAGTTGTTAGACTTCTTCTTGTGAGAACCTTTCTCTGATACCAATTGTTGGAATATTCAAATAGGAAGAATGCTTTTGAGAGGGTGGGGGGGGGGGGGGGGGGGGGGGGGTGTGTGAATCAGAAGTACTGTATTTTAACCATTATAATTTTTTAACTGAAAGTAGATTGCATGCATTTGAACATATCAGACAGTTATGAAAAACACATAAGCATCACCACATAACACTTGAGATTTTGGTAACCCAAAAACCCTCCAAAAATAAGAAGGTAAAATTGGGGTGGGGATGATACCCACAAAATCATTGTAATAATAATATTTAACCACTTCTGATGGTTAGCCCTGTTAAAGGCCTTCCCTGTTAAAGGCTTTACACTATATCAATAGTGACCCGGTTAAAGGATTTACAAACACTTTACATGAAGTGTCACCCTGTTAAAGGATTTAATCACCTATTTAAAGGATCTACAAAATAGTTGTTAAGCTAACCTATCACCATAGTGTTTTTCATTCTAATACAATTACTAGAGAGTATTAGGTACAATAAACCTAATAGCTTGCAATCCTTCATTTGCTAAATATAGGCACTTGATCTACCTTCTCTAATCTTGATCCTCTGAGATCTAATACTCTTTACTCTAAAATAGTTTTCCTTCCATACCCTTGTACATCCACTTCTCTTTCTAATGAGATTTCATCTTCCTTATAAAGACATTTGAAGACTTAGGGTTAGGTATGGATCTACGATCCATATTGAATCTTTGCTTCCCGCTCATTCCTTGCACTTTTCTTATTGGTTGCATGCCTTCTCCATTTTTCTTATTGGCTGCATGTAGATTGCATAGGAAATACAAAATATTCAATCTTATTGTTTAATCCTTCAAGATTCATCATATTTTGGCCATGAAAATGGTTTACATATGAATCGATAAAGTTACAAACTCATAAGTACATTTTGTGTTACTCGGCACTTGCTAATTTCAGATACTTGGCACTAATAACAAATGGGCTTACTCAGCTCTTGTTGCATTTCTATATTGCTTGGCATCATCTGTGACTCAGCACTTAAATATCACTCAGCACTTGTATCATGCTCGGCACCTAAATTCATTCGGCACTTGAACTTTGCTTGGCATCTTATCTTCACTGGGCACCTGAAGGCTACTCGGCACCTAAAGATCACTCAACACCTGAAGTCTTTCCTGACTCGGCTCATGTTGTGGTTCGGCATACATGGTGTACTTGGTTCCAATATAGAAAGTGGTTAAGTGTATTGGCACTCAAGTGTCAAAAACCATTATGAGGTTAACACAACTTACCAGTGGATGATAGTCATGCCCCCCTTCAATGTGACCATTCTCACTATAATGTCTCTTAACTATTTTGATTAGCAGTCTTCTACGGTTTAGGCCCTTACAAATTTTGCAAGGACAATAACATTTTCCATCACCTTTTCTTTTCAAGTTAGACCACAATCTAGTGATTGTCTCCCTATTTTGTTCTTCACTTATATTATTTGACATGATCGTTCTTCGCAGGAAGCAAAAATTAGGCTATGAAAACTTCGGTCCACAACTTTCACAAACTAAGCAAAACTGTCAAAAGTACAAAAATATTCTTAGGCCTAGCTAAATACTTTAATATTTTAAAAATACTTTCTTTGACTTTATTCCTAAGACATTTAACCCAATCACCTTTTATAACATTCAATCAATTGCTCTAGGCAAATTTGTGGATAAGATTAGTTGTAAAACTTTGACTAATCGCCTGAAGGTCTTATTTCAAGACACCTTACAACATTAATCCACTAAAAGAAATTTCAAAATATATAAGCTAAAAGTCTAGTTAAAATATACATTAGATTAAAAAATATAGAATTTTCATACCCGAGTGCACCGCTATAACTTGTGCAACGGCCTTCTTGCTTAGTTGTAGAAGCTCTCTAGCAATCAAATTATACAAGCTACAAGGTCTAATAGTAATTTCAAAACATATAAGTGACAAGGAAAGACATATTAAATGACATGGAAAAAGGAACAAAATTTACAAGCTTTAGCAAGACATATTGAATGACATCATAGTGCTAGAGAGATCACAATTATATGAGTCAAACATAGTCATGAAAAAGCACATAAATTAGTTATTATATACAATTAAAACATATATAGTTAGATAGGGACATCCATAGGTCATATTGAAAATGGAGCAATGAGATCTAGTGGGGGTGAAATAGGTGGCCAAACACAAAGGAACAACATAGCAGTGACAGATGCAAATGGAGATGCAGACGAGATGGATCGATAGTGGGTAGTGTCAGTGGGGTTGTGTTTTGGAGTTGGATTTGCCAGCGTGATTGCAATGTTGTGCTTTCACCTAAAATCTAGTAACAAGTGTTTTACTTTGATGGATAGTTTTATCCAATATCTTTTTGAACGCTGAATTCATGAAGGTTTTATGTTGGTCCTAATGTATTTGAATTTTTATATTTAACTTCTTACATACAGTTAGAAGTCCCACAAAGTAGTTGTGATATGGGTTGAACTAATTCTTCGTCTCTTTTATTTTATTGGCCAAATTTCTCAAATTTAACTGTTCACATCTTGCATTTGATTCTAGTTTTCCCTAAATGCTTGCAATTGAATATTAAAGATATAACATTTTGTTCACAATCAAGATAATTCTGCACAATCAGATTTTATTGAAGAAGCAACTTCTTATCACTTTGAAAGGTGACCAATATTTGGTGGATCTACACAATAAAATATATAATTTTTGCATAATTTTGATAATGAGTAGAATGTATGTGAGAACTTTAAAATACATTTCAAATGACCTAGATACATATTCTTGATAGAATCTTCTTAAAAGTTTGCATTTCAAGAGTGCAAACATAAGAGCTTATTTGTACTGAATTAAATATGATTAATGTTGTTTGTTGATATTCTTTCTGCTGAAAATTGTTTTGGAGCTTTGGTTAGCAATCTATAGCAATATATTACAAACATTACAACAAGTAAAACATGGACACTCTTCAATTTATTTCCAGTGACACAAAATTTGCAACTGTCTTGTTAACTGGCTCTATTCTGCTATCTATATGTCTTGCCAATAATATTTTAGTATTTGTGAACTTTTCAAAGAGTGCACTAAGTGATGCCACTTCTACAAATCTGGTTAGATATTCTCAATTGAGAATTTTGAATTTGACTCAAAATTATTTCAAAGGTGGAGTACTAGAAGAGTTAGGGAATCTTCCTCTACTTGAGACACTAAATCTAAGTAAAGAAAAAATTGCAAGCTATTATTCCTCCTACTGCAAATTGCACAAAATTTCAAGTATTTGACTTGAAAAACAAAATTTAGGGGTGTATCTCAATTTGGATTGGAGAACTAGCAGAGTTATGATTTCTCAGCTTGTCTTTTAATGTATTGTAAAACATTCTCTCACCAAAGTTGTTTACATTCAAGAATCTTCAAATTCTAGATTAATCTCATAATAATTTATGAGGACTGATTCTTGAGAGTTCAGGGATGTTGAATGATACAAAAAATGTGATACAAAGTGAAAAACAAAGCTCTCTCTATCTTCATCCAGGAACTTGATCGTTACCTCCATTTTTATTGTAAACTATGCCTTTCTGGCCTCTATAAACCTCTTATTTCTGAATCTTTCATCAAACCACCAAAAATGGCATGTACTTGGTGCCTTAATCCTCGGCAGTCCACTCATCTTTTCACCCAAATTTACCCCAATTCTTGGAATGGACTTTGCAAAAAGCTCCTCCATTCCACCCAATGCCCAACTGCAGAGCCCATACCACGATCATCCAACTACAGAGCCCATACCATGATCTTGGAATGGATGTCAATGTTTGTTTTGTGATGTTTCTCAACTTGGTGGAATAGCTCCCTTAGCAAAAGAAAAACACTCTCCATTAATTTATTGTCCATAAAATTGAACATTTTATCAACCCTAGTCTTCTTACTCTTCCCGTGATAAGAATTTTGTTGCTTGGTGCAAGTGAGAGCGAAAGCAATTTCCATCACTCCAATTGCAAAAATTCTCTCAAACAAAAATGTGGTTACCAAATCCAACTTTTATCAAGGATTCAATTCTAGGGGCACACAAGACAAACATTCTCAATCATTATCAACCTAATTGATGGTACTTATATGGCACTTCTAGCAAGGATTGCCAAGAACTCCCATCACATCACTATCATTGCCTGCATACCTCACTAAATGGATGAATTTGATGGTGGCCAATAAAATAAAGGAAATAAATAATCACAATGGATGAAGTTGATAGTGCCTAATTGAACATGGTGTTGACCTCTTTATTGCCTTGTCTTCTCAAATGTGATAATTTGGAGTCATCTAGAGAAGCTAACTCTACATAAATTTGATCTATGTAGTTCTACAAGTTCTAAGCCACCATGTCCCTTTTATTATTGCATTTACAATGATTTGTGAATCACCCTCAACATGAAGTTTTCTGGCTCCTAGCTGCTTTGCTACTCATATTGCTGAGATAGCAGCCTTTAGCTCTGAAACATGCTTTCTACCATCTGAATCATACTCCATGATCCATCATCAGGATGAAAGAGTTCAATGAACCAAAAATTGGATCATGGTGTATGATTTGAAATGTTAATTATAAAAATAATGTTACACAATCAAATTCAAGAAATGTACTATAGAATTCAATGTGGATTGTGGAAGCCTGCTATCTTTAATTAAAAATATACTTATGAGCTCTACATTCATTTACCTTTTTCAAAGTTTACCTCAATTATCTTTTATTCAATTTGTTGCATATATGCATCTAATTAATTATTTGGACATCTTGCAACAAAAAAAAAAAGTTTAGTTTACATAAGATGACTTTTGTTCAATGGATTGATATGCATTTAGATTATTGGTATATGATTTATTTGCTAAGGAGAGATCAAGGGTTTTTCTATTCATCATTTTATGGAAATCCTAAATAAGGATAACTATGACCCTTGACAAAATAGTTGCTTGACACATCTTAAGTTGCTTTATCTTTTGTATTATCTTTATAGACTTATACCAGAACCAACTATACCTAAGGACACAATCAACATGGGGAACTAATATCAACCATTTTCTAAGACTAATTAATTCTAATGTTGATTCAGACATTGTGTGTTGTATTAGACCTTCATTACCCATTCATGCTTGGACCATAAATCTCTCCATTCTCAAATAATCTTGGTACAAATTGCCTTATTCCCCTTGATTGTTAATGTTTTTCCCAAAAGTAAGGATAAACAGAAACAAAGAACACAAAAAAGGTACAAAAGACACAAGACATTTATTCTGAGAGAACACTTTGGCTTGAAGGGAAAGACCAAACCACACTAGGAAAATATATATTTTATTGATATAAAAATGTTCAAGTACAATGCTTTCAACTTGATACATTATCTCAACACACAAAGCAATCACATATATATAATTGAGAGACTCTTCATATCACAACCAATGTTCTCTTCATATTTCCAAATGCATGACACATGTCACTTCATATAATATTATCTCAAATATCCAACTATAAATAGAATCCATAGGTATTATCTCAATTTCAATACATAGAGGAAAATCAGAGATAAAGATTTCTATCAAAGCTAAGATCTTTAACATTGCTGGTGCAAGAGTTCATTGCAAGAAAAAATAAGTGTGTGATGTAGTGTTTTTAAGGTCAAGTGCATTAATAAGTACAAAAAAATAACATAAAAAAAGCCAAGAGATTGCAATAAATTGGGAGGAAGAAGAAACCAATGAATGCGTACAACTTTATTTGTGAGAATTTACAATAGGTTGCTAGGTGTAACTTAAACCTCACCATTCATCTCTATTGGGATTATGAAAATGCCTATTAATTTCAACAATACCTCTTAATTTCCACTTGCAATAATATTCTTCCTTATGGAGAAACTTGGTTTCTTCTAAATCAGTGGGGTATTTTGTATTGAAACAATGCTTAAAAGTGCATATTAGTTTATGTATTCATGTGTAATGTCAACATTATGTTCTTTATTCCTGGGAGAAATAAAGTGGATAGTTTCTCCAATATTAAGGGAACCATATGAACAATCAATTCTATAGACAGCTAAATTGAAAATTCACAAGTGGTTTTCTCTAGACTCTAATCCTGCATAGAAAAGATCACATTCCTAATCATCTAGTGAATTAGGCAGTATATTGATGCTTTTTCCTCTAATATTTTTTAGATCTCATTTGAGATTTCCTTTTACATAAGTTTATGGAGTTGCAATGTGATCGAAAATTTCCTTTAATAGCCCTTCCTTGATATTATTCATTTTCTAAAGCTTGGTTGTTCCATTTCTATCAAGTGTTCACGAAAAATAACATATTTACCTTTATCTTTAGACATCTTATCATCACCATGCTACCCAAAAAACAATTCTACTAAACACTAATGCTACAAGAGAATTTCAAGTCTACATTGAGGTACAAATTGACTAGAGATGTCTAACCTAAGATAAGTGTTTGAAAAGAATCAATACAAATCTAACTTGATTGCTAGGGCATTTAAAGAAGGCAAAAGATGAAAAAAGGGAAGTGTAGATACTCGCAAAATAATACAAGACCTATGGAGCAAAACTAAACAAAACCTATAGGGGGTTGGCCTGGGAGGCTTTCCACTCTATCTACTTCTTTAGCAGCTCCATTGCTCCCCTTCACCAACAAAACCAAAGCCAACTCAGTCCGAAAATGGCCTCACCTCAAACTTGCCCTAAATCATCCATCCATCCGTTGACATTGCATCTGGTAGCGGAATGGGTTCAATATCAAATGAGGTGATGTTGTATAACAAATGAGCAATGTTTTCTTTTTTTCTCTCTCGTATATCCCATTAGCATCGTAATTGTAACGTCGTTAGGCTATAATTGAAAAAAAAGAGAGCCAAAAACACATTATATTTTATTGGGCTGTCATCTATTTTTAATATTAAAATATTAAAGTTTCTACCACATCTTCATTTAGACTTTCTTTTCATGAAGTAAAAAATTAATGAGAGCCATAACTGGTTGATCCCAATCTTTAGGTAAGGAGAAAAGTAAAATTGCTTCCTTATCTTCTTTATAAAATTTAAATGGACCTAAAAAGAGAAATTTCCTGTTAGTTTATTAAAACCATTTAGATGGTCTATGACTGATGAGTTTTCATGCTAACTAAAATTGTACAACTATATTTGTGATAAAAAAAAATTCTTCCCAATTAATTAGCCTACAACAATTTTGCAAGATTATTCCATAAATCATGAGTAGATATATCATTTGCAACATTGAGAAAAACTAAATCTAATAGAGATAATTATATTGTTTCTCTAGGTGTACTATGATCTATAATATTCTAGTTTGATGTGCTCATATTTTAAAGTTCTTATGTTACCTCTTAAAATAATAGGTCATGATCTAGAAAAATAAACAAGAATATGAAATGCCACATGAGAAACATAACCAAATCTATATATAATCCATAAGTATCTCATGAGGAGATAACAAGAATAAATTCTATAATAGCTTCACTATGAGATAGAAAGAAGAAACTAGACAAGACTATTGGAAAAACAACAAACATGAACAACACCTTACAGGTTGCATTTATTCATTTACAACAAGTTCATAGAGATGTTGCCTTACCAACCACATGTTTCTTCAAATTGTAGCTCATTCCTACAAATGACCATGGAGAAATTACTATACATTCCTCCTACCCACTATCCACCACACTCAGGCCACTTCACATGGTATTCATGTGAGGAAGAGGCATTTTTTCCCAAATTAACCCCCAAAGGTTTTTGTGTGAGTCTGGCTTCCTGTAGCAATAACTTCTACACAAAAAAAATTAAAAATGCCACTACTATTTTATTCAAAAGAAACCAATAAATATGATATGCATCTCTAATCAATTTGTAGTGTGAATAAAATATAAACTAAAGTGACAAGAAACCACCACAATGTTATTTATTTCATTTATTTAGGGTAAAGTACAAATAATTTCATAATATCTCAGACTTCTTCCCATAGAAAAGAAAAACAGATCATCTCTATAACCATTGATTTTAGAGAGAATATATAAACAATGATAAATAGTTAAAAATTGTTTTTGGTAAACCACGAAACCCATAAAGGATTTATTTAATCCATTACTAAAGTGATAAAAAAAACATTAAAATATGCCCTAAAATAAAATAAAAAACATTAAAACATGCCCTAAAATAACAAAATATTAAAATATCCCCATAAACAATATGGAAACATTATTCTTGTGCACCTATAGGTACTCTTGCAACATACTCCTGGGGGTAAATTTTGTTTCAAGTCATCTTGGAGACCAATTATTGTAGATCCCCACCTTGCCATAGAACTTATGTTTCTAGTAACCAAGTAGCTTCAAAATCTGGAAGGCCGTTCCACTTGACCAAGTGCTCTATGTGCACTTTTTGTCTTATCCTCATGGCCTCTTTGCTATTGATGATGCACTCCATCTATGGCTTCTCTTTTGAAGGAAATTCTTGAATCTAGTCATTTGATTCATGTGTTGTTGCTTCTATGCCAACTTCTTCATTTGAACCTTTATACAATGTGAGATCTGAAACATTAAATATAGGTGAAATAGCTACATCTAGAGGTAATGCCACTTTGTAAACATTTTTTCATACTTTTCTAGAATTTCACATAGTCCAATCTTCTTCTTCATCAACTTCATCTGATTGCCCTGAGGTAGTCAATCTTTGTTCAAGTGTACCATTACCAAGTTTCCGACTTGGAACTATACATTTCTTCTTTTCAAATCTACTT
This sequence comes from Cupressus sempervirens, assembly GCA_028749045.1. Classification (NCBI taxonomy): domain Eukaryota; kingdom Viridiplantae; phylum Streptophyta; class Pinopsida; order Cupressales; family Cupressaceae; genus Cupressus; species Cupressus sempervirens. The sequence continues at coordinate 676,710,654 of CM053792.1, read as the reverse complement.
TAGCCTTTACCTTAAGGCTATTTTTCTGTAACATTTTCCTCAAATGCTCATGAACTTCCATCATTGCTTCAACAAAGTCTTCCACATGTCCACTCCTTTTCTCCAAACCATCCATATTTCTATGTTCAAAAACCCCCATTGGATGTCTTCCATAAATAACTCCAAAAGAACTCATGCCTATACTACGATTCACTGAGTTATTGTATGCAAACTGTTCTTGAGGTATGATGGCATCCCAACTACCTCAATGTTCCCGTGTCAAACATCTCAAAATTTTTCCCAAGGATCTATTAGCCACCTTAGTTTGCCCTTTCTACTTGAGGATGATAGCCTAAACTAAAAGACAAATTTGTGTCCAACCTCTTCCATAGGGTCCTCCAAAAGTGACCCACAAAATTGTTGTCCCTATCAAATACAATGCTCAATGAAAAACCATGAATATGAACTATTTCTTTAAAAAACAATCCTACAATATAACTAGCATCATTAGTAGTTTTACATGGAACAAAGTGAGCCATTTTATTGAATCCATCACCAACCAAAAATATGCTATCATAACCTATCTTTGTCCTTGGTAATCCCATCACAAAATCCATACTCAAACACTCCCAAGGTCTATTTAGTATGCATAAAGGCTAATAAAGTCTAGCATTTGCTGACACTCCCTTTGCTCTTTGACATATATGACAATCTTCTACAAACTTTTTGATGTCTGTTTACATCTTGGGCCATTAATAAAATCTTTGTACCAATTCCAATGTCTTGTTGAGTCCAAAATGACCAATGAGACCTTCACACTATTTTTCTTTAACGGCATTGTCCTGCATAGAACATTTGGGAATACATAATTGGCTGCCTTTAAATAGTAGCCCATCTTGCCCAATGAATTTAGAAAAATCAAAATGAAAACTATTCTCCAACTTAGTGCAAACCTCGTATGCTTCGCTGAAATCTCCATCTTCCACATATATTCCCTTCAATGCCTCTGCACCCATACTTTGGAGTTGTACTTCTTGCACTGTTAGCACTCTCCTACTAAGTACATCAGCCACCTTTCTGGCTTGTCCCTTCTTATGCTTGGTTGTGAAGGTATAAGCCTACAAACTCTCAACCAATATCATTTGCCTATGGTTGATGTTTTCCTATCCATTCAAGAAACTAAGAGCATGGTTGTCAGTATACACAATAAACTCCTTAGGCAAGAAATAGTGCCTCCATTTTTTTGATTCTTGTACCAAGGCATACAATTTCAAATCATCAAAAGAATATTTCTTCTTTGCCTCATTCAGCTTCTTGCTGAAAAATGCAATGGGTCTATCTTCTTGACTAACCACAACCCCTATTGCAAAGCCACTAGCATCACATTCTATTGTAAAATATTTATTAAAATTTGGTAAAACAAGAATAGGATACTTGGCTACCTTTTTTATGAGTTCCTCAAAAATCTTATTTTCTGCACTATTCCATTCAAACTTCATTTTACCTCCTCCTTTGAAGGTGTCTAAAATTGGTGCACAAATATTACTAAAGTTCCTTCTAAACTTCCTATAGAATGTTGCCAAGCCATGGAAACTTTCAACCTCTCCAATAGCCCTTGGTGTTGACTAATTAATGATGAGCTCCACTTTAGATGGATCCATTTTCAGATCTCCCTTGGATATCACAAATCCAAGATACACGAACTATTGTTTCAAAAAGTCACACTTCTCCAAATTTATCTTCAACTTGTTTTTCTATAGCCTTCATAAACCATCTTCAAATGATGCAAATGCTCTTCCTTATTTCTACTATACACCAAAATTTCATCAAGGTAGAAAATAAAAAACTTCCCAATTAAGTCATACAAAACTTTACTCATTAGTTGCATAAAAGTACTAGGAGCATTAGATAAACCAAATGACATAACCATCCATTCATACAACTCTCCATTAGTTTTAAAGGTCATCTTCCATTCATCCCACTCTCATATCCTTATTTGATGATACCCACTTTTGAGATCTATTTTAGAAAAATATGAAGCTCCCCCCAAACAATCCAACAAATCTTCTATTCTAGGAATACGAAATCTATACCTTATAGTTATCCTATTAATGGCCCTAGAATTAGTACAAAACCACCACTTACCATCCTTCTTTGGAGCAAGAACCAAGGGTATGACACATGGGATAATACTTTTCCTTATCAAACCCTTGTCAAGAAACTCTTGTATCTATTCTACTACGATGTCATCTTATACAATGCCTTGTTGGGTAGCACTACTCTAGGAATAAGATCAATATGGTGACTTATGTCTCTTATTGATGGTAGAGACTTAGCCATTACCTCTACAATGATGTCATTGTATTGGTTCAACAACTCTTCAACTTATTTAAGGCTTTTTGTTCTATGTTCCTTCTTCCTATCTTCCTAAGGTTTCAACACCAATACAAAGCCAATTCCATCTTCTTCAAGAGTATTAATGAACTCTTTCTCACCCACCATCAACAGACTTAGTCCAACTTGACCAACCCCTCTCTCTTCTCCTTCAGAATTCAATTTCTATGTTACTCCATCCTTTTGGAATCTATAAGAATTCTTCTCACCATCATGATGTGCCTTCTTGTCAAATTGCTATGGTCTTCCTAGTAAGAGGTGGCAAGCATCCATGGGCAATATATTACACAATATTTTATCCTTATACCTCCCTATACTAAACTCTATCCAAGCTTGCCAATTCACAACTTCCTATAGTCCTTTGCTCAACCAATTGATGTTCTGTGGACAAGAATGTGGAAGTCTCTCTAACTTCAATTTGTTTATAGCCTCAAATGAGATGATATTATCCATGGAACTTGAATCAATTATCACCTTGCATAACTTTCCTTTCACCTTGCATTGAACTCAAAAAAGTGTCTTCCTTTAAGTGGTATCTTCTTTCACTGATTCCTTAAGAAGTGTCCTCCTTTGTTGGAATATTCAAAATGGGAAGAGTACTTCTGAGAGGGAGGTGAATCAAAAGTAACCAATTTTTATCCTTTTAAACCCTTATTAACACATAACTAAAAATAATGTACATGAATGTAAAAATATAAGAAAACATGAAATGAAAGCATGCATCAACACATAACACAAAGATTTGGTAACCTAAAAACCCTTCATGAATAAGAAGGTAAAATTGGGCTAGGGATGACAACCACAAAAATCACTACAACAATCAATGTTCAACCACTTTTGATGGTTTTCCCTGCGAAAGGCCTACCTTGTTAAAGGCTTTACACTATGTCAATAGTGACCTAGTTAGAGGATTTACAAACACTTACATGAAGTGTCACCCTGTTGAAGGATTTACACTAGGTTGTTAAATCCACCTAATTTAATAGGACTTTCATGACCTTCACCAAAGATTCTCCTACCTAGCTATTAAGCTAACCTATCAACATAGGATTTCAACCTCTAATACAATTGTGAGAGAGTATTAGAACATTTGACCTAATTGAATGCAATCTCAAATTTTTGGATTTAGGTATTAGATCTGTTCTTCTCATTCTAATCCCCAATTGATCTAATATATGATATTGTCCCTTGTCTCTTGTGTTGTTTTGACTAATTGGATATGAAATTGTTTCTCTGTTTGTCTAAGTCTTTCCTTCTTCTCTTGAAATTTTTCTATATTCTCCCCATACACTATTCTTATCCACTCATGCAATGGGTTTTTGACCTCCTCTTAAAGATTGTAAAGACTTAGGGTTAGGTATGGATCTACAATCCATATTAAATCTCAAATTCCCATTCATACCTTGCATTTTTCTCATTGGTTGCATGCTATCTCCAATTTTTTGATTGGCAACATGTTGATTTCATAGGTCATTGGAAGGATTCAATATTATCTTCTTATCCCTTCATGAGTCATGCAAAAAACTATTTTACATCTTAGTTTGTGATGGCACAAACTCTTATGTTGATCTTGACTTACTTGACACTCATTACATTACTGATGCTCAACATGAACTGATTCCTAGATTTCTCAACATCTATTACTTTCTTGGTTTGCTTGGCACCTATTAAACACTATATTTCTTGGCACATGTATGTTCTGTATTGCTCAACACATGAATGTTCTGTATTGCTTGGTATTTGAACATTTCTAGTTACTCAACACATAAACTTTCCTGAGTCACTCGACACATACTACATTCTAACTTGATTGGCACCAACTGTGGCTCGACACCTATTGAAATTTTGGCTTGACAAACATTGTGTACTATGCATATATAGTGAAAATGGTTAAGTGTGTTGACACTTAATTGTCAAGACTCTTCTTTTGACCAACACTCCTTAACATGAGACTTTATCCTTGAGCATTTGTCATCAACTAAACTTTTGGTGAGTTCATACTCACACTATCTTCTTGCACATAACTGACTCTCCTTTCACCATTTTGAGAAGTAGATGCCCTTTATGGACACTTATATTTTGGGTGTCCCATATGACCACAATTTGTACCACTTCATTCTTGAGAACTTAGATCCTCTACCTAATCCACTGGACCTTCCTCCATTAGATCCCCTTCCACCATAGCCTCCTCTACTACTTGAGTCACCTGCTTGCTCCTTGGGGTTAGACTCTCCTTGGGACCTCTGGCCTTGTCCTCTATTGGTGAAATTTCCTCTACCTCAATCATTCCTTCCACTTCTCCCTCCTTGTTGTTGATCACCCTTCCTCTTCAGCTTCTCTTCAACTTTAAGAGAAAGTTGCAAACACTTCCCCAATGTATCTAGGGCCAAGAGGTTGATCTCCTCATGTATGCTCATTCTCAGACCATTTAAATACTTGGCCACTCTTTATGGTTCCTCCTCTTATTTATTTGACCTAAGAATTAACCTATAGAACTCCTCTATATAGGCATTCACATCCATCTCTCACTACTTCAAGCTTCGTAGCTTTTTGAACAACAACACCTCATGATCTTTATGTAGAAATTGTGCCTTGATTTTTTCCTTCATCACTTCCCATGAAGAAATCAAACTTTTATTATTTTGTATCCTTTATCCTTGAATATAATTCCACCACAAGAGAGCAGATCCTCTTAGTTTTCCTTTTGGAATCCTTACCTTATCATTCTTTGGAACTTCATTCATCTTGAAGTGATTGGTGATTGCTTCAATCCATTCAATTACTTCCTCACTATTGAGACTACCTCCATATGTAGGCATCCTATTAGTAACATCTCCTCTTATTGACTTTAAAGCATCAACGAGTGCCTTTTGATCTATAGGCAATTCCATTGGTGGATCTTAGTGCTATTCTCCTTATCCTTGTCATTGGACCCCTTCTTGAACTCCTTCAACTTCTCTTGTAGAAGTTCCTCCATCATCTTTTTGATGGCACCTAGAGTCATACTTTTTGAAGGCATGGTATGAGCCTTAGCTTCTACCTGTAATTCTTTTGTAGACATATACTTCCTAGCAAGACCTCATCTCACTCTGATATCAATATGATGAGGAGATAATAAGAATAAATTCTATAATAGCTTCCTTATGAGATGGAAAGAAGAAACTAGACAAGACTACAGGAAAAGCAACAAACATGAACGACACCTTACAGGTTGCATCTATTCATTCATAGCAAGCACATAGAGATGTTGCCTTACCAAACACATGTTTCTTCAAATTGTAGCCTATTCTTGCAAATGACCATGGAGAAATTATTGTACATTCCTCCTACCTGCTCTCTACCACACTCATGCCACTTCAAATGGTGTTTATGCGAGCAAGAGGCATTATTTTCCAAATTAACTCCTAAAGGTTTTTATGTGAGTCTGGCTTCCTAGAGCAATAACTTCTACACACAAAAAAAATGCCACTACTATTTTATTCAAAAGAAACCAATAAATAAGATACACATCTCTAATCAATTTGCAGTATGAACAAAATATAAACTAAAGTGACAAGAAACCACCATAGTATTATTTATTTCATCTATTTAGGGTAGAGCACAAATAATTTCACAATATCTTGACCTTCTTCCCACAGAAAAGAAAAGAAAATCCTTTCTACAGCCATCAATTTTAGAGAGAACATATAAATAATGATAAACAGTTAAAAACTATTTTTGGCAACCACTAGACCTATAAAGGATTTATTTAATCCTATACTAAAGTGATAAAAAATATTAAAATATGCCCTAAATTTTAAAAAAACATTAAATCATGCCCTAAAATAACAAAATATTAAAATATCCCCATAAATAATATGGAAACATTATTCTTGTGCACTTGTAGCTGCTCTTGTAGCAGTATCTTTTTAGTTATCATCAAGAACATCAAATAACAACATATTTCATTAAAGAATAATTTACCTATCATATATCCAAATAAAAAATTATTTGATTTGAGGATATGCATATGTGTCCTAAACTCACCACTAGGTTAGAAACCAACAATATTTATGAAATAATAAGAAATCTAGTAACTAAACAAAAATTTGTAACTCACATAATTCATAACTCAAAACTAGATAATATATCCAAATCAAAAATTATTTGATTTGAGGATATGCATATGTGTCCTAAACTCACCGCTAGGTTAGAAACCAACAATATTTATGAAAGAACTAGAAACCTAGTAACTAAACAAAAATTTGTAACTCACATAATTCATAACTCAAAACTATATAAATTAACACACTTGAACTAAATTTATCCCTTCAACTATCTATAATTACATAACATCTTATTATCAATATAGTACATATTGATCCAATCTCCCCACATAAAAAAATAAGAACATTGTTAGGAAATAAAGAAATATGTTAACACCAATGAAAAAAATTAATGTTAGAACATATAAGAATCATATGAGAAATATACAAAAATCCTAACTATTATATCCTTTGATGTAAATTTAGGGAATTTTAATTTATATCTTCTTCTATTTGAGATATGTTATGTTCTCAATAAGGTTTGATGTGGATTATTCTAACTTTACTTACTTAGAGATAGCTAGACCCTATATGATAAATTCTAAATATTTTAGGGTTAACCAAATATACTACTTGAGATAGGCCAAGTAGTCAGGGATTATACTTAGCCCTAGATAATAACAAGGATAAATCATCTTATTTAAAAATGTAGACCTTAGGAATTATTTAGTTGGGTTAAATCTATGATTTAATTACTTAATAAAAAATTATTAGACTTAGATTGATTTATGATATTTGAATTTTATTGGATATATATTGGTTGGTTAATTTTATGGATCGGTTAATGATTGGATTTTGATTCAAAGGTTAAAAAATATTTAATTTATTATGATCCTAAGTCTAAAGTTTAGAATTTGAATCTGAAATGATTTTTGATTGGAGGATATTGATTATGGATATGGTAGGGATGTATTTGGTCAGGGTATAATAATGTTTTATCTAAAGGTGTATGTGAATAGGAACTCTATATGAGCAACTAGGTTGATGAAGTGGATGAATCAAATGGTGGTGGTTAAGGTCACTAATTAAAGATATAAAAATATCCCATATAACCCTATTGATAATAAGGATTTACATGGCATAAAAAAGGTTGCTAGTGTTGAAAAATACCAACATCAATTGGTAAGTCAATTATTGAAAACCACACATGCTAAACTATAGATAAATTTTGATGAAAATAGTACTAATTATTGATAGGCAATTATATACGAGAGATTTAAAAGTGTCATTTATTAGACATAGATGCCAAAAAATATCAGCACCAAACTATAAGTATAGACATGAATGTATGACTTTTCCAAAACCAAATCTAAATTATCTTAGTCTAGTAAGACATAAACAAACTTTTCTAGCTTAGGAAGAAAAACATTTATTGAACAAAAAGAAAATAAACTAATTAAAAAATTTGCAATTTTTTACAAAATTTTAACTTGTTTTGATATTTGACTTGGTTAAATTAATTCTATAATATTAAATTTATGGAAAGAAAATACACCAAATAGAAAAATTTAAAACATAAAAATAATCAAATTTTTTTTTCTTATAAAAAGTGCAAATGGCCTATAGTTCACAAACTCTCCTTGAAGCAAAAATTTATATAGGTATAGAATGAACAAGAAAATACTTTCTATATACCTAATGTAAATTTTGGATAGAAATGCAACATGATATAGGCCAAAAATAAATGTTTCTTGATTAGGATACTACTCTCCTCTTTTAAGAAGATGTGATATACTTCAATAGATCTTGACCATTAGAAATTACAAATGGAACAATTGCTATGTTGTCATTGATGTCAAACCTACTAGTAAGACATCATCTAACCTACTAGAGAGACATTTACTAATAGTTTAGAGTGCCATATTTTTTGATTGAAAGAGGATTTGATAAGGAGATAACAAGGTGAGCTAGTGATGTTGTTGAGCAGAGAGAAGTTAACTATCATGGAAATATAATGGGCACTTGATAAAGTATTCAATGACAAGATAATCTGTTGGTTAATCATTACATTAAGTGGAGAAAACAAGTGAAATTTATCAGCCTTTTTTGTTCGGCTAGGCCTAGTGCTTTTAATCAACCTTTAGACTTGTTCTTTTTTGGCTAGGCTTTTAACGCTTATTATCAGCCTTGTTTTTGTTTTAACTTTTGGGTTTCAAGGTCCCTGTAAAACCTATTTATCTAATAAAAAACAAGTGAAATTTATGAATAAGTGAAATGAAAAGAGTTGAATTAAAATCTAAGCATGATCAAGTATTAGCATTGGTCAGTCAATGAAGGACATGAATAGAAGATTGAGGAACTTAAGTAGAAGCCGAATAAATATTTTAACCCAAGTGTTAGTTATTGCTAAGAATAGTTGATGAAGGAGTGTTAATATTTACCAAGCATAGTAATAGCTGAGTGACCAAGTAGATACAAAGTGAAACATAATAGTTTATGTCATGCTACATAGTTATGACCGAGCAGAAAAATGTAGTAATTTTTGAGTGACGGTAAAAGTTATAGTTTGTAAAATAATCAAGTTAAAGGCCAACAAAAATTTTTTTTTGAATGAGTCAAAGTTGTAAATGATAAGGATTGATGAGCTAAAATATTTAATGCACAAAGAGAGTTCTTTATATGATCAAAGGCAAGGATTTGATCAAAAATTTCTAGAACCATCGAGAATGGAAAAAGAGAACAAAATAATGGAAGGATTTGATGAATCTGACCTAACCCTAAGATCTATGGTGATGTTAAAGAGGAAAAAGATCAAAATTACCTATTTAAGGAGGCATAAGAAATATTCTCTAAGGTTGGTTCATTGTTGATTAGTGATCTTAAGGAAAAGTTGTGAGGAGCAGAGTAGCAGAGGACAAGTGTGAAGAGATTAGTTACTTATGATTGCTTGAAGGGATGTCAATTAGATTATAGATGGAGAATAATGGAGGCTATTAAATTGACCAAAAGATGAGAGAATGGAGATCTGAAAATGGGCTGTGTTTTATAGATCAAACCTATTGTTATATTCTAATCATTGAAGCAATAAAAATTATTTAATCAATGTTAACCTAATATTCATTTTGTAGATCCTTTAATCAAGGTGACATTCTAATTGAATGATCCAAAATACTCAAACAATTTCACTCCTAATATGGTGATTACATCCTTTAGAAAGGTCACATTTAACACTATGTTGTACAGCCTTTAATAGGTTATCTCTTAATCAAGCTCACTTTAGAAGAGTGAAAAATTGGTACCATATTACCTGGTCATTTTTCCCAGATTGGATTTCTACATTAAATATTGATGTCAAAATATTATTTACATGTGTAAATGTTACTTTATGCATGATATTCTTATGGATATTTAGTTTATTATTAGTTGGAACATATAGATAGAATAGAAAGTTATAGAATGTTAAAATGTTGATATATTTCTATATGGACTGAGTTGTTTAATGACATTATTTGAAGGTTTTGAAAGTTAAATGTGTACATTTTACCTTATGACAACTAATTCACCACCCCCACCCCTCAATTATGCTAAATCATTTTAAAAATTGGTATTAGAGCTTTGGTTCTTGTAAGGAAAGTTCAAAGGGACCTAAGTTAAAGATCAAGATGGCAACACTTGATGAGATTGCACTTATCTAGAATTGAAGATTTAATATCATACTACCTAGATAATGAATACATTGAGGTGCCTAGACCCATGAGAATTGAACAAATGAAAGAGAAGCAAGAGCACAATCAAATGATGATTGAACTTGTAGTAGGCCTAAGTTATGTTGAATTTGATGTTGTGAAGGAATGCACTACAACAAAGAAAATGTGGGACAAGTTAGCACAAACACATGGAAGAGAGAAAAATGTGTTGAGAGCTAAGGTATAAATCTTGAGAGGATGTTTGATGATATGGGAATGAAAGAAGGTGAAACCATTGTACAATATTATGGTCAAATCAAAGAGGTGGTGAATTATATCAGAGAAGATGGAGGGATCATATCTGATAAGACTATTATAATTAAGGTACATAGAACCTTACTTCCTATCTATACAATTAGAGTATTTGCAATTAAAGAATTGAGATGTACACCTAGTAATGATTTGACCTTGGATACTCTATTTAGAAGATTCAGAGCATTTGAATTATCAAATTTTGATAATTATTCACTTGCTAGTATTGAATATGCTTTTAACAATAAGTACACCCTTCATTAATATAAGACAAAGAAGGAAAGCAAGTATGTAGAAAGTAACAATGAATCTAATGATCTTCTTGATGAGCTTGAAGTATTATTGGCTAGAAGGCCACCTAGAAGAAATGGAAAATACAAAGGTAAACTTCCTATAATTTGTTTTACATGTAAAAAATTTGGTCATATTGCTACAAGATATCCTGACATAGATGGTAACAATGAAAGGAAAGATTTAAAGTGTAGAGGAAGGAGAGACAATAGAGATAGGAAAGGTAACAAAGACTAAAAATACAATGGTAAGAAATCATGCTACATTGTTGAAGAGATTATTCTAATAGTAATTTTGATGATCATGATGAAGAAGTTGTTTATATTGCAATGGAAGATGTTCCTCATAAAGATGTGAAAATTGAATTCATATGAGTAAGAATGATAAATGGATAATTTATAGTGGTTTCTCACATTGTATGAGTGGTGATACAAGTATATTTGATATGATAGAACATAATCATGGAAGTAGTGATAAGTTTGGTAATGATGCACCATGTCATGTGAATGCTAAATGATCAATTATACTGAATGATAAGATCAAATGTGATAGTGTACAATTGGGTTAATGGTTTGAAATATATTTTTTTAAGTTTTGTATAGTTAATTAATTTAGGCTATAGATTTTAATTCCAAAACAAGAAGGTAAAGATCTATGATGCTACTAGTGAACTAATTGGAAGTGGAGATAAAACAATATGTAACTTGTTCTATCTAGACCTATCTAGAGATACTTTTTTATTTGCATAATGTGAGGATGTTTGGTTATGGAATAAGAGGCTATGTCATGTGAATTTTGATAATTTGGTAAGAATTACTAAGATGAAAAGAGTTAGAGGATTACCAAGATCAAGAAAACTTGGCAAGGTGATGTGCAAACAATGTCAAATAGGTAAAATGAAAAATTTTAGTTTCAAGAGAAAGACCCATCGTTCTAGTGATGTTTTTGGAAATGGTTCATACTAATTTGTGTGGTTTTATTGTCATTTTGTTTTTTGATGAGTTTTCTAGAATGATGACTATGATGTTTCTTAAAGAAAAATTTGATGCATTTCAAATGTTTAAGTAGTATTTGGCTAGAGTTAAAAGGGAAATAGAAAATAGTCTAAAGTCATTGAGATTAAATAGAGGAGGTGAATTCATATTAGATGAGTTCAACATATTTTGCAATGATATAAGGAATCAAGAGATAAATCAGTCACCTAGGACTATATCATAGAATGGTATAGCTAAAAGAAGGAATAATCGATTATGGACTCTATAAGAACACCAAAGATGGAAAAGAATGTCTCACAAAAATATTGGAGAGAAGTTGTAAGTTCTTCATTCTATACTCTCAACTGAGTACAAGTGAATAAAGGTAAAAATAAAATACCTTTTGAACTTTTTTATGGCTATGTACCTAATGTAAATCATTTCAAAGTTTTTGGGAGCAAGTTTTATAAATTGAAAGATGCAATAAAATGAAAACTTGAAGCAAAAAGTGATGAAGGTATATTTGTATATTATTCCACTAAGAGAAATGCTTACAAGTGTTTGAATTGTAAGAAAAAAAAAATTTGGAAAGTACAAATGTTAGAGTTACCAAATTTATAGAGAAGAGTGAAGAAGAATGCAAGAAAATGTATTGTCTTAAAATGGATGCACTTGCATTTTAAGACCTTTTAGCACCTTTTTCCATAATTTATCTCTTAGAGCATGGATGGACATGTTCCCAACGTCTCTTTTTCTCTTATCCTTTTCCATTCCACTCTTCTTTGTCATCTCTTGTTTTCATGAATGGTCTTCTAGGTACCACTTTGCTACCCTTTTGGCCATATCAATCTATTTCATATGTGCATCCTTCTAGACTTTTCTATTTCTTTTTATCTCTAGCCTCTAGAATTAGGTCAACCCAGGTCAACCTAGTTCCTTCTATGGTTTTTTCTCTTGGTCTCTAGGAATAGGTTGATCTAGGTTGGCCTAGTCCTTTCTCAAGCCTTTCTCCTCCATTTTCTAGGTCTAGATTGACTTGGCTTGACCTAGTCTAAGACTAGGTCAACCCAAGTCGACCTGGTCCTTGATAAGTAAAAATTTTAGGGCCCAAAATTCCTCAATTTTACCAATTAATTTATGTATCTCTCATAGTGGCCTAAAGTTAACCCTCTACTTAATAGTTTGCATGCAATTAACTCTCTGCTTAACAGTCGACTTGTAGTTAACTCTCTTTTTAAGAGTGAGTCTCAAATTAGCCCTTTACTATTTTCCCACCAAGAACCTAGCATAAAAGGAGGATTGGAGGCTTCATTTCCATATATCATCTCATCAAGTACTCAAGGTAAGGATTTTTAGTAGTCAAGCATTTGAGCAAGCAAGTCTTCTTCAAGAATTCAAGGATTCTTTATGGGCATTTCCTCTTCAAGACATAGCGTATCATTGGCCATCAAGGAAGGGAATCTATATTAAGGAATTCATTTTCTTCATTCATGCACATTTACATCCATGGCTCCATGATGTGGTTGTGGTAGATCCATTGCAATTGTGGAGATATCCTACATCCTTAATACTAAATTCAAAGATCTAATATAAAACACCTTAGATAAATATGGGCAATCTAAATCCTAACATTTATCTTGTTCTTTATAACCACTTACATTTATGCTTCTCAATTATAGTTAAATCTTTAACCTAGGGCTTAACCAAGGCAAGCCTTAATCAAGCCCTAAACCCCAAAATTCTCTTTTCTATGTTGATTTAGATGTTGGGAGTGAAAAGAATTACAAATCTAGAGCAAGGTTTCTATAGTCTTCAATTTTGAAGTCATGGATTACATCAAACTAGTTGTAAGACATCCTTCCATATTGACCTAGTCCTTTAGTCTTAGGTTCTGGGGAGATTTATGGGTTTTGTTCATTTTAGAATTTAATTCCAAGATTAGTGGATGGAAGTTTAGAAAAGATTTAGATCTAAAATTACTTGAGCAAAAACACATCTTCCTCTATGCATGTTAAGGTTAGGCATTCATATTTCACTTTCTTTCATATCTTTACCCTAGATTTGCATCTTAATTGGGTTTATTGCATTCACTTGGAATCTAGATTTATATTATTTAAGAAACTAGTTCAATTTTATATTTACATTATTCTATTAAGGGCCTAAGAGAGTATATTTCAAGTTGTATTGCATTCCTCTTTATAACCCTGATTTAGTATTAGCACCCTTCTCCCTTTGCATCCTAGCTAATCTAATTTAGAAGATAAGTAGAGTCATACTTGAAAATCCCCCTCTTTTCCTCACACACACATATTTGAATGCCTCAAGTACCCATAAAATGGAATTTTACATCCTTTTAAATTGCTTTCATTTCACCATTAAATTATTTGGTGAACCCAGTGTGAATCCTCTTTGTTGGAAGTGTGCATTAATGATGAAGAATTAGCTCGATCTAGAACCTACAGTTCACAAGCTTTTGGGAGTCATCAATTTCAAAGTCACAAACTATGTCAACCTAGTTGTAAGATGTCCATCCATGTTGAACTAGTCCTTTAGTCTCAGATTTTGGAGAGATTTCTAGGTTTTGATCCTTTTGTTGTTTCATTCCAAGAATTTTGAACAAAAGTTCATAAAAGATTTATATCTAAAATTTCTTGAGAAAAAAAAATCTTCCTCTACACATATTTGTACCCTATATTTGGGTTGATTGTATTCACATAGCATCTAGATTTATATTATTTAGATGATTAGTTCAATTTGACATTCGCATTATCATATTAAGGGCCTAAGAGAGTGTATTTATTTGTATTGTATTTCTCTTTACAACCCAAATTTATTATTAGCACCATTCTCCCTTATGGTCCTAGCTAATCTAGTTTGGATTATAAGTGGAATCATGCCTAGAAATCCCTCACTTTCCCTCACACATACACATATTTGAACTAATCAATGCCCCAAAAGTGGAAGTTTAAACCCTATTAAAGTGCTTCCATTTTTCACTAAACCAAAAGAACCTAAAGACTATATAAATTTTATTTATATCTATGAAGGTGAACCTAGTACCTTGTACATGAAAAAGAAAAGGTGGTTGTTGAGCATCAATAGCTAGGCACTGCCAAGGTTTTGCAAAATATTTCTACTAAACATCAACACACTCTTGAGCATCAAGTTATAGGATTTGAGTCATAGACAGGAACTTTCGACCATTAGACATGGGAAGCTGAGTTGCATCCAAAAATTCCTAAAGAAGAAGAGCAAGTTGAATCCAATAAACTAGAACAAGAAGAAACAAGAGTTTAACCTATTTTGGCAAAGTGTGTAAGTAGACATCATGCACTAGATCAAATCCTTGGAGACAAAGATTCAAGAGTCATGAAAAGAAGAATATTAAAGAGTGATACATGCTTATTATGTGAGATTGATCCTAAATCATTTAAAGATTCTTTGGAGAATGAATAATGGAAAAGAGTAATGAATGAAGAAAATGAGAAAATTAAGAAGAACAAGACTTGGACACTCATACCCAGATGAAAGGATAAGAATATGGTTGGAGCTAAGTGGGTTTTCATATATAAGATGAATGAGAAAGGTGAAGTCATAAGGAAGAAGGACAGACTAGTTTGTAAGGAATATGCATAAGAAGAAGGACTTGACTATGGTGAGACATTTTCCCTAGTTGCAAGGTTGGAGGAAGTGATAATTTTCCTTTCATAAGTTTCTTACAAAGGATTTAAAGTATGTCAAATGGATGTCAAAACTATATTTTTGAATGGAATCTTGGAGGAAGAATTCTACATTAAATAACCTAGTGGATTTGTTGATCCAAACAAGAGGAATGTGGTATGTAAGTTACACAAATTTTTATATGGTTTGAAGGAAGCCCCTAGAGCATGGTATGAAAGGTTGCACAATTATTTGGTGAAAATTATTTTTGCAAGAACTAATGACAATAACAATCTATATTTGAAAAGTGAATCTAAAAGTAATATATTGCTAGCTGAAATTTTTGTTGATAATATCATATTTGGAGAAAAATATTCAATCTGTAAGTCATTTTTTGATCAAATGAAGGAGTTTGAGATGTCAATGTTTTGAGAGATCAATTTTTTTGTGGGATTGAAAGTCTATCAAATGAAAGGTGGCATAAACATTACACAATTTAAGTATGACAAGGATATATTAAAGACTTTTGGAATGGAAGACTTAAGACCAATTGGAACACCTATGGTTACTAGTCATAAACTATCAAAGAATGATGATTCTACTTAGGTGAATCAAACATTATATGTGTCAATGATTGGAAAACTAAAATATCTTGTACATAATAGACTTTGCATTACATTATTAGTTGGCATTTTTTCTATATTGTCTCCTAATCCTAGAGAGAATAACATAATGGTGGTCAAAAGGATATTGAGATACTTGAAAGGAACAAAAGACTATGGATTATGGTACAAAAAAAATGATAAGTTTGATTTGAAGGTTTTCACTGTTGTATATTGGGATGGAAATGTTTATGATAGAAAGAGTACAAGTGGAGGAACTTTATTTCTAGGTAATAGATTGATTTCATGGACAAGAAAGAAGCAAAACTATATTTCACAATCCACAACAGAGGCTAAATATGTGCATTGTAGAAGTGAATTGTTCAAACATTATGTGGATCAAGAAATTGTTTAAAGGTATGAAGAAAGAGATTAATGAAACTATTGTGATATATTGTGAGAACATAAGTTCTATAAACATATCTAATAACCTTGTGATGCACACAAAGACTAAACATATTGAGATCAAATATCATTACTAGAGAGAGATGGTACAAGACAAAGAAGTGAGATTGGAATATGTGAACACAAAAGAATAGATAGTTGGCATATTCACAAAAGCATTACCTAAGGATGCTTTTGAGTATGTAAGAGGTAAGTTAGGGGTCATTTCCTTACCTAAAGAAAACTAAGAAGAGATAATGCATTGCATCAATTATTATGATTAGAATATCATACAATTTGATGCAGAAGGTCACACTTTAGGAGCTGCCTAAGGGTGTGAAAAGCATGACAATGAACTATTTGAAAATTAAGTTGCAAGGAGACATGAAGCAATATTATGGAATGAAATTTCTATATTAGTCAGAATAGTGATAGGAAGATGTTATATATGCTAAAGAAAATAGATGAGATGCATGTGAATGGTTGATGTATTTGGCATTATTTTCAAAGAGGGAAAGAGTGTCTACAAGTTACAATACATGCTACATATAAAAAGAGAGAATATAAGAGATGTGTAGTTACAGTTAAACCTATAAGTTTAATTGTAGATAGAATGTAACTACATTCTCCCTCCTATCGATGAGAGGGAGAAGTTATGCAATTACTATTCTATTAGATGAAATAATAGAGGGAGAATTATCATATAGTTGATACTACTACAGTCTTTTTTAGAGGGAGTATCCAGAGATTGCATTAAATGAGAATCAAAATGAAACTAAGAAAGAGAGAAGAAAAACATAGAGGGAGATGATAGTACAAGTTTAGAAGTAGACATAAAGAATATGTTGGATTGCATAGTAGCTAGAGATGTTTCCATCAATGCCAAAGAGGGAGATTGTTGGAAACTAAAATTGGAACAATTATTATATTATCATTGATGTCAAACCTATGGGTAAGACATTGTCTAACCTATTGGGGAGACAATTACTAATAATATAGAGAGTCATGTCTATTGATTAATGAAGAGTATTTGAAAATAAGAAATAGAAAGGTGAGCTAGTGATGTTGTTGAGAAGAGAAAGTTAAGTATCATGGAAATACAATGGGTACTTGATAAGCTAGTCATTAACAAAATAATGTATTGGTTAATCATTACATGAAGTGAAGAAGATAGGTGAGATTGATGAATAAGTAAAATGACAAGAGTAGATTTGAACTCTAAGCATCACCGAGTATCAATGTTGGTTGATCAATGAAGGATCTAAAATAGAAGATTAAGAAACTTAAGTAGAAAGTAAATAAATAGTTTAAGCTGGGTGTTAGTTATTGTTGAGCATAGTTGATGAAGAAAGATTAGTAAAAATTAAGCATAGTAATGGTTGATCAAGCGAGTAGATGATAAGTGAAATAGAACATTATATGCCAAGCTACAAAGTATTGATCGAGCAGAAGAACATAGTGATTATTGAGTGACAACAAAAATTAGAGATTGTAAAAGAATCAAGTTTGAGGCTAAAATAGTTGATTTTTTTGGATGAGTCAAAGAATATAAATGATAAAGATTGATGAGTTATCATATTTAAAGCATAAAATAAATTTTTTTATAAAATCAAAGGCAAGGATTTGATCAAAAGTTTCTAGAAGTATCAAGAAAGGAGAAAGGGAACAAAATGATTGAAGGATTCGATGAATATGACCTAATTCTAAAATCTATTGTATTTTTTACTTAGAAAAATATTAAAATTACCTATTTAAGGAGGCATTTTTGGAAACTTATAATTGGAACAATTTTTGTTTTCTCATTGATGTCAAATCTATGGATGAGACATATTGCTACCTAATCTAAATGTCAATCTATTTGATTGATGAAGACGATTTGATAGTTACTCACAACTATAGCACCTAGAGAAAAGGTTGAAGTTATGAAAAGGAAGTTACAATAGATATTTGATTAGATAGACTTTTGTAAACAAAATTAATTATTTATGTCAAGAAAGATAAGCCAAGCCAAGAAAAAGAGTAAATTACAAAGTAGTATCAAGTAATGCTAGTGTCAACTGAGCCATAATTAATGCCAAGAAAATCTAGTGTTGATCGAGCATTAGCATCGATCGAGCAAGTTAGTTGATGCTAAGTAAGAAAGCTTAAATAGTGATCGAGTATTTCAGCAATAATTGAGCATGGGAATTCAATGATTACCAAGAGATAGTAAAAGATCATATTCAAAGGAATCATATGATCAAGCTAGCTTAGTTGATTCCTCGGGAAATGTAAAATATGTTGAAGATTAGATAATGAGTTGGATCATTAAATTCAACATGGTGATTAGGTAAATACCTAATAGAACAATTCTAGAGAAGTTTCTAGAGGATGATCAAGATGTTGTACATATACATTGAATCACATTGAAGTTGATCCTAAAACCTAAGATTTATAGTAGATGTGGAAAATAATACATCACAAATTTTATATTTAAAGGGATATTGAACCAAAATTTTAGAGTCATGTCTATTCAAGCCTAGTCGAGCCCAACAAGTGTGTATGAGTGAGTTCATATTCAAAGAAAGGTTTATCAGAAGCACACAAGATTATGAATGCCAAGATAAAGGATAAATCTTATAGATGTTATATTGTTATTGATAAGTGGTTTTGAGTAGAAGGATTAAGTGTTGATGAGAAAAGTAGACAGATTGCTTGAAGGGTAACCAAGTAGATCTAGATTAGAGACGACACTGAAAGGCTCATCAATTAACCAAAATACGAACTAAATAGAGATCTAAATGAGAAAAAGTAAATTGTAATCACATAGATCAAAAACTATTTTTTTATTTCTTATCATTGTAAATAGTTTGTATTGAAGTCCTTATAATAGAGGTTGACCTAATAGTCATTTGAAGACTTAATAGTTTGTATAAATCATTTAACTAGGTGACATTCTAAATGGAATGATCAAAGTCCTCTTATAAGGCCACTCCTAACAGGGTAATTGAATCCTCTAACCAAGTCACATTTAATAATGTGTATTGTAAACCTTTAACAAGGTTGTCTCCTAATAGAGCTCACTTTGAAAGAGTGAAAAAAAAAAAGTAACATGTTGCTAGTGGATTTTCCCAAATTGGGTTTTCATGTAAAATCCTACTTTCAAACTATGATGAATTTCTTATGAATGTTTTACATGTGATGAATTTTTTCATTATCCAATGCAAGTTAAGTTTATGATAGTTTTATAGTATAGACTGAGCAAAAACAAGCAAAATCAATTGAACATTGATGTCTTTAATGTTTAATAGTTCAAGTGGTACATATAGATCTTGAGTAACTAATTCGCTCCCCCTTAGCTATTTTAAATATTTCTAACAATTTTTATTAGAGCTAAGTGCTTATAGAGAAAAGTTTGAAGGTACTTAGACCTAAATATCATGATGAACAAGAGAGATGTATTCAATTTGAATAAGGAGAACTTTCTTGAATGGCAGACCCTAATGAAGATGCACATATCCAATATCAATGATGCTACTATCAATTTTATAAGTAATGAAGATGCAAAGGTAACAACTACTCCTTTAGCTACTAAATAATTAAGACATAAGTTAGATCACAACCAAGAAATGTTGGATATTGCCTCATCCCTAAGCTATGTTGAGTTTGATGACCTAAAGGACTACAATATTATAAAGAAGATGTGTTTGAGAGACTAAAGACCATATATGGAGGTGATGACAATGTACTAAGAGCCAAAGTAGAAAGTTTGAGAGGTAAATTTTCTAATATGAGAATTATGGAAGGTGAGAACATAGTACAATACTACACAAGAGTTAAATTGGTTGTTAATTCTATTCAAGGAGCAAACAAAACAATTGAAGATGAAATAGTGATAAGAAAGGTATTGGGCACTCAACTACCTATCAATGACAATACAGTTAATTCATTTTCTTAGTTCATGCCAAGCATAAGATGTCAGATAGTGTATGTCAAGTGAGATATATATAGTATATGTTGAGTAACTAGTAAGTGTCAAGTCACTCAAATGTCAAGTAGATAGTAAGCGACAAGTCATTTAGATGGTGAGTAATCAATGGATGTTGATTCATTTAGAGGTCAAGTTATAGGATTGAAGAGAAAGTGGATGCCAAGCATTAGATACTTCAAGTGTCAAGATAGATAGTTTTGGACATAGTTTTTTGTAATGGCACAAACTTCTATGTAAACCATTTTTGAGATGAAATAAGGATTTTTTTGTGATTTTAGATGATAAGGATAAATCTATATTGAGGATCCCTATGCTTTACATGTAACCAATTAGTTGAAGGGATGTGTTAAGTAGAAAAATGGGTGAATCACAATTGTTGATTTGTACCTAAACCTAAGTTACCAAGGTCTTCTTAAGGAGGAAAAACCATAAACTTTATATGAATTGTAAGAGAGAAGTTTCCATGCACAAATAGAGTATTCATAGTGGCTAAGGAGTTGTGAATTGAGATGCATTGAAAAATATTAGTTAGAGGAGAACAAAGGAAAGGAGTTAGAGGATAGAAGTGGTACATCTAATCAGAGACAATCAATTGCATATTAGGAAAGAGGTTATATGTTATCTAGCAGCAGAGTGCTAACCAAAGGATCATTGTTCATACATTATAGTAGGTGAATAAGTTAAATCTCTTAATAGAGTAGTCCTAATAGGATGTTATAAATTATTTAATAGGGTTCTTACTTCATTCTAAGTTAAATTCCTTTAGTAGGGTAAGATCTAAGAATCTTGTAAGCCTTTAACAGGGTAGAAGTTTCATAGGGTAGATCATAGTTTATGGTCAAACATTGTAGCCTTCATTGGATACACTTTATTACTCTAGTATTGGAGATTTGTGGGTGTTATCCCACCCCATTTTTACCTTCTCATTGAAGGGTTTCTGGGTAACCAAATATCTTGTATCATATATATTTAGCTAGCTATTTAATTTTACATGCAAATTATGAGATGGATGTATTGTGAATGAATTAATGGTTAAAGTTTTTAAGGATTGATTGAATAGCGCCCCCCCCCCCCCCTCTCTCAAAAATTACTTTCGCTTTTGTATTTCCAATAATTGGTATCAGAGCATTTGGTTGTCTAGAAAGGAAATCTTTGTACTTTTGGGGAAAGATCTTGAAGATGGAAGTCTACAAGATGGGAAAGACTATTGAGAATCAAAAGATTGAAATCCAACTTTCCCTACATCAGTTGAGCAAAGCAAGAGATGAGTTGAAGCACTCATTAAAGAGAAGGAAAGGTATTTCTATTGAAGAGAATGACACACAATACTAAGAGATTGACACTACTAAATTGTTTGTAGATGGAAATACAAGTGAATTTGATGTAGCAGTTGTAGATTTGATGGAAATGAATGGTGCCCTAAGTAAAGAGCTTATAGATCTTAAGATAGAATAAGAAGTCCAATCAGTATTTCTCTGTGAGGTGATTGAGTAGAGAAAGAAAACTAAAGAAGACTAAGTCATGATAGAGGATGACAAAAGGATACTAACCAACAGACTAGAAGAGAAGACATCAGAGGTGAATATGATTACTCACATGCAACTAGAAACATTGAATCAAATGATGATTGCCAATTACGAATGGAATGACAAAGATATTGAAATCACAACACTGAAGTTGTAGAATGAACAACTGAGAAATGATCTGAAAAGAAAAAAGAATTTGTTGAAAGTTTCAATAGACCTAGTGGAGCCATCAAGTATTTTGAACAATTGATGTGATCTCCTAGATCTAATAGTAATACTACTAGAACGAATATTGCAGCAAATCAAGTTTAGATGGCATCACTTCATCCAATGGATTAGGTGATCACACCACCCCCAACTAAGGCAATTAAGAGGTATGTATGGGACTAATATTTCAAAGTTCAATTATACATCAATTCCAAGGATTCAATTCTGAAAAGATCATATATGAATAAAGTAAGATGCAAAGTATTGGTTAAAACTTAGAAATATATAAGTATTCATGTTTTTGTTGAGCATGAAAATTTTCACTGTGGTTGCTGAGTGAAAGATAGCTATTGCTAAGCTATTGAAGGTGATAGTGTTGGCTGAGCTCACTGTGTTTGTCAAGCATGAAAAGATTTACATGGAAGTCAAGTGAGTCAAAATTTCTATTGGAGCTAAGCTTATAGTTGTGTAAGAATTGACCATTAATTACAAAGTTTTAAGGGCTATATGGTCAATTTTTAACTCATTTGCAATTAGTTGAGACTAAAGTGACCATAGAGAGCTAAATGAGAATTAGAGAAATTGAATCAAATTTTTGCAAACTAAATTAAACTACTACTTGACACCTATCATCACTTTTTCAAGGTAATTATCGTGTGTCAAGCTAAGCTATTTAAATTTATGCAAATTCTAGTTAGTTGTTATGGCATCTAGCTCTTTTGATATTGTGGTTAAGGAAGGAAAGGAAGTTTTGAATATTCAATTGATAAGTAATGAGATCAAACAACCACATTTCTAGGAAATTCTTGGCATTTCATATAAAGTAGACCTATTTTGTGCATTATCTATGATACCACCACAAGTTTTAATGATAAAATATGTAAGGTGTTGCTACAATTGTAAGGTTGGAAGCATTAGAGACATGGAGATAAGAGATCTATATGGAAAGTTGTGTAAAAATGGAGTATTGAAAGATGAATAGAAGGTTGTAGAGAGAAAAGGGTTAACTCATGTCCTAGAATTTCCAAACATGTTCAAGACAAAATGGATAAAGATTATTCTTAGTATAATTCATGACAATTTTGTATGGTTGAAGGATGACCCTATAAAAATCGCAAAGAGGATCACTCACAGAGTGACAAGGTACCCAACCCTAGATAGACCTACAACAATAAGGGGTGATACAAAAGAGACAATTGAGAAGAATACAAGGGCACAATGGAACAAGAGAGGGATGCTTATACTAATCCCCTAATTGCATTTGTAGTAAGAATTATTTCACATAAGTTCTTTCAATCCAATAGGTTAAACAATGTACCATGTATGGCTATGGATTTGGGTTACAAGATAGTGAAGAAAGACCATTCTTATGACCTTGCTGAGTTATAACTTGTTAGTGAATAGATTTTCCTCCAAGAAAATACATGCAAATATAACTCTAAATGCCCAAGTAAAAGGACTAATCAGCACTAACAATTGGGTTACTTCACTATCAAAAGAGTGTAAGTTCCCTCTAAATTTATCTAGGTAAAACTCCCCATATATGATAATAAATTTAAATATGAATGCTTTTAACCAGAAAGCATGAAAGGATTAAAAACAACTACTTGTAAACACAAAGTAGATGGAAAAGCTAAATGATTACAAGAATATAAATAGAAAATGACACAAAGTCCATTTGCATGTTGCATTACAAAGAGAAAGAAAGTCTGAGAAAGCAAAGAATCAAAGCTTTAAAGATATTTTGAAATCAAATATATTTAGAAAACCATGATATTGAATTCTTTTAGAGAAAATTGAAAGTTACACAAAGATATCGATCAATGGATAGAAAATTGCCCAAATTCATAGTTTCGGTATGCAATTGTCTCTCGAGTCTCCCTTCTCAAAAAAAATGCAAAAGAAAACAAAGATGTCATTAAATTATGCATCAAAATCATTGTCTCAAAAGGAAACATAAATTCCTTCCCTTGCATTACATTCAAAATCAAAATATCCCCTCTTTTCTAACACATAGTCTAGAAAAATAAACAAAAGCTCCGCTCTTTCTCCCTTAGAAGGACTAAAGAATCTAGAAAAACTCCTCCTTCTTGATATATCACAACATTTTTAATTAGGAAAGGGAAAAGTGTAAACCTTATATTCACTTGATATTGCATATTTATCTTGCCTCCTATCAGTTTCAATTCAATTTCATTAGTTGATTCTTGGAAATGTGTTATTTACCATTTCCTTGGCATCACAATCCTCGACAACATAATGGTTATCTCCTTAATAATAAGAAAATACTAATCTTATAACATCATCAATAGTTTTCATTTAATTGGGCTTGATAGACTTATTTAGATTTCTTATATTTTAAGCCCCTATTAACATGTGTTGAAAAGATAGTTGTTGAACTTTTGAGTTTTAACCATGTTGATTGGGGATGGCACTGTCTTCATCCCTGCCCATAGAAGACTAACCATCTTTTGAATACCCTTCATTTCTACAATCTTTGGCTAGTGCTTCTTTATCATACAAAACCTTTAAAGAGCCTCAATACTAGCTTCCACAACCACATCATTTACATTTTCTAGAAGTTTACTAAGTAAGGCATAATATTAGCTTGCAAGAAGATTATTAAAATCTATTTATATTTTGGAGGAAGATCTGCTAAAATTGATGTAGTAACAACATGATCTAACTTAGTATATCCTTCTCTAAGCATTTTTGAAATTACATTCACGCTTCCTTGCATAGTCCTCTATAGCAGTGCTAAATATGTTGGCAAGCACGTGTGCAACACTTGTTATAATTATTCTAGAAGATTTCACTAAACTCAATTGCATCTCAAGGATTTGGATGCCTTTGACATTCACAATGAAACTCAGTCTACACATATAATGAATTTAGTATTGTGAAATTTCACATAAGTTTATATTCTAAAATGATTTGTCTTTACCTGCGACATCTTCACATATTAAGGAGCACATATTATAGAGGAACACATGGGTTGGCCATATAAGAGAGAAATTGATTGTTCTCTTATCAGACATCTTCATTATTTTTCTTTACATTATGCCTTCTACATATTGTGTTTTTGAAAGCTCTTTAAGGAATTGGTATCATCGGGTGACCAATGATGCCATGAGGAACTGTGGGTATGTTCCTACCCATTAATAGCCACTACAATCACTAACAAGGAATCATGGCCCATGCCTCATTGGATCATGTTCCATGATTCAATTCTGGAATCGTGAAGATCTTCATATGCACAACTCATAGGAGTAGCATTCAATGGAAGTTTGTATTTCCCATTTATGTCTCTTAGGCTACAACATCTTCTCCCATGGGGCTCATGGTTTTTATTGACCTAACATGTTTTTCATCATTGCTAAAAACATATAATACTTTAGTTGTATCTCTGCCAACTAAGAAGGTATTGAGAGGCCCCTTATCATATGAATGAGAATCAAACAATTTTATAGCTTCCCCTTCATTGCAAATTTTGAACTATCACTCTCAGTTCCATTCATATGTTGTCTCTAATGGAGGGTGTGAATTGCAGTGGATCTTGAGAAACCATCTCTATCCATCTTCTTAGCCATCTCAAATTCATTGCCTTTATTTCTGTAAGGCCCACATTAGTACCTCACTATAGATCATGATGAAATAAATATGATAAGGAGCTAATTAAGTTATGATTGGCATTTTTATTACTACCAATGATTTATGAGATCTTATTAGAGACTGAGGTAGATTTTGATTATCATAAGGTTGATACCCTATCCAATAGCACTAGGTTGATAAGATAAGACCACATGGAAAACGAGAGTCAATGAATGAAGGTTATGATGACAAGAAGACAAATGATTACATTCAAAGGTTGGTTTTAAATTATGATGACATCATTATGGAAACATTTTAACAATATGATGAAATTACCCTAGAAACTCACATACAAACCCCTCGTAATGTGATAAAGGGATATTGCTAGGAATGTTGATATGTTTAACTTGATTGAAAGGCTACTAGTTAACAAGTCTGCATATTAGTGATTTTCACTTAAGACATATATACTGAAATCCATTTCATATGTTTTAATGGTTTAATGATTATAGAAATGGGGATAGTACTTAGAATGGTAATTTCGTTATGATAAGAAAGATAAATGTTGATACCAATATGTTGATATTGCAATGTTTTGAATATGAATCAAATGAAAGTTAATTATATATGTATTTAGATGAAAGTTAAATGAATATGATATTGAAATTTTTTTTTATAGTACTTAGAATGAAAATGATTAGATTGAAGTTAATTGTATATGTTAATGTGAATTATGAGACATTGGATTTATTCTGCACTAATCTGTATATATTTTTATATTATTTTAATGGGCTACTAATTTTTAAGTTGAGTGTGCAGGAAAGTTGAACCATGGAGATTATTGCGGGAAACAAGGTTCAATCCTATGTGAACACGATAAAGCCAAGGTGAATCTTTGGAAGATTCGAAACCTCATTGTATTGTGTTTATTTTGTAATCTGACTGAGCATGCGTGTTGTAAGTTAAAGAACATAATTAATTAGAGACATGTCATTGTGATGTGTAAGTGTTTTAATGTGTGTGTGTCATTTGACACTTGTGTTGTCTATGTGTAAATGACATGTCATATAGGATTTTGGGCATGAAGTCACTTAACCCAAATTTAACCCCATTATGAAATTAAGTTAGCCCACCTTGGAGAGTGTTAGGATGAGTCACTTTTATGATGGAATTCAAATTAAAACTTGAAAAGGACTTTAGAGAGCCTAAAAGTAGTTCTCAAGTGTTATTTTGGTGAAAATAAATCACCCACATGGTAGTAGTATAGGTTGGGGGTCTAAATATAACCATAAGCTGGCCTAGGGGACTTAGGAGACCCTCTAAACTAGTCATTTTCAAGTCAATTCGAAAATCTGAGTGTCACATGACTTATTCCCTTATCCCACCACTTGGTTAAGGTCTTATTGGTAGAAAGGTACAAGGGTGTAAGAGGGGTAGGTGAGGATGGAAGTGGAGGTCTTTTTAGAGATCTTGGGCCAAACTTAGGGGTTGTTCACTCACTCTCTAATTGTAGATACATATAGGTTATTGGAAGGGAAGCTTAGAAGCCAAGGAAGGAAAGAGATCTTCATCACTATTTCATAGCCATAGCTTGTAAGGAGGTTAGTGCTTCATGCCATATTTTCTCTCATCTCATGAAGTTGAAAGATGGAAATTTGTAAGAGTATTCATGTAAGTTTTATGTGTTGCATATGGTGTGAAACTGTAAACATTAGAGTATGCGAGTGTGTATGATTGAATCTATTTGCATTTGGTTTTGTTTCCTGGATTGTTTGTTGTGGATTGAATGATGCATTGGGTGTGAAGGCTTCACTCGCCCTTGGGAGGGAAGAGAAGCCTTGGGTGAAGGGGTTAGTTGGGCTTCACATTGTAGTTGAGAAATCCTTCTCTTGGAGAGGGGATAGTCTTCCATGGAGTATGGGCTCCATTGAAGCCATAGGCCTTTCTAATGTTCTATCGGAGGTATAAGTGAGGATGTGTGAAGAGGAGTAAGTGTTGAAAGCCTTGTTAAGGCATGTGTTGTTGATAGCCTTATTATGGCATGCTTCTTGGGAAGCCTTATTGGATTAATGCAATTGCAAGATTTTTTATTTCACAAGGATATGGCATTTTCCTCCTTAAAGAGCCCACCTTCACCAAATGTTTATGATTCCATCTATGAATCATTGTGCAAGAATTGGTTGGGATTTGTGAATGTGTTGTTAAATCGTGCTTTTATGATATTTTTGTCATTGTGATGTTGTTGTTGTATCCTCGATTGAGCCTTGTTTCCCCTAGCACGGGGGTGGCTCCTTGAGGCCTAGGTCGGGAGGTGAGCCTCCATGATTCCCCATTTTATCCCTCTTGTGCAGGTATTCATTTGAAGAGTTTTGGAAGCTAGATGTTATGAAGTTTATTTCTTACACAGGAGGAGACTCATGATTATTGTGTTGAAATGGAGAGATAAAACCCACTTGTAATGTGAAGAAATTTGTATTGTGAGAGAGGAGTGATTGTTCCCAATTCATATGTTATGTGAAACATTATGTATTGTAAGTGTGTAGTGATTGTTTGCAATGATTATGTCCATAGAAAGAGAGAGTTTTGATAATTGCATGTTGACAAATGAACCTTCTATTGTATACTCAATTTGATGATTTTCTCACTTCAACACTTTTATGATGTTGATTTCTTAGCAATACTTGAATTAGAATGTGCTGGGAAAGAAATTTTGTATCATATTATATTGAACACTATCATTTGATATCTTTATCTCCCAAATTACATGAGAATAAATGAATAGCTTGATGTTCAGTGTTGAAATCCAATTGACTTTAAGATATGAAAGTGTTAGTAATAGAATTGGTAGAAAGTATATATTTTGGAAATGAATGGCATGCAATGTAATTTTAGTTTCCAAAGACTCATGAGTTCCTGTTTGCAAGTAGATTTAGTTAGAACATGATAATTGCATCATATTAGTTGTTGTTAGAATGGGAAATGATAGTGCACAATACATTGATACACCAACCATAAATCCAATTCAAACAATCCTAGAGATTTCATTGAAAGAGTTAGAAAAAAAAAATTAAGTTCAAATGAGACCTGTAGATGCAAATTTAGCCACTGGAAAATGTATGGGTAAGCCAAATAATGCTCATATTATTACAGTCCATTAAAATAATAGACCTTGAATATAAAATTAATATCTTGAAAATATTGATGAGATAGAAAGGAAAAGATCATTTCAAAAATAAAAACTCCCCATTAATAATGTCAGAATTGAGATTTTGAGTGATGATGACATCTATCTATGATATGACCTATACTAAGACAAAAAAAAAAAAAAAAACATATATATATGCTAGAAAAGAACTAACAAGAGAGAAAAGTTAATTTAATGTTGACTAACTTCTCATATTAATGAGGATATATGCTCCTTGACCTACACCATTTCTACCTACCCACACACATACCACCTTTCCACCCAAGCAAAGGATAATATATATATATATTATGATTCAACAATAATGATGGAGATCACCCCTCCCTTTTTCTAGGCGGCTAAGTAGGAGTTTTCTTGGTGGAATCAAATTCATGTAATAAATATTGCCCTTACATGTCAGACTTCTTCCTTACGCCTACCTTGAAAGTGGTTGTAAGAGATTTCAAATTACAAGAAATCTGCCTTCTCACCTACACACATATGGTTAAGAGGGAAGTGATTTAAGGGGAATCACTTACATGGAAGCAGCAATAGTGAGCAGAAAATTATGAGTATGTGAGCCATAGGATCAGTTCTTTTCATGAGTGGAGTGTGTCTAAAGAATATTAATTCTCATGATTTTACCAACCCATGTTTCTCTCTATTCACCTAGCTTGGTAAAGGAGGTAAAGTGAATGTGTTAAGAAATAGGTAGTCATACTTATGACAAAGAATTTAGTACTGATTTTAAATAAAATATGTATGCCCGTTGAGGTTTTCTGCAGCCATGTAGAATAGGATGTAAGAATTATTTCAAAGGTCTAGAATGTGTTTAGAAACTCTATAAGTTAATAAAGTTAGTAATCTCAAAGTGTGCCATATAAATAGGAATTAATGGGGATTATAGTATATTAACTAAATTATGAATATTTGTTAGATAACTATGAAGTAACTAATAGATTTGGATTATTTGAAATAATAAATCATTATGGTTATGTTAAATAGCTTGGGATGATTAGTGCTAGTATAGTATAGAATTTTTTCAGTAGAATTAGTATCATACTAAATAAAACATATCTATATATAATGTTGTGGAATTGGTTCGTAACCTAATGAGTTAAGTGTTAAAGCTAGTAATACTATTGGGTAGAGGTGTTATACTTAGTTAATAGTAAAGTGTCATTTAGTATTGTAAAAAAAAAATATTGAGGTTGTGTTTTTGGCAACATCTATACATCCACGAAAATGCACTTCCTTACAAAGGAGAGGACTTAGATTTGTTTTTGAAAAGTTAGAGAAAAAAATGTAAAGGGAGTGCATTTTCATGGCTATATAGCCATGGGCTATGTTTTTACCTTGTAAAAATTTGGGCATGACAATTTCAAGCTCGGGCATGCAATTTGTCACACAAATTATGTGCTTTACTGACATCAACGTTTAATACCTATGCCTTATTCAAGCTCAAGTTTTCTATGGATGCTCATAGCAAGCTCGCCTTTCCACGCATGTATTTGTTGAGGCACCTTTGAGGTAGTTGATTAATTTCCTTATGAAGTCAATATCGAGCTTATGGGGGAGTTTTTTTTTTTTTTACATGAAGTGCAGGGCATTCTTCCATCAGGTTCTAATATCAAGAAACCTGATGAATCTATCTTGGGTTTATTTGAGCTAATCTCCAGTGTTTCTCTCCATGTTTATCAATGACAATATATATATACATATATATATATATATACATACATGTACATATACATATGTATATGTATATGTACATATATATATATATGTATATATATGTATGTACATACATATAGATATATATACATATATATGTATATATATATATGTATATATATCTCTGGTGTTTCTCTCCATGTTTATCAATGACAATATATATATATATATATATATATGTATATATACATCTATATATATGTGTGTATATACATCTATATATATGTATATATATATACATATATATATACATATATATATATGTGTATATATATACATCTATATATATATGTGTATATATATACATCTATATATATATATATATATACATCTATATATATATATATATATATATGCATCTATATATATATATATATATATATATATATATATATATATATATATATATATATATATATATATATATATATATATATATATATATATATATATATATATATATATATATCATGGGGTTGCTTTAAATGCCATGACACATTCCCACACTCTATTTTATTTTCCATGAGACCCCGTGAGCATTGTTTTTTTGATGCTTGAAATTGTCTACACATAGGGGACTCTCGTTGATTATTCTCAATTGATTACTGAGAATTGCCAAGGGATTAATGGACCTGGAGATTGTGCTCCCAAAAAGTGAAGTGCCAAGTCACCAATACATATCTATCATTTCTCTATGTCAACATACCTCTATTAATCATCACTTTAAGATGATATTGATGAAACCGAGGTCTGGAGCATTTGTCATTACCATGTTTAAAATCCACTCTTTTGTGTCAAAATTTGGATTGATGATTCTTAAAAAGATATACATTGAGATCTCCCACCGAATATGACATATATGTATCTTATGTAATGGGGCCACATTAGGAGCATATCTTGCGGAAGCAAGTGTGCATGCAAGCATTTATCAAGAATGAGCATGATGAGTCCACAAATGAAGACAAATATTTATGATTTGGATGAATCTTTTGAAGCTCTGAAATTTGGAATCTACAAATTGAACCATTTTGAAACAAAGAAACATTGATCCTAAGTCAACATGTCGAACCACTTCGAACTACTTTGAATTGTTTTGAACTACTTTGAACTTCTTTGAACTACTTTAAACTTTAGTTCAAAGCAGTTTGAAAACATAAATTACAAGTTTTAAAACCATGTCCATATTGGATACTAACACAACTCTAGTAGTTATCTAAAAAATTGGGAGCCATAAGGAAAATAAAAAGTGCACAATACAAATTTGGTTTCATACTTGTTTGTATAGTTTTTTATGTGCATAACATTTTTCCCAAATTTGGTAAAATAGCTTGGAAGACTAATAGGTCAATTGCAGTGTAATTTGGTGAATTTATAGAGCAACTTGGAGATAATTTTGAGTCTATGATTATTAGCTACTTTGAAGACTTTATGAAGTCAATGAAACAAAGACAGGGGATTTCAATATCACTGGAAGAGAAGAATTTTAATGATGTTTATTTTCTAGTTGATGTTCATTTCACATATGTAAAAGCTATTATTAAAAGAGTGAGATGGATTAGACCATTGCCTTATGTGATTAATGTTGATGAGGCATCTACAACTCTCATTTCTTTTTTGGTAAAAGAATTAGATAAGAATGTTACTCCTTTTAGGAACTATGATGTAGCAAATTCAAAGAGAACAATGGATTGAAAGAAAACTTCTACGATGAGGTTAAAGAATAAGTTTTTGAAGAAACTCAAGGAAAAATTTGGTGAAGGGGTAGAAGGAGATGAAGAGGGAGAAGATAATGAAGGTGATGAAAATGCACTTGCCCAAGCACTAGTTGCTCTCACATAGGGTCAAGGTGAGGACTGACAAGAAGAAGAAGCCAATGAAGCACATGTTGCCATAGAAGAAAAGAAAACTAGTAGCATGAAAACCTAAAAAGGTTGTGAAACCTTCATAACAAAAGCCTATAGTTCCTATTACCAGGGCTAGCATAAGAGCTACTACCAAAAAGACTTAGGAAGTTTAGAAGCCTAAAGGTAAGAGAGCTATCACAGCTACAAAATAAGAAAATATATTGTCCAAAGAGGCAGGTCATAGTCCCTCTTCTGATTTGGATAGCTTGTGCAAAAATATCAAGAATAATGTTGATTTAAGTGGATTTACACATGTTGAGTTTGATAAACTTGGCAAGTTTTATATGGATAAAGTAGAAGAATCTATATATGCCATGATGGCAACTTTCAAGAAGACTCCAATTGAGATTTTCAACTCTTTAATGAAGAGACTATATTATAGAGTTGAGAAAAGGTGGAAATATAATCTCACAATAGAGAGAAACATTAGAGAGACTACACTTGCAAGAGTGATGCTAGACTTGGACAAAT
This sequence comes from Cupressus sempervirens, assembly GCA_028749045.1. Taxonomy (NCBI): domain Eukaryota; kingdom Viridiplantae; phylum Streptophyta; class Pinopsida; order Cupressales; family Cupressaceae; genus Cupressus; species Cupressus sempervirens. The sequence goes on along the minus strand of CM053792.1, from coordinate 676,677,700 downwards.
TTGAGATGAAAAAAGCTATTAACACGTATAAGGGAAGATTTATTCTAAAGTATCGATCTTTTAATATTTTATAAAACAAAATTGAATCTATTGTTCAACAAAGCACACAAATATGGAAGGTGGTCTATGTGCTGACAATACAAAAGGCTATGGAGCAAGAACCTAATGAAGTAGGTGAAGAAAAATAACAAGAAGAGGTAGTATGTGACAATTGGGATGCATCTCTAGAGATAATGATGGAGGTCCATAAATCATTCTTGGACAAGAACATAATTCCTATGCAACCCATGATATAAGTTTCAAAAGGGGCAGAATGCATAAAAGGGGAGATAATGCATGAAGGGAGAGAGTAAATTTTGGGGGAAACCAAATAGAAATAGAGCCAGCATAGAAGATTAGATTTACTCAATAGGAGTATTCAATTTTAGATTCAGAATGGAACAATCAACTTAAGGGGAGTTATAGAATTTTGAGATATGACTGATGAGTCATAAGTTTTGCAAGATTTTGAAGTTTTTGATATTTTGTATAGAGATTATTTGATTTATGCTCTAGGGCTAAGGATATTCATGCTTGACCAAGTGTTTTCACTACTCATGTCAAAGGGGGACATTGTTAATCTCATATTGGTTTTGATATATGAGTGACAATACACTTAAGTAAGTTTCTCAGTTCATGTCAAGCATAAGATGTCAAATAGTGTATGTCGAGCTAGATGTATAAAGTATATGTCAAGTAACTAGTAAGTGCCAAGTCACTCAAGTGTCAAGAAAATAGTAAGTGTCGAGCCATTCAGATGCTGAGTAATCAATGGATATTGAGTCATTCAGAGGCTAAGTTAAAGCATTGAAGAGATAGTGGATGTCAAGCATCGAACACTTCAAGTGTCGAGTATATAGTTTTGGACATAGTTGTTTGTAATGGCACAAACTTCTATGTAAACCATTTTTGAGCTAACTTAATAATTTTTTGTGATTGTAGATGATAAGGATGAATTTATATTGAGGAGCCCTATGCATTACATGGAACCAATCAGTTGAAGGATGTGTCAAGTGAAAAAATTCATGAGTCACAATCACTGATTCATACCTAACCCTAAGTCACAAGCTCTTGTTGAGGAGGAAAAACCCTAAACTTTTTATGAATTGTAAGAGAGAACTTTTCATGTGCAAACAGAGAATTCATGGTGGCTAAGGAGTTGTCAATTAAGATACATTGTAGAATATTAGTTAAAGGAGAATAGGAAAGGAGTTAGATGACAAAAGTGATACATCTAATTAGAGAGGATCAAGTACACATTAGGAAAGAGGTGATCTATTATCTAGCAATAGAGTGATAACTGAAGGATTATTGTTGATACATTCTAGTAGGTGAATCAATTAAATCTCTTAACAAAGTAGTCCTAATAGGCTATTGTAAATCCTTTAACAAATTTCTTATGTAATTTTAAGTTAAAGTCCTTTAATTGGACACACTTCTAACATGGTCTTGAAATACTTTAATAGGGTAAGATCTAACAATCTTGTAAGCCTTTAACAGGGAAAACCTTTTACAAGGTACATCATAGTTTATGATGAAACATTGTGGCCTTCATTAGATACACTTTATTACTATTGTAGTGGATATTTTTAGGTGTCTTCCCCACCCTAGTTTTACCTTCTCATTGGAGGGTTTTCAGGTAATCAAATATCCTATTTCATACATATGTTAAATGTTATTTTCTTTCATGATATGGATGAATATGTTTAGCTAGCCATTTCAATTTACATGCAAATTTTGATATGGATGTGTGCCAAATCAATTAATGGTTAAAGTTTTGAAGGACTAATTCACACCCCCCCCCCCCCCCCCCCCCACCGCAAAGATTACATTCCCTATTATATTTCTAACAATATGCACACTAGGTAACAATTGGACATTAGAAGGTGTAGTTGGTAGACTTACTACTTTTGAGATGTCTAATTTTGATAACTATGCATCTACTACCATTGAATCTTCTTTCAATTCACAACTAATTCTTACTAAGAAGAAAGGAAAACATGTAAAGAGTAAAAGTGATAATTTTGATGTTGAGATTGATGAACTTGAATCCCTTATTGAAAAACATTTTGGAAGAAGAAGAGATAAATACAAAGGTAAACTACCTATCATTTTTTTTTCATACAATAAATTTAGTCATATTGTTACTAGATGTCTAAACATGGAAGATAAGAATGAAAATAAGGAAAGAAAGTACAAAGGAAGAAGAGATGAAAAAGGTTCTAATCCTCTTATATTGTTGAAGAAAAGACTGATAATGAATCTAAGAGTAATGATGATGAACTTGTCCATGTTTCTATGAAAGAAGAGTCTGATGAAGATGAGAAAACTGCATTAATTTCTTATTTGAACAAAAGTGATAGATGGATAATTGATAGTGGATGTTCCAATCATATGACTAGTGATAAAGACAAATTTGAAGATATTGGTCTATACAATAGTGAGTGTATTAAATTTGGTAATGATATCCCATGTGTCATAAAAGGTAAAGGTACTATTCAATTGACTAACAAGTTAACATGTGAAAATGTTTATTGGGTTGAAGTACATAACTATAATCTTTTGAGTGTTTCACAGCTAAACAAATCAAGTTATAGACTTGGATTTCACAACATGAAGGCCAAGATACATGATGGTGAGGGTAAGCTAATTGGAACTAGTGAGAAGACAAGAGGTAACTTATTCTATCTAGATTCATGGTTCTATAATGAAAATATTGTACTTAAGAAAAAATGGGAGAGCTTTAGAGAGATCTAGATGGAGAAAAAATAAAGAGAGTCCACTTAGAGAATTAGGTAGGCAATATTCCAGAAAGGTTGAAGGGCTATGAAATGGAATTATGCCAACTAGTAAAGGATAGTGGGCAATGTATAGAAATGGTTACTTCTATTTTATTTGCTTCCATTGAAGTAGTGAGGATATTATTTCATATGTTTTTGTCAAGATCTCAGGTGGTCATAGTAAATGGACTAGACAAAGCACTATGAAAGTTGTGGTTGCTACTCTTGGTGCTACTATAGAAGAAACTCTTTAGGGTACTATGAAGGCTGGTAAGGAATTAATGAAGGTTATCAAAGATTTAGTTTAATTAATGGTTGTGGTCTCTAGTTGGGTTATTGGTCCTAGTTTTCCTAGTTTTACTTTGTTTCCATCTTTTGTTAAATTGTTTTCTTTAGGTTCTAGATCCTTGTAAAACTTGGTTTTGAACTTTGAATTGCTTTTTGGTAGGTTTTGTTTGCCTGGTCTTTCACATTTTTAAAATTTTTCAAAATTAAAGTGAAAAATCTAGTTATCCATTTCAAAATTAAGGATTGTGTATCTTTCAATTGGTTATGCCCTAGAAAAAAATCCCTAAATTTTGTTTCCCTAATGTGCTTTGTTCCCTAGGTTCCTAAAAAATGGGTTTACATTTGTTCATATTTTCAAAAATATGCATAGGAATTTTATAAAGTCCTTAAAACCTTTGAAAAACTTTGTATCATTTTTTTTTCATGTAGTATTAAAATTTTCCCAATGAAAATCCTTAACCTTGCACACTTTCTTGTTTTTACCCTAGGTTTTCCCTAGGTCAATTCATGGAGTGTTCCTTACTATAATCTTAACCCTTGGAGAGTTATGGTATTGACTATTGATTAGGTGAAGATTGACGATGGGTGTATCCCCACATTCTCCAGTTGTGTGAAGTTTAAACAAAGCAAGGAAGAAATCTTATGACATCTATCCTTGTGGGCCCATTTCTCTATCTTTTACAACAGTGTGGATCATACAAGTTCCTAACTATTAGATCTTATTAGATAGATAATTTTTGCTTCCCTAGATTCTAAATATGTGTAAGACTTAACCAAAGTGGGGAAGTGATGAGCTGCCACATGAAGCTAGTTGGACTGGATTCATTTTGTAGGCCACAAAAGAGAACTGTTAGGGTAAATAAAAGTTGGCATGTTCTGGTTGGTTATATTTTTTGACAACAATTGAAGTGGGTTAGTTTTTAGGACCATTTGATCTTGTTTAATCAATAGTTGTTACTTCCCCACATTCTATAAGTCCTCAATATTTAGCCAAAGTGGGGCAGTGAGGTGTGTTGGAAATATAAGAGGAGTAACTAAGGGGGGGGTGAATTAGTTATGACTAAAATAAATCCTAGATCCCTTAGATGTTAATTATAAAATTCAAACTAATAAAATTGATAACTATTGAAACTCAATAAACACACAAAAAATGTTGTAACTCGGTAAATGAAAAGTGTGAATTACTTTAGTACATCTTAACATGTTATAAGTAATTACTTACAAGAATGAAAGAAATGAAATGAACACATGAGACACTAGGATTTAACATGAAAACCCAATTTGAGAAAAACCACCAATGTAACTAGTTACTATTTTTCACTCTTCTAAAGTGAGCCTCGTTAGAAGCTGACCCTGTTAAAGGTTACAAAACACATTTTTAGGTGTGATCCTGTTAAAGGATTTAATCACCCTATTGGGAGTGGCCTTGCAAAAGGTCATGAAATAATTCAATGGATTTACCACCTTGTTAAAGGATTTACAAATGGCTATCAGAACAACTCTGTTAAGAGATTTTAGTTCACTGCTACAATACTTAGAGAGTAACAATGAAATGACCTAATTGTGATGCAACTAAATTTTCTAATTATAGATCTCTACTCTGGTTCATACTTGATCCTTCATAATTTAATAATATTTTTTTGCTCCACAAGGATATCTACTTATCCTTAAAGTTTGCTTCCTCTCTTATCTTTTTCAACTCATTCAACTTCCATCTTACACACCATTTTGAAATCAAAACTTGAAATTTTACTTATACCTTCCAAATTTTCAAGTTAGCTCAAATACAACTTAGAATAACCAATATTTCTCTCCTCAATTGGCTAGAATCAATAGGTAAAATAATTTAGCTTTATATAGAAAAATAAGAAAATCCTTTGGTAGCTAACCCAACTTGGTAGAAACTAATTCTAAATCAATTTCTTGTGGTAACCAATAGAAGCCTGGTTAATTATATGAACTTACAAAATTCCTTTGGTAACCAACTAAACTCAGTTAGTACTGTCTCTACTCAACTCTCCCTTTATTAACCAAGTGAGGTCGGTTAACACTCTTTTATGCTTAACTTCCTTTGATGCCCAACTGAGCTTGGTAGAAATTTCCTTTTTCACATAGTAAACTCAAGAATACTTGGTAGACTAGGAAAATTGTATTCATTAACCAAGTGAGCTTGTCATGCATTGATTATCAACTGATATGACATTTGTGTAAAATTAAAGGAAACACACAATTAATCAGTTGTACCCAACAATCTCCCTCTTTGGCATTGATAGCAACACAACATGTCATAACACAATGAAATTTTAAGAACAAGACTCCCTCTATCAAAAAATTTCTCCCTCTTTGATTTTATGCAAAAAAATTCTCCTAAAGTGTTCTCCCTTTGTGAAGGAACTATTTAACTTCTTCCTCTACAAAATTTTAGAAAGATATGACAGTAAACTTCTCCCTCTTTGAAAACACATGCCAAAGACAATTCTGATTAGTATCAATGTACCTTGAGTATAGATTCATTTGCAATATGTCCTTGTTAATACTCCGTCAACTAATTGATCTTTAACTTGGTTCCTGTTGATGCATCACTAAACTTTATTTAGTGAGCTCCAGGTAGGGGAATGACCCCTCTCTTACCTCTTAGATACAAAAATGCATCCTTAGGAAATGGCTTGGTGAATATATCTACAATTTGTTCTTTTATATGCACATATTCCAATTTGATCTCTTTGTCTTGTACTTATTTTGTTACAAAGTGATATTTGATAGAATTGTGCTTTGTTTTGGAATGCATCACTAGATTCTTTGATATGTTGATTGGACTAATGTTATCACAATACATCACTATTGGCTCTTTGATTTCAACCTTCATTCCTTCCAACAACTATTTAAACCAAACAATGTTAGAACAATTCACTATTGCTGCAATATATTCTGCCTTTAATATGGATTGAGATGTGCAGTTTTGCTTCTTGCTTGTCTAAGATACCAACCTTTTACCAAGAAAGAATGCTCCACCATTGGTGCTCTTTCTATCATCAAGATTTCCTTCCCAATTAGCATCAGTAAATACTTTTAAGTCAAGGTTGCCTCCAAGTTTTTACCATAAGCCATATTCTTCAATACCTTTAAGATATCTCAAGATTATTTTTATTGCCATCATGTGGTTTTCTTTAGGTTTAGCTGAGAATCTTGCTACTATTCCAACTGCTAAGACAATATCAGGTCTCGTATGCACCACATACTATAATTTCCCAATCATTGATCTATATAAGGTTTGATCTACTTCTTTGGAGTCATCATCTTTTGTAAGCTTAAGTCCAGCACACATGGGGGTTCCAACTGGTTTTGAATCCTCCATTCCAAATTTCTCAAGTATCTCTTTGATGTACTTAGATTGAGCAATATAGATACCATTGTTGTTTTATTGTATCTACAATCCAATTAAGAATTTTATTTCACCAAACATAGACATCTCAAACTCTTTATTCATTTTTTCTAAAAATGCTTTTCATAAGTCATAATTTCCTATAAATAGAGTATCATCCAAAAATATTTCTACCAATAAAATCTTCTTATCTGGTCCTTCCTTGATATATAGGCTACTATTATCATTTGTTCTTTGAAAACCAATATGTATCAAATAGTTATGTAGCCTTTCATACCAGGATCTAGGAGCTTGTTTCAGACCACATAGGGCTTTGTGTAATTTGCAAACCATATCCATTTTTTTTGGATTAACAAAACCTTTTGTTTGTTCAATGTAGACTTCCTCATCAAGAATGTACATTTAACATCCATTTGATATATCTTGAATCCTTTGTGAGTTGCATAGGCAAGTAAAGTCCTGACACCTTCTAATCTTGCAACAAGGGAAAATGTTTCATCATAATAAATACCTTCTTCTTGAGAATAACCTTTACATATCAACCTTACCTTTTTTCTTGACACTTTTACATCTTCATTTAGCTTATTTCTAAATACCCATTTTCTACCAATCACATTTTTGTCTTTAGGCCTAGGTACAAGAGTCCAAGTTTTATTCTTTTCTATCTATTTTATTTCTTCATTCATAGCCTCAATCCAACTTTCACTTTCCAATGCATCTTTAGCACTTCTAGGTTCAAATTCAGCAAGTAAACGTGTACCTTTTAGTTTTCTTCTTGTCATTATTCCATCAGATTTGTCTCCAATAATCTGATTAGGTGCATGATGCCTTCTGACATATTTAGCAAATACAAGTTCTTTGACTTTTGAATGAACTATACTATCTTCATTTTGAATTTCAACTTCTGGCTAGGGTCCTTCTATCTTTGGCTTAGGTTCTTTAGACTTAGTATGCACTAACTCAATAGCCTCTAAATCTAACTTGGGTCCCTATGACTCAGTTTGCACTTCCTACAACTTGGTAGCTAATGGAAATTTGAAAATCTTGGGAGATGAAGTCTCCCTTTTGTTGGATGTATTTGGCAATGTATCAAGTTCATAGTAGACAAATCTTTTGTAATCTTTTGGTTACATTTTTCTTTCTTCCTCGTTCTTTTCTATAAATTCATCAATTCTCACATTTACACTTTCTATGATTTTGTAAGTGGACAAATTTAGACATTTGTATGCTTTACTTTTCTAGGAATATCCTAGAAATATACCTTCATTACCTTTTACATAAAAAATTTCTTTTCAAGATTCTTTCAAGATATAACATTTTCTGCCAAATACTTTCAAGTGACTTAAATTGGGTTTGTAGCCATAGCATAGTTCATAGGGAGTTTTTTTTTAGTCCTTCTTCAACTGAACTTGGTTCAAAGTATAAACTGTAGTGTAGATAGCTTCCTTCTAGTATTTAATAGCAAAATTCTTCTCAATCATTAGTGTTCTTGCACAATCCATGATGGATCTGTTTCTTCTTTCAGCTATTCCATTCTGCTCAGGAGTACTAGCAATTGATACTTGTCTTTTGATTCCTCTTTCAATGCAAAAATTTTTGAATTCATTTGAGATGTATTCACCACTTCTATCCAATCTTAAGCATTTCAATCTTTTTCTAGTTTCTTTTTCTACTCTAGCAATATACCATTTTGAATTTCTCAAAAGCTTCTAATTTTTCTCTGAGATACATAATAGTCATCATTCTAGAATAATCATCAACCAAAAGAATAAAAAAAAATTTCCACTATATGTCTCTATTTCAATGGGTCCACATAAATCTGTATGCACAAATTCCAACACATCTTCTGATTGATAGTTTTTGCTTTTAAAACTAGTCTTTCCCATTTTACCATTTTGGAAATTTTTGCATAATCCAAGATCAGGTTTCTTCAAACTAGGAATATTTCTTACTCTTTTGAGTTTATTGAACTAGACCATATTATCAAAGTTTACATGACATAGTCTTTTTTACCATAGCCAACTTTCTTCTACTTGAGTAATGAAACATGAATGATCACCAAGATCAAGATACCTGATCCAATCAAATTTCCTTGGTTATCCAGTAGTCTTGACTTGCCATTCATGAATTCTACCTTGAATCTAATGTTGTTCAGTTGTGCCACACTTAGTAAATTATGTTTTATTACTTCAACCCAATGGGCATTGTCACATATAAGTTCATTGGTTAATGAGATTCAGCCTTTTCCTTTTATGCAACAAGGTTCTTTGTTCCCAAACCTTACACTACCTCCATCATAGTGTTCAAAATATTCAAACTTAGTTTTGTCTCTACTCATATGGTGAGAACATCCACTATCTATGATCCATGTGTCATTTTTGCTAACATGAGAGAAAAGTGCCATCTTATCTCCTTCATCATTAGATTCATCTTTTACAAAAATATACACTACTTCATCTTCACTATTATCATAATCTTTAGCCATGAAACAAGTTTTCTTACCTTTGTCTTTGTAGGATTTGTAACCTTTGAATTCCTTCTTTCCTTTGTACTTGTTACTTCTCTTCTCTTTCTTGCCTTCTTTGTTTGGACACCTAGTAGCAATATGACCAATTTTTTTACAAGAAAAAAATATTAGAGGAACTTTACTTTTGTACTTTCCTATGCTCCTAGATTATTTCTTTACTAATAAAGCTTCAAGAATTTCAAGATCACTATCTAAACTTTCTTTGGTTTCTTCCTCACTTTCTAAATGATTATCTTTTATTTTCTTTTCTTTTTCTTTGAGTGAGAGTTTAACTTCAAATGCAAACTCAATGTTCTTGGAAGTAGGAACATAATTGTGAAAGTTGTCTCGTTCAAAAGTTGTTAATCTTCCTACTAGGGCATCCAAACTTATTATTTGGATAACATATCTTTTCTTGAATAGAAAACACTCTAATTGCATATATAGGAAGCAAAGTTTTGAGTACTTTATTTACAAAAATTTCTTCTTCGATTTCTCCTCCAGATGTTCTAATTGCACTGACACTAGCCTTGATCCTTTCCATATATTTTACAACATTTTCATCTTCTTTTATTCTTATTTGATCAAATTATCTTCTAAGGCTTTTTGATTTGGCTCTTCTTACATTATCATCACCTCCATATATTTCTTTTAGCTTGTTCCACATATCAAAAGTAGTTTTACAATATTTGACCTCATCAAATTTAGCATAACTGAGAGCAGATGCAATGTTAATCATCATGATGTTATGGTTCTTCTTCTCAACAATATCATCAATTGATAATGTTCCAGTGGGAGTTTTATATTCTTCATCAAGATATTTTTTTGCATCCTAAATCATTGATGGTAGCTATGTGAAGCCTCATAAGTCCTTGCCATGCTACAAAGTTGTCTTTGTTTAGCTTTGGAATCTCTCTTTTGTATGACATCCTGAACTTTAGCTTAGGTCCTTAAAACCTTCTCTACAACCACCAAATGCTTTGATAACAATTGTTAGAAATATAAGAGGAGTAACTAAGAGGGGAGGTGAATCAGTTACCACTAAAATATATCCTAGGTCCTTTAGATGTCAACTATAAAATTCAAATTGATAAAACTGATCACTGTTGAAACTCGGTAAACACATAAAAAATGGTGTAACTTAGTAAATGAAGTGTGTGAATTATTTTAGAAAATATTAAGGTTTTGTCATTAATTACTTGCAAGCATCAAAGAAATAACATGAACACGAGACACTAGGATTTAATGTGGAAACCTAATTTGGGAAAAAACACCAATGTAACTAGTTACTATTTTTTATTCTTCTAAACTGAGCCCTATTAGGAGCCAACCCTATTAAAGGTTACAAAACACACTGTTAGGTGTGACCCTATTAAAGGATTTAATTACCTTGTTAGGAGTGGCCTTGCAAAAGCTCTTGAAACAATTCAATGGAATTGCCACCTTGTTAGAGGATTTATAAATGGTTGTTAGACCAACTTTGTTAAGAGATTTTAGTTCACTGCTACAATAGTTAGAGAGTAACAATGAAATGACCTGATTGTGATGCAAATAAAATTTCTAATTATAAATCTCTACTCTAGTTCATACTTGATCATTCCTAATCAAATAATACTTTTTTGCTCTACAAGGATATCTGCTTATCCTTCGAGTTTTTTTCCTCTCTTATCTTTTTCAACTCATTCAACCTACATCTTACACACCATCTTGAAATCACAACTTTACCTTTTACTTATACCTTACAAATTGCCAAGTCAACTCAAATACAACTTAGAATAACCAATATTCATCACCTTAGTTGGCTAGAATCAATAGGTTAAAAAATTAAACTTTACGTGCCAAAATAAAAAAATCCTTTGGTAGTTGACCCAGCTTGGTAGAAAATGATTCTAAAGTGATTTCCTATGTTAACCAATAGAAGCTCGATTAACATTGTGAACTTAAAAAATTCCTTTGGTAATGGAGTGAACTTGGTTAATACTAACTCTGTTCAACTTTCCCTTCATTAACTGAGCGAGCTCAGTTAACACTCTTTTCTACTTAACTTCCTTCGACGCCTAAGTAAGCTTGGTAGAAACTACCTTCTGCATAGAGTAAACTTAGGAATTCTTGGTAGACTAGAAAAATTGTCTTCATTGACCAAGTGAGCTCAGCATGCACTGATTGTCAACTGATATGACATTTGTGTAACATCAAAGACAACACACAAATAATCAGTTGTATCCAATAGAGGTGATGACACATGGAAGTGTTAGGGTCATCATTTTCACAACTTTTAGAAACTACTAAGTTGGACAATGTGCCAAATGTTGAGTCCTAATTTTCCAGATGTACAACATGTAAGCAAAGGTGGATGCTAAGTTGGATCAATGGGCCCATTATTTTTTAAGAAAACACAGTAATAGTAGGATCATTTACGATTGCTGATCAAGTGAAGATGAATGATCATCTCTTCCCTAAATTATGAAGATGATCTAACTTTAGCCAAAGTAGGGGAGCAAGCTTTTGATATGTGTTCAACTTCTAAAAAAGATAACACAACTTTTAATATTTTAAAGCTTGATCATTTGATTTGAAATTTATCAATGGTTGGGTTTGAAATTTTGTGGCACAATTTGAAATATGACTATTAAAAAATTAATTCTAATCAATGTGATTTTGTGTGAATCCAATTGACATCAAATTTCAGATTCCTCTCATTATTGAGTACTAAGAAAAAGATATTTTAAAGTGCAAAAATATTCAAAGTTTCAAAATTGCATTTTCTCAAGCCACAAATTATTATAGACAAAATTCTTAGTGGAGCAAACAAGCTTGTCTGGCTTGTTGGAAATATATAAGATAGGTTGGGTTATTGAGAGGGGAGGGGTTAATCAATAACCAATAAAACTTGATCCTTATTTACCAATTAATCCTTCATATGTATTCTGATCTAATTGCATGCATGAAAAACTAAAAGCACTAGAACATTCATAACACTTTGACACACAATATGGTAACCCAAAAACCTTCCAAATACAAATTAAAATTGGTGTGTAGATGATACCCGCAAGCTTTAGTACTATAGTGTAAAGTTGGCCTATTAAGGCTTACAATGATCACTTTTGATGATCTCCCCTATTAGAAGCAATAAGGACTACTAGGTCCACTTTGCAAAAGGATTTACAAACATACAATGAAGTATGTACTCAGTAAAGAGATTTACAAAATATTGTTAAGTCTACCTTGTGAAAAAATTTAACTAATCCACCTGTTAGGATGAAATAGTGGTTGATCTATGATCTACAACTTGCTTTTCTAAATGAGATTCCTTTGAGTGTAATTATCACCTTGCTATGATAGATAAATCTATGTTGCTCTTTATATTGTTGTAGCCTTGTACTTCACACTTCTACTTCTTTCTTCTTGTTACATGTATATTCTTGGATGTGATAGAATACATTACATATATACCAATCCAATTTATAATTCATCAAAGTTGGCTACAATACAATTTTACACAAAATACACAAAGTTGGCCCAACTATAGGAACTCAGGTTTTGAAGACTAATTCGGTGAGGTTCTGATACTCGGCAACCACTGTCACTACTCAGCATCATCATGCATTTGGTAGACATAGAAGCTCAATCCATACTAATAACTTCCAAGTAGTCTGAACTTGGTCTGCACTAGTGACTTGATGAATACTGTGAAAGTTGGCATATAAACTGAATCACATGATTCACACTACATAGCTCAGTAAATGTTATTACTATGAGCCCGGTATAAACTAAATCACTTTGTTAACACTGAGTAGCATAGTCAACACTGGATTCACATCACATAAAATTGTGAACTCGATAAGCACTACACAAATTGGTTTTATTGAATGACTCAGTAAACACTAAGAAGCTCGCTTTACACTAATAATCACCAACTTGGTAGAAACTACTTTATGCAAACTGAATACTATTCCTTGAACTTGATAGCAACTATAGAACTTGGTAGAGTCTGAAATGCTTGGTTAAACTATTAACTATACAATATGCTTGGTAGATACTATCTATTTGAATAAGTGTGTGTCACTAATAAAAAACTTGACTGTAATGTCAAGAATCTTCCCCTTTGGCATTAGTTATAAAAACACTTATCATTCAAAATGGAATTCTCAAAAATGTTTCAAAATAATCTTTATTCTTCCTCTTTTGTCTCCAACTCGGTAGAGTACTCTATTTTTGAGATTTTTCAAAATTGCTTTTGTAAGAGATGATTATCCAAATATTTGTATATGCATATATAATATGATGTTATTCTCCCATATATATATATATATATATATATCTTCTCATCTTCTCCCTTTATCACATCTTTTCCCCTTTTTACAATATGCTTTATATGTTATATACATTTACATTTTTTCCCCAACATATTTTATATACATTTTCTTCCCCTTTATGACATAAATGCCAAAGGTGTATTCTATATAGTAATACACAAATGTGACAAGAAATTAGAATGTACCTTAAGAATTAATGTCATTGTCTTGTCCCAATTTTCTTGCAACACTTTGCTTGTGTGTAATGCAATCTTAACTTCTGGTGATAGTTCTATGATGTGGTTAGCAATAGAGAAGTTTTTATCATGGATGAGGCTTTTAGCATGTGCAATATGTTAGTACAATCCATCCATTGGGAGAATTGTGCCTTGTATATCTACAAGTGTAGCTCTTATCCTGGCTTCTTCTCTTGCCAATTATGTTTGCATATCAATTAGAAATTGGATCTTTGTATAGTGGGTAGAGCTATAATTTAGGTCAAGTTGCAACTGATGTGCACTTTCCTTTATATCTTCATCAATATTTGAAAGTTTATCTTTAATTTCCTTGGTGAAATTGGAAGTTTCATAGAGTTTACCAAATAAAGAAGTTACATTGATAGTAGAGGTCTCCAATGAGCCTATATTAGTAGACAAGTCTACTTGTTGTATTGCAATCTTTTGTGCAATTAGCTCCAATACCTTATTCACAAATTTCTTCTTTGCTCTCTGCAACAATTTCTCTTGTCCATCCAAATCTTCATTGATTTTGTAAACTACTTCTACTAATTGAGCCAAAATTGGTTGAGAAGTGTCAACCTTAGTGCTAAGTGCCTCTGCAAGAATATTCTTTGCATTTTTAAGAACTTGAAATTCTTTATTTGTTTCTTCTCTAAGCTTTTATTGCTTAGCTTTCTTCTAAAGTAGCTCTCTTATTATGTGCATCTAATCATGATTTAGATTGGAGATATCCCAATTTGGGATAACTATCTCCTCATAAAGATCATTTTCTTCTTCCTTATCTTTGCCTTTGCTCAAAACTTTTGTACTCAATTGAGGCTTGGTCTCAACTATCCTAGTACTTATTATTTTCAAGCTAAGAATGGAAACAATGGTAGAAATAGTAGGACTAGCAAAAAAGAAGATACTACACTTATTGAAGAAATACCTTGTGTAACCAAGATTGATGGAGGAGGAAGTACTATCTTCTCGGTAGATGAAGTGCTTGTATTGAGTTGAACAAGTGGAAATATTGATTGAGTGTGTGAACTTGCAATCTTTAACACAACCAATTCTGTAGTAGCTTTCTCTGAGCTTGATGGCTTCAATGTTTTTCTCAGAGAATGAGGAAGTGAGGATATGATTGTTGTTGCAATATTCTCAGGGTTGATCTCTTCATTAGCTTCTTGTTCCTCATCATCTATGTTGTCATCATGAGTTTCTTCTCCATCATTATTTCCTTCTTCTTCCTTGTCATCTTAACCATCATCATCCTTGTCACTGACATTAACAAAAAAATCACTTTTCTTATGAAGATTGAAAATGTTTTTCCATGTGTTGTTGGCATTCCTTACCAGATGTTCAATGTCATTTATCAATATCAAGCAACTATTATGTTGGTCTAATTTTTGGCAAGATAAAATTTCCCCAATCTAGGTACAAAAAATCATAATTGAGTCTATTATTGGAGAATTGGGTTTTTGGTCTTTGGTCCTAAAAATTTTTTAACCTTTGAAAATTTTTCTTAAACCCTAGGTCTCATTCCTTTTGAATTTATTCAGGTGCGAAACCTTTTAAAATGTGAATATTCTATGTCTGATTCAAATCTTTCACGCCCCCAAGTGGCCTTTTTCCTTCTATTTGACACTGTCTGATCCTTGTAAGATCTATGGCAGTCACATTATCGCTATCAAAAGATGCAAAGGAGCAGTGATCAAAAAGTGCATTGTATCAAAAGTGTTCAATCATTTTTTGCATGTTAGAGCTATCAGAACTGTAAAAGGAGCCAAAACAATAAGGTACAAAAGGTGTCAATAAAATTCAATTTTGTCAATGGGTCACCATGTCACTATCAAAAAAAGTTCATGCCATGCCAGTAGTGACATGGTGCCTTAGCAAAAAATATAGATGACGATTACTTTTAAATTTCCTGATGACCATAAAAATTTCTAAGTGGCATGGTGGACATGCAATTTTATTGTTCTATCAGAAGCACTAATTAGGATGATTATGATTTGACACATACCTATCTTTCCAACAGAAAATTTTAACAAGACACTAGAGGTTTCTATGTCGCAATTAGAAAATGAATGATTTTTGTTGTTAGCAACATAGCGCCCAGCCAGAAAATGATAATGCAGCAACAATTTCAAAAGGAGGGTTCCAGATGTTGCTTCATCAGATATGAATCATGTAGCCTTTGGGAATGGTGGCATCCAGTTGGATAAATGTCATGCACCAGAAAAATTGAGAAAATCCGAGGTCACTATGTTGTGATTAGAAAAACTTTGCACCTCACTGTTAGTGACATAGCGCCCAGCCAAAAAGTGGGCATGTGGTGGGACCTAAGCCACAAAGTGATATAGCAAGGATTAAAGTATTAATTTATGAGCCAACTCGATAGTACATTCTCACATCAGAAGCAACCCGAACCCATGCCCCAATTAGAAACTAGATGAATAATTGTGATTGTTCGATCAAGATGAGATCAACAATAGTCGCTACCTTGCTATGAAAAGATGTGTACTATTTATCTTATGCAACATAGTGACTGGGGACCCACCACAGTGTATGCATGTCATGTAGATTCCTAGCCCTCAGATCTATGGTTGTTGCTTTATCGCTATGGTGAGTTTCTTGAGTGTTATGTATAGTGACATAGTGAGTAAAACAGTTAAAGAGGGGGTCCACCATATTTGTGTTATATGATGCATCAAATGTCCTCTGCTCAATCAAAAGGGAATCAATGATCATTGCTTTGTCGCTATTGAAAGTTGCTCACTTTAGATGCATAGTGACATAGTGAACAAGGAAAATGCAAGAGGGACCCACAATTATAGTAATGAAAATGTAGTAAAACACCTACCAATAGATTAAAATCAGATCAATGGTTATCACTTCCTCACTATGGCAACATGCTCACTCTTTATGTATAGCGAGGTAGTAACTCAATGACATGTGTCCTCAAAAGTTAGTGGGTCCATTTTGAAGTGCCAATAATGAGGGAAAAGTACACATGGAAAAATATCATTGGACTGACTACCAACATGTCAAGTAGAACATGAGTCATCCTTGCTAGCATCCCTGGATCCTAGGATTTTTCAAAGATCAACAGTGTAAATTTGAATGTAGAAGGTGGTTCCATTATTTTTTCCCTTATAGCTCATTTATGAGGATTGAAAGCTTCATGTGTGAGAAAAAATAGAGCATATTATAGGAGATCTCACCATTCCCATCTCATGTGAACAAAGATTTCAAGTTTTCTAAGCATAAGAGATTACTGAGAATATTGTGTTGATCCTAACAAGAGCATGAAGTAGCTTCCCATTGTTTCTGAGCTATTGTAGAGTTATAGAGAAGAACAAGTAGACAAGCAAGTAAGTACTTATACACTATAACCTCTATAGCATTTCAATTTCTACAAATTATAGTCAAGATGCCTACAAAGGTGTTTTCTGGGAAAGATAATTATTTGGATAGAAACATCCACAATGACTTGCTAGAATTACTTCCTCAATCCACCATTGAGACTATACAAGTTAAAAAGCTAACTTCATTAAACCCTAGGCTGAGAGTTAGAGATGGGTTATATGATAAGGGAAATTGGGTTCGAGATACTAACACTTCTCAAACTGATTTGGATTTATTTAAGAAATGATTTTCAAAGAGGAACTTGTTTGCCCCACATGCCAATATTTGGAATTTTGATTTAGGGAAATTGGTGGTTCCAAGTATCTTTATGGATTGTGACCTCCTTGAGGCTATGGAAAAATACTATGACTAACCAATTAGAGTAGTAAGTAGAGTTGATGGTGAAATTATAATCACAATCAACCTAGAGGAAATTAGGCAAGTATTTGGTTTAGGGCCTCTAATTGACTACCATGTGCCAATTGATTTAAAAGGACTAGAAAAAGAATACAGGTCAAAGAAGGATGCAGCTAGGCAAGGTACATTGAGGGCACATATAGGTAAAATTGGAACTCTGCCAGCAATAACAGTAGCCTCCAAGGAACCCTTCAAAATGGCATATTTCAATACTAGGGTTGTGCAGGCATACAAGACTCTATCCAAAGTTTTTGGAGAATATGAAGAGGAGTTTATACCCATGAGTTTTATGTACATGATCACTCAGGTTTTTCTCTTTTTGGTCTGGTCTAGACATAATTTTTGGTTGGGATTGCAAAGGGCAAGGTGGAAAATATTTTTGGTCACTATTCTTTGATAATGCACATGTTTCTATTCAAAGGAGTAACATATTTTTGAAAAGAGATGAAATTGAGTAGGGAACAGGATGGGGAAGCACTGCCAGTCCAATCATAGAGTGTAGATATGACTTGTGAAGCAGAAAAGGCTAGTTTTGTTAGATTTGATAGATAGTTTGCCTCAAAAATGAGATGTTTATTATTGAGTGATAATCTTAGAATATCCAAGGCATTGGCAAGTCTTATTAGGCCCCTAGATAATCCCATTGGTTTGAAGGTTTCACACAATTGAGGAGACATCATCTAATATTCAGTTTCAACTGTCATCAGAATTTATGGTTTCAAAGAGGCACTCCCCATGTGTTACCTTACCAAGTGCCTTTAAAAGTAGGAGTAGCAAAATTTTTGTGGCAACTGGGAGGATTGGAGGAAACCTATTTGCTAAAAAGATCAAGAGGTTCAATCTTCCCCACTTGCATAGTGGCCCATCAATCTATAATCACAAAACGGGGTTAGCTTTTTCTACACAAAATTTTGGATCCATATAAGATGGTTGTTTCTCACCCTTATTTTTGTGACACTAAGGGACTTTATCATTTGGCTTTTACACATAGAATTAAGCTTGGTAAAATTGATCATGAATTCTATTTTCCTAAAGATATAATAATAAATGCATACTCCCTGCAAGAGCAGGAGACTAAAAAGGAAAAATGGAGAGTTTTCTCAAAAGAATTCTGACTTCATTCATTGTTTTGATGCATATTATAGTCCTCTTGGTAATTCTATTACAATAGTAGATAGAATAAATAAGCTCATGCTCACTTTTCTTGAAACAATGGAAACCATGAATGAGAAGAAGCAAATTCTTTTTAATTCTTTCCCAAATAAGGCCAGGGAAGTAATGAGGAAAATGGTATTTACTCCCAACATAGGGGCAGGTCAACTAACTATCCAAAAGAGGCTAGGTTATACTATAATTTAGAATAAAAGGACTACTATGGACAAAGGTAAACAAATAATTGGGTCCACTAGTGCGGTCTAGGTAGAGAGGCCTCATATGCCCTCCCTTAAGAGGTGGAAAATAATAAGGGAGGAAATCCTCATGTTGAGGAATATTCACCTTCACAAACCCCTCTAAGGATTGAGGAAGAATAGCTCATTTAGGAGCAAATTGAACAATCGGGATCCCAAGGGGGAGTTTTTGTCACCCAATCTAAAATAGATGAGGGAAACCCCCAGGAGCCTCCTTTTCCAAGTTTTGAGTTGACAGTTGTAGATTATAAAGGAAGGGAATTAGACCCTATTTTAGAGCAAGCAAGTCAACAGTTTTTGTCAGATTATAATTTTGTTAAATCTAGAACCTTTTGCCAATTTGCATGCAGAACCTCTATGGGAAAATTTGAAGAAAGATACAATAAACTAAGAACAAATTATCCTGAGCTAAAGAAGGTACCCTTGCAAAATCAAATAAAAGAAGAGATGATGCAAAATATTTCAAAACATAACCCCTAAAAATGGGAGACAAATGGTAAAGGCATCAAATATTTTATTATTACCCAATTGGGATATTGTTGGTGCCTTGATTTTTAATCTATTTCAAATAAATTGAATTTGCAAGACCTAAACAAGAAGGAATTCATAGGGACTGGATTCAGTGAAGACTAGGCTGCTATGGTTATATGGTCATTAACAAAGAGATCTAGGGTTGTTTCATCATAACTAGATAACTCAAGATTAATGGGGAATATCATTGTGAGAAGAGTAGCAAAGACATCCCTTGTACATGCAGCTCATATGGGTGCAGGAACCTCTCAGTTTGTCTTGGCTACTATAGAAAAAGAAGAAGAAACAATTTTTGAATTGCAAAGAAAATATGAGAGTGTTTTGGAAGCCTATAATAAAGACATTCAAAAGAGTATTGAACTTGAAAATAAAGTAATGGGGAGCTCTAAAAGACCAAGAATAACATATCCCTGTCCTCCAGTGGAACCTTTTAAATCCACTCCTCTCATATAACTACCAAATACACCACAAAGGTCATAGTATTACACTGTTGAAGATTTTGAAGAAGAAAAGAGCAAACTATGGGCATTACATGTAGAACTAAATTTACAGTATGAAGATAAATTGAGAAAGGCTCTCACATATTTGGGGGATAAAATTGAATGGCCACTATTTTATGATAAGCTCACAAAGACAATAAATATACAAGATGAATTGAAAGCCCATGATGAGGCTCTGAAGCCTATTGTGAAAAAATGGGTTAAAATAAGGAAAGAAATGACTTTTTTTTGTTATTCTATCATAAAATTTTCACATGATCAAATTGAAAAGACTTATGATATTGTTACTGATCTTCCAAAAATTGATAAAAAGAGAATTCACCTACAGAGAAGAATAGTAGGCTAGTTGAGTAAATATAAGAGTCAAAATTTTGATTTATTCCCTCATGCCCTAGATAGGAAAAATAAGTTTAAAAAAAAAAGATGAATGGGCTAAGGAATTAGATGATATTTTGTTTAAGAATAAATAAAATCATCAATGAAAAGAGGCATGCATGGTGGGCTACCACAATAAAAGAAATGGTGACAGCCTAGATATTCTTTGATTCTTTGAAACAAGAATTTGTTGATATTGACAGAGAAGTTGAATATGTTATCACAAAGCAAAAAGATGATACACTTTATGACAAGTGGATGGTAGATATTGCTTCTGGTGAATAGTTAGAGGAATCTGAAAATGATGATGAAGAAATACATGAAGATTAATTAGAAATCATTGATTCACTTTCGTTAGCATCTAGGAAAGAAGAAGACAAAGAACGACAATCATCTCATGTGAAAGATACAATGGATCAGTTGGATGACATAGCAGAAATGGAACCAAGTGTAACTATTAGCTTGGTAATACATAATGACATGAGTGAAAA